>CM077285.1:69292470-69512470 GCA_039654925.1 Anguilla pacifica | reverse complement strand
TGTAGATATAAGAGAATGCTAACCACACACTGCTAAAAATAATGCCTGTATAATGACTTGTACAGGCTGATTTATTCCAGCTTCTTAACTGATCCACACACATCAAACTGACAGATGTGAAGGGAACATGAATCAATGTTTCTGTGTGTTTACCTTATTTCAGTATTTTAACTACGACTTTTAATACTATATTCCATTTATATGTGGGAGAAGTGATTCTGTTTTAAAAATATCCCTCTTTTGCACTTGGAGAATGCAGCCAAAAGATCTAGTGGGTCTCCTGTTGAAAATTACAGCTTAAACCATCTTAATCTGGTCCAACTGGTTTAGGCTGCATTTTCCACACTTTTAGCTGGTTCTAGCTGGTCGACCAACTGTTCACTAGCTGACCAGCTTGCAGTCAGCTAGTCAACAAGGTTAGCCACCAGCATACTCTACCAGCTTAATCGTCTTTAGCCAGCTTTGACCAGCCACAGATCAGCTTATTCCATCAACAGGCCAGTTTTGACCAGCCACAGGCCAGGAATGACCAGCCACCGATCAGCTTTCACCAGTCACAGATCAGCTACGAGCAGCTGAGACCAGCAGGTCTTAGCTGAAGTTTTCAGCAGGGTTGACAACTATATGCAAAGAAAGCACTGAGTACTTGATTTTTTTCCCCAGGCATGCAGCTCTGAAACATGTTTGTTTTTTTATATCGGTTTACATTGTCGCTGTGAGTGAGCATGTGATGTGCCGTACTGTAACCCAGCTGAGCTCATGTGGTTTTTAAGGGAAGGGGAAAGCAGTCTGGCAGGCTGGCTAGCAGTGCTTGTTTACCAAGGAGCCCCAGTTCTGCGGCTACACGACCCTGAGGCTGTTTTTATGATCGTTTTTTATTATCGAAAGTGTTTTATGATTGTTTGAAACCCGCCCAACCCCTCAGCCTTGTGGACAGTCAGAGAGCCCCAGCCTGCAGGCAGAGGGGTCCAGAGGCAGGCTTTGCCTAAGGTGGAGGTACCACACATTCTGTAGCCTGAAGGTCAAAGGTCACATCTCTGCAGTCTTGACGTTGAAACCTCTGTCTGTCTGCCAGTTGAAATTGAAAAATCCTTGTTTAATGCATGTCATGAGTATTCATGTTCTTAAACTGGGAATGTCCATTGGGAACCCCTGTTACTGGGACCCCCCCCCCCCCCCCCCCCCCCCCCCCCCCCAGACAGAGAGTAAGGATTTTTGTGAGGATGGAAGGAACTCAGGAGCTAAATGTCTGGTTACTGTAGAGAATGTGGGGGGACTGATGGCATGCGATTAGCTGCTCATTCTTTCACATGATGTCACTTGCAGTATGTTCTAATCATGTCAGTGAAGGGTTGTTAGATGCAGTCTACCGGGCGGGGTTCTTCTCGATGGGTGGTGTTAGGATGCTGCAACCTAACCGTCGTCCTGAAGCCTGTTCTTGATTGGCAGGTATTCTGCAAGTTTGTCCAAATCCCAATTGGGATTTTTATTGATTATTGAAGTATGGAAACGGTATAAGGAAATGAATTTATTTTAAATAAAACATATTGTGAAAGACTGTCTGAATTATTTGGTTATTTCTTTGCGACACAGCAGGTAAAACCTACTAGTTCTGATCCAGTGGCGTACGCTGTAGCCTCCCAAGTCATTCACATCGTCCAGTTGCTGAATCTTCCGGATCGAACAGATAGTGGCTCTCATGCCATTCAAGCAGTTTGTATCAGCTAATTAGTTAATCATGGTGAGCCATTTATTTCACTCAATACCTCCTAATTTGTATGGTAATTTTTCAAACCAACAGGAGACCCTTTTCAGACCTGGAGCTGTTGGAAGAAATGCGCAGGTTGTACACTTGTACCAAAGGACTGAGGAGCTGTTTTGACATTTATATAAGAAATGACGAAAGACTGTCTTGTGCATCGTAAAAGAATTTATTTAAATTAGTTTATCATGACCTAATGCCAGTCACAGTGGTTTGACCAAAAAGAAAGTGCTCAGAATTACAGTGGGTTGAAGAAACAAAACGTTCTTGTACATTTAGTATCAGAAATTAGTTTAACAATAATGGCAAAAGAAATGGATTCACTGGACATGATAGTGGTGTATATTATAGAAACAATTATATCATTTATCACATTTCAAGCACATAAATTATTATGGTTTCATACAATGAAATTAATGAGTTTTTAGATATTAGATAAATTTGATTTATCTATCTTAATAGAAAAAGGGGGTTTGTACCCTGTTAATTACCAGAGCTTTACTTTGATAATGTAACAGCCCACATTCACAAACTGGACTACAATGCTATATTATCTACCCTGAATAGCCTTGACATTAACCATGGGGACTGTAGTCAGTTTGGCAGTACTTAATATAGAATAGTCTATGGTTATGTGCAGTTTTGACTACAATGCCCAGAGGCATAAAATCTGTAAGGTCTGTACAGAGCACAAACTCAAAAATTATTCCCAGTAATCCCGTAACATAAAAACCCAACTCAAATACAAAATCTGTACTGGTGACTGAAAATAAATAAATAAATAAATAAAGATAAATAACGGTAAAAATACAAATACAGACAAAGAGTGACAAAATCATGAAATTAAGGAAGAATTGTTGCTTTTCATTTCACAGTAAAATATATGTTTACCTAATACCAAAATCCTACCCACTCTGATCAGCCTTTTCTATACTTCTCCTGTCTAAAGTATCCCCCCAACCCCATCCACCTCAAGCTCTCCTTTTCAACTTTCTATCCCAAAACACATTCCAAGACCCCATTAGTATTCCCAAAAACAAAGACACGTGTAACCCTGTTTCCTTCTTTACTCTTCCACGCATTCCCGCCTTTAAGTGTACATAGCTGAAAAAACACTCAAACTCCATCAAACTCCCGTCTCCATGCCGACTGTTTATGCTTTCACTTCCTTAAATAAGCCCTCTTCCACTTCCCACATCCTTTTTGCTCCTCTGGTTTTCATCACCCTTCATCGTTCACATCCTCATCCTGTCCACCCCCTCCCCCCCCCCCCCCCCTCCAGCTTCCTCCATGACAGCACTAGGCCGGAGCTGAAGCCTAAGAGCTGATTATCTGGCCAGACCAGGTTTCATGCTTGCTACCGGGGTTCAGGTGAGTGATCGCCACCTCCACAGCCTGGATCTTCAGGTTTTTGGGCGGAATGGGACACACCTTGTACGTCACCTCATCTCCCTCCATGGGCACGTATTCTCCCTCGATACTTTCACAGAGAGAGAGAGAAAGAAAAGAAAGACAGGCAAAGCACAGAGAGAGCAAATACTATAAGTCTCCACCCCTGGAAAACGGGTTATCTGTATTTACACTTTAGCATCAAGCATTCTTGAAATGGCTTAAGAGCAATTATCAAGCAAATCTAATGTACATGTACTGTAACTGCCTCCAATATCTTCTTCTTTGCAGGCTGCCTCTGGCAACAGATGCAGCTGAATGATTGACACTTCAGGATTCCCGCACAGAGGACCAGGAGCGCAGCAGACCCTGGAGTGTGAACCCCACGTTTCTGTGCTGTTCGCGGCGGTTGCTCCGGGGGGGTCGCTACGGGCAACACTCTGTGTGTGTGTGGGGGGGCGGGGGTCACTATGGACCGCGTTCGAGGGGGGGCGGTCGCTACGGGCCGCGCTTGGGGCGGGGGGGGGGGGTTGGTAACTCACTCAGAGATGTGCACGAAGATGTCCTCGCCCCCGTGGGAGGGCCGGATGAAGCCGTGGCCCTGCGACCTGGAGAAGGCCTTGCACACGCCCTTGAAGACCGGCCCAGATGTGGCCCGCACCGTGCTGCAGACAGACACACAGACAGACAGACGCCCGTCATGGATTATGAAGGTTCACAAAGGCCTTAAATATAGTGCCGTGTACAAGAAGGCAGTGTGTATCTCTGTCTGCAACAGGCCTGGATTCAGCCAACATTTATCCATCGACTTAAACACAACAGTTTGGCAAGCTAATGTAGGCCATTTCTGCGGTCAATTTCACGAGATGTTGGTGAAGATAAAAACTAACACTTGGGTTCAACTGTGAACCAAAGTTAAAGACAAATGTTGACTGAACACAGATTGAATATAAATGGTTTGATGCAGTATTGCATGTAGAAAATGAATTCATAACCCAAATACATATTCATATACTTGTGCGTGCACACCACACACACACACATTTCTGTGTAATATTTTAGTTTAACAGGAAGTAGTCCATTATCCCAGAAGAGTACACTCCAGTCTTTCTATGGCCTCTTTCTAAGGCCTTCTATAGACTCACAGGCTACCTACGTCCACCCCCAAAAATCATGGAATCAAAAACAGTTCAGCTACAAAAATATTTTCTTTCAGAACTTGGCCACAAAAACCAATTGCTTTCGTATGCCTGTATTTGTGATACCTTAAACCCTCAAGCACAGAAGAGCTCTCTAGATTACTTACATGTCCAATGACCCCCTGCCCGCCTCCCGTGAAAAAAAACCTGGTAACCTACCCCCCCCCCCCCTCTCTCCCTGTGATTTTAATACACTGGACATGTCTTGCTTTTCTTCTGCTCCTCAGAGCTGTCTAATCTCAGCTCCCTCTCCCTGGTGTCTTGCGCATGACAGACAGAGCGGATCAGAGCGCTCCCCCCCCCCCCCCCCCCACACTGCCCCGCAGGCTCTACTCACGCCGAGTATGTGCGCGTGCGCTTGGTGGGCAGGGGGCTGGGCAGCTCCCCGGGCTGGAGGGGCTTCCTCTCCCAAACGCGGCTGCCCTCCCTCAGGAAGGGGAAGGAGAGGGAGAGGGGGGCCCGCGGGGAGCGCAGCGGGGGCTCGGCGGGGGGCGACGGGTCTGGGTCTGCCATCGCCGCGGGACGCCTTCTCCTTCTCCTCGCTCTCTCTCTCTCTCTGCGGCGGCGCGGCTCGGTTGGGCTAGCAGCTGGACGACCGTTAGCGTCGACCCGTCAGTCAGCGTGCATCCCTGATGGGCCGCGCGCGGTGTCGGTGAGCGCTCCCGCTGCCGCACGCTGCGCGCGTGTGTGTGTGTGTGTGCGTGTGTGTGTGTCTGACCGGCAGGTCGTCTGGCTCGCCCGTCCCTCAGTGCTGTAGGACTTCCTGCAACAGGAAAAACAGAAAAGCACAAGTGTGAGGCCGACTCAGCAGAAGCGCTATAACAGCTGGGTCAAATGCACACGGCTCACTCATGGACCAGAGCGGTTATTCTGAAGGCCCTCCAGGCCCACATCAGCTGATCAACAGTTCAGCAGCTCCACTGTTAGCCCTGTCGCCCCCTGCAAGGAGGAGGCTCAAGCCCCTGCCAGCCCGCATCCCCTCCGCACTCCCTCCCTGCGTTTGCGTGGGTGTCGCCTGGGGAACTCCGGTTTCCTCCCACAGTCCAAAGACATGTAACCCGGGGACTATAGAAGAACATTAGCCTCCCTGGCAAGCTCTGGCACATTTAAATAAATGTTATTAATGCGTCAAATAAACTGCTAATAAATAAATGATCAAAATGACCTTTTCTATGCCAGTGCCCAGTGCAACTAGAAGTCCTTCCTGGGCAATGAAGCCTCACCCATGGGGGTATTTAATCTTTGTACATATTAGAGAAGGTCATCCTGTACTGCTGGGATCATGTTCACGGAGTCTAGATCAGATAGGCTAAGAAAATCACTGACAAAATGGCTGCAGACCAAAAAAAGTATCCATTTGCCATACTTAAAAATGTGTACCCCTTCTGTTCATCACAGTAAAATTCAGTCAAAAACAAAAACTACCCCCAGAACAGGACAGGGCAGAAAAGAAGGACAGACAAATGGGAAAAGACGGACAAAGAAACTCAGAAAGAAAGAAAGAGGTTGGCAAGTTCAACGTAGGAGACCAAAGAATCACAGTAGGAAAAAACTGAATATTAATTTCCACATTGCAGCCATGTCACCAGCTGCCTGGGTTCTTGCATTCAGAGAGAGCGAACCTGCAGGGCCGGAAGGAATTCAGGCTTCAGCCAGTAAAACTCAAGTAACTATGACATCGGAATGGCGGCACACGTTTCAAAAACCTCTCCTCTGTGATCTCGTTTAAAACCAATTACGACTTCCACCCTGCAGATCGGGAGCGAGCGGGAGACTCAATAATAATCCTTTTCCATTCCGCATTCCCCTCCAGAAAAATGACTGAAGACTCAATTCCATTGGTTCAGCCAAGCAGACGATCGGATGTTGCATGCCGACCTTCCTGTCACCAGAGGGCGAGAGATCAGTGCCGTCGGGCCTTACATCCACCGTACTTAAACAAATGAATTTATGTAAGAGATAACAGGATCTGTAAGGCTGAACGTGACAAGCAGGCCTGTACAAACAATCTAAATATAGATACCTACCAGGCAAAAGCTGCCCTCTATTGACAGAGGGGGTCAAGCCGTGATATAGGGTAGGCATAGGCTAGATTAAAGAAACATGTCAATACATAGGCACAATTTAAACGGTGCACAAAATCCTGAGTCTTCAGACCGGCAAAGTTAAAAAAATAACCAATTCCAAGGTAGTAATTCCCTGTTAAAATAAGGTGTATGTTAATCCGAGTTGACGTCACTTCAACCGGTGGAACGTTAGTGGTTGTCAAGTCTCGCCGCAGTGCAATATCTGTCATAACCTGACGTTAACATCCACAGCCTACTGTAGTAACGCAGTGTAACTAGGTTTTCCTTTTGCAAAACATTGAACCTATTCCATTTGCTAGTTTTAAAACACGTATCAAATACGTTGGAAATGGCATTCAAATATGATTCAGTATATAGTAAGGCTACATATGGCCTGCATACTATAGATAGCAACTAGAACCACAGGGAAGTCATGGCTCCAGGGCCGGTAACTCAGAATGTGCAATATTCACCGAATGTAGGCTATACGAGATTGTTTCTTCCCGACGAATAACATAAATAGATCAACAGTAGGCTACTAGCACCGGAAGCGAGGTGGCCAAGCGATGCCCAAGAACTGATCAACGGAGACTCACAGAAGAAATAAACTAGCGTTGAAAGAAAATATCGTTTACTGCGTCTGTTTCAGAAATAACGGCATGGGAAACATGTAATTCATTTGTAAACAAGACGGAGATGTTTTCGCGACGGCCCATTTTTTTCTGAAGGAAAATCCTACATTTTTTCACGTCAGAACAATGTTATCTATGTCAAATCGCGTCCTATCTGAATTGCAAAGGCATGTTGGCAAAAGAAAACGCGATTCTCTGAGTATAAAAACCCTTTCCATTTGATTCCAGAACATTCGCTTAAAACCCATTGATGTGCGCAAGCTGTAACAACTGGAAGAAAGGATTCTCCTGTCTAAATAATGAGGTGTTTATTTTCTAATGCTACAAGAGATTACTCATCTATAATGTTCCTATTAAATTACACATACCACGCTTTAAAGCGAGCAGTTAGCCTACTAAAATGCTAAGCAAAAAATACCGCCAATAGCAACCAAAACAGCAAAAATACGCTAAACATATGTACGATGACAGGATCCATAATTAATCGAATCCTTACCGTTTTAAATACAGTCTGTTGTCGGTTTGTATACGGCAGTAGGCTATAGATATTTTCTCATTATCTATGCTACAACATTTACAAAAAACAAAAATAAACGTCGTAAATCCGCGCAAACGAGTGAAATACCTTTTCTTTCTGTGGGAGATTGCGCGGCTGGATGGGTCTCGCTGGAGCCTACACACACCCCGGCTGACAGCGTGAAAGGACAAAAAACGGGTGGGGGGAGGAACAAGGGCGAAACATTCGTTGACACTATTGGAGGAGTACCAGCACTGATTTGCTTAACGAAATAATCTCACACAGAAGCACTGTTGCTCATCCTATTCATGCTACATATAGTCCTAGAATATTATTATTATTATTATTATTATTATTATTATTATTATTATTATTATTATTACATAAAAAATTAAAATAATTAATTATACAGATTATTATTGTTATTATTATTATTATTATTCTGTATAACTAATCATTTTGGTTTTTTAAATTTAATTTATGAAATTGCATGACAAAAAGTAGATCCCATTTCATTTTCACATTGTCAGAAACGAGTGGACAACTCACTTTAGTTCCCATCTCCACGGAACATCAGCATTATCATATCTCCCTAGCTTATTCATCGTTCTAGCGTCCTCTGTCATATCAGGTGGCGCATCTGTTGCGGGGGAGGGCTGGTGCAGTCAGACCCCACACTCCTGATGGTCTAGTCGGAGTCACTAGTGCGCAATGAGGGGGAATCCGCTATTGGTGAATTTGTGCGCAGCCTGGTGGAATTCCTTACCTTGGGAAAGCGGGTCGTAAGAATTCGATTCCGGATCTTGGACCGCCATTGTATCAATGCCTGTTTTTTTATTTATGCATTTGCAGGAATTTACACAATTTACCACAACAACCTAGAACAGGCCAGAGCGCGCGCGCGCTCTCTCTCTCTCTCTCTCTCTCTCTCTCTCTCTCTCTCTCTCTCCACACAATGATTTCTCTGTGCAGTGCAAACTTGGCCAGCTGCTGCAGATTCCCTGAGAGAATTACTACGCCGTCAAAGAATGCCGACCACAAAGACCCGGGTGAACATATACACACAGACACGCTGAGACCAGAATATTAAGCATGTCACAAGGAAAACTGTCTCATTGACCACCCAGGGCCCTGGAGTAATACGGAGAAAGGGGAGGTGGTTCCCATTACATTCTTTGTGTCAAGATATTTGCTGCCGCACTACCGTGACCCTGGCCTCCTAAAAGCAGCAATCCTCAGTTCCATACAAATTTATCCAGTAATTCATAAATGTTTTGCAGAATGTGGTGTAGCCAGAAGCACATATGCACGGCATGTCCCCTTCAGACAATTACTGTCCAATACTAAGTGCTGCTGTCTAGACCATGACACTCCGACAATAGTCTTACAGTAGGCCTAATGTTACCGCGTTTACGTTTGGTTTTTAGACGTGAGAAGTTAACACGCAAGTACGCAACCCATGTTAAGTAGCTGTTTCAGTTGGTTATTGTGGCGAGTAACCAACATAGCCTCTCAATCTTTTGTTGTATCAGGTTTTTCGATTTTTTAAGTGGGCAGCTATCATAAGCGAGATTTCGGATCCCCATTCCCTATCAACGTACAGCGACCACGCTGTCCGGAAAAACGTGTATTAACGCGCCATCTAGAGGCGAAATATGAGAAAGCATCAGCAATAAAGGTGAAACTAGGACACGGTTACAATCAGTAGGCTGGGCTGGGACACACATTCGGTCCACTGCGTGTCTGTGCTCCCTTGAAGAACTGAGCAATCAGCCAAGTCAGTATATATACAGAAATGACGTATTATGGGAAGATTCTGTATGAGTATTCATGATTCTGACTGGACTATGTACATGATATGAATTCCAATGCCCAGGATCAATCATAGGCCACTTACTGTTTTGAGCTATTAAGTGTAATGTATCATCCATTAAGTCAATAATTTGTATGTTCAATATCAATACTGTGACTACATAAGATCATGGAATTCATATTTTCCTCAAAAGACTATTGATGAAAAAATTCATGATTGTTAGGAGTTAGTATTATAGTATTATCGTGTCATTGTAAATACTAGCATTAGTATCAGCAGTATATACTGGAAGCTGTCTTTAAAGCTCATGAAGTCAGATATCTGCACATTCACAGGTTGGGAAGCTGATCTCTGTGATAATCAACAACAATAATGTCAACATTTTGATAACATTTCCCACGAGAGCTGTTTGATCGTTGACATTATCTTTGTAACTTCGTTTTACAACAGGATCCCCCTTGTAAAATGGATGTTGATGGGACTTTCCTGTTAAAATAAAGGATAAATAAATAAAGGATTAAAGGTGTATTCAGTGCTTGTGAATGTGTCGTGTAGGGCTTATGAAAGCATTACCAAATTCTCAATGCACCGATTTCTTTATCTAACTGCAGTTAACGAAACACTAGTCTTAAGTCAGAATTCGGCCTTGTCCTAGATATCTGCTGACTACGGGACAGTGAATGCATGTCTGCCACATATGTGCTGAAGCAGGTCAGCGAGTCCATCTGTGAGATTCCTGTGTGTGGGAATGTCACGAGGACTTATCAGGTTCTTTCAATCAAGCGCCTGCACGTGCAAGCCCCTGCAGCAGAGATTCATGTCATCATACATTACAAAACAGGTTCTCCCGCCCACCCGCTTCACAATCGCAACCGTAGTGACAGAAGAAATTTTTATACAAAAGGCCAGTCACGGAGAAGTAGTTTATTATATCAAGCCGGTGACACATGTACAATACCAAGCACGGGCTGAGTGACAGCCGAACCAAAACGAGGCTCCGACGAACAGCAGCGTCAGCTCAGCCCAATCACACGACACCTCGTACACTGACCGGTTTCTACAACAAAACGGGCCCAGTGCAGGAGCCCCGGAGGCCGAGGCCACTCAAACTTTGCTGCCTGAGTTCAAATATCCAAAATCTCAGGGGGGGTGGGGGTGGCTCAAACGAAAACAGACGTGTCACGGCCAATGCTTTCTCTAGAAACTCTCGTCAGAAATGGAGTGGTAAAATTAGTTGAGCGATATCTCACACACAGAAGCAGCAGGATGTAAGAAAAGCTGAGTCTCTTACGCACTCCTGACCGGTCAGCTTCACCTCCTGACATTCTGCTCCCATCCTAGCAGTGTCCTCAGTTCAGTCAACAAATGTTCAAAATGCACGTGACAAAAACACAGGCCACTGTTTGGGCCTTTCAGCCTGCCTCTTCTCTAGCCTGCTGTGCATTTCCATTGGCTACTACTCCCCAGGAAGTGGAAGACTGGTGAACACAGCATCCAAACCACTATATATACATGTCGCACAGCTCGGTCAGTTAAAAACATCTTTTCCCTACAGCAGGGGAGGAAAAAAACTTAACACATCAGACCTTCGCAGCTCTATAAATATTTTACTGTACAGTAAGTTACAGGAGAGCAACACAGATACACCACGTCAAGAACTGCAGGCATAAAGTGAGAAAATAGAACAGGACAGACAAACCAAACACGTTAGAACACACAGAAATAAAATGCTTTGTACACTACTGTGTATAACTATATACTCTGCACTACCACGCATTAGTGTTGTGGCTTCCGTACAACAGATTGTGCGTAGGATAAAAAGTAGAAAGAATATCCTCAAGCAACCTTCAGATCCAAGCATGAGAGTAAAACAAAGATAGACAGGCAAGGGGCTTTTTGAGGAATCGGGAGGAACTCCCACGCATTTTCTCTCCTCCCCTTTAACGTGTACAGTTAGAAGCCACACACACACATACACACACACGCACATGCATACGGGAGCGGAGGACTTTAAAACCACAACACACTCGCAAATCATTAGTCTGGGATGCTAGCAAATGTCCAGATATTTGGTTAACTGTTCTCGGCAGTCCAAATGACAACTCTTTTAATGGTTTAATGAACAACAGACATTTTAAAAAGAAAGTGCTTTTTTTTTTAGTTTACAATGGCTGGGGCGAAGCAATAGGTTTTTTAAAATTTATTTATAAAGCTGCAGTCAAAACCCTCATTAATGCTAACTGGACACCACTACTGCTTGCATACGTGCAACAAAAGCTGGTAGATGAACATCACGTCATGTTATGCCTTTGTGGCAAGTACAATGCTACACCATATACCATTAGTCATATTCACAAAGAGAAGGTGGTGAGAATTACCACAACTGTACTGAACTTAAGTGAACTTTGGTTTTTCAGAGTAATCGCATAACCCTTAAGGTCTTAAGCAACAGATGAACCATTTTACCACAGCTATGCAGTAGCACAGGATTCTGCCCTTAGAGACAGGCTGGGAGTGTGACCGTGGAGTGCAGAGTGTGTGAAGAGCTTGATGTGAGGACGGGAGTGTGTGGTGTGTGTGTGTGTGTGGTGGGGGTGTACGAGACACTGAACAGGTGGGAATAAGATCCTTCTGCACCGTACTACCGAGCCAGTGCAGATCTTTCAGGCTCCCGGGCCTTTCTTTGCAGTCGCGGTATCAGAGTCGTGTGTAAACCGCAACTCCCACAATGCAGTGCAAACTTCTTCGTCCCACTGCTTGTGGGAGAGTACGATTGCATAGAAACAGCGAAACCCTAAACTGTTGTGCAGGAAGGGTCCCATTCAGTAGAAACAGTGACCACACACAACCCCATGAAGAGTGCGCCTTTTCCCTTTTCAAAACGGACCAGACACACAGGCGGAGAGAGAATCTGAGGTCTGGTCACGACTCACTAGCAATAACAGTTAATAAAAAAATATATATACATATTATTTCATACCCAACAAGTAGCGCTGGCAAAATATGTTCACGTGATTAAACAGCAACATTTCAGTCTCGGGCAAAACAAAGAAAATAGTACAACATTCTAAAACAAGGCAAAATTGACCTATGTAGGATTCAGTAATGAAACGGACATTGTGTGTGCAGGTTAGGTTAAGCCTAAGAATCATACGCTTGTGTAGATAAAGCCTTCGAGCCAGCTACTCCCCGTCTAGACCACGTCTGTACTGAGGAAATCATTATGGGGACACACACACATTAGGCGAAAGAATGGCAGGGCCAGGTGTTAACCGTTAACTACAGGAGAGGAGTGCAACGGCTCACTAACCACAGAGCAGGTTAGAGCACAGTCCACCACAGCACCCGTGACAAGACAGGCGCCATGGAAACCAGAGCGAGGTCAGCGTGTGCACAGTGCGGTCTGGAGTGTCAGTGCGTTCTCAGTGATACCTGCCCCTGTACACCTGTACACCTGCCACTGTGTGTGCCACAGCCATGGGTCCCTCTACGCTACAGTTCAACTTAACATTTACCGCAGTGCACTGCTGTCTGTCCTGCGTGAGTGTGTGAGCGTGTGTGCACACGTGTGAGTGTGTGACTGTGTATGTGTGCGTGCGTGTGTGCGTGAAAAGGATTGTTTAGCATTGTGACGCCTGACGTGACGCACACGTGGAAACACCCAAATCAGATCTGAAGGAGTGTGTTAGCAAACGCCTAGCCCGGGCGCACACCAGTCCCAAAAAGGTGGGGCGAGGACCGAGAGGGGCGTGGCCGTGCGCTGGCCTCTGCCCCTCCCCCCACCGCTCTGGCCCCGCCCCCCTCAGTGCTGCAGCTCCTTCATCCTGTTGAGGGCGCTGCCGGCCTGGAACCACTCGATCTGCGTCTGGTTGAAGGTGTGGTTCAGCTGGATGGTGTGCTTCCTCCCGTCGGCGTGCTTGATCACCGCCGTCAGGGGCTGGGACAGACAGGAGGGGGCGCCGGTGAGCCTCCAAACAGCCCATCATCTCAAGACGGAACTCAGCGGGACGTCCCGTTTACAGGCATCATAGAGCGCACGCGGGACGTGTCTCACCTTTCCAGGGGCGAAACTCTTCAGACCCACGATGGAGATCTTGTCGTTGGGGAGGATCTTCTCATAGTCCTGGGGGTCGGCGAACGTTAAGGGGAGCAGGCCCTGCTTCTTCAGGTTCGTCTCTGGAGAGAGAGAGGGAGAGAGGGAGAGGAAAAAGAGTGGAAGAGGGGGAGAGATAGAGAGAGAGTGAGAGAGAGAGAGAGGAAGAGGGGAAGAGAGAGAGAGAGGGAAAGGGGGCAGAGAGAGAGGAAAAGAGGGGAAGCGAGAGAGAGAGGGATAAGCAGGTTAACAGAGTGTAGTGGATAGAGTGCTGATCACAACAAGCTCATGCAGATGCAGAGAGAGCCCTGCACATCCATGTTCAGGTCTTTAAACCAATATAAACCAATGCCTGCAAAATGGAGGACACAAGAGCCAAAAAAAGAATAATAAATGGCTAGCACTAATGTAGGTGTTTTTTGTCCTTTGTGTCTGAGCTCACCAGTGCTCTCATTCTTCTTTATGACCTCATTTGAAATGCCCCAAGTCAAGAGTCCTGGAAATGAATCCCTTTCAAACAGAGCTAATCTTCCCAATGTTCTGGCACAGACTAAGCTATCCAAGCGCCATCTGTGGCTGGTAGTCCTGCATGGCCCCACGCAATACCCACTAGCATCGCCCAGGGAAGGGAGGGTTCAAGCCAGCCCACATGACAGCATGTCATTGCACACTAGCGCCCACTGCTGGTTGATCTGGCTCTCACGGCAGCACATGAGGCATCTTGTGTCTGTGAGAAGCCACCCTGTAGACTGTGGTCTGATAAGAAGCAGGGGCTTTGGAGGGAAGCTACGCTCGTATTCACTCTCATAAATCTATAGTAGAGGTTTGTAGTAGCAGGAACTGCAATCAATTAATTTTGCAGTTTTAAACTGAGAGAAGAAAGCAAAAAGCATTTAAAAAATGATCATTTTGTTAAGTGCTTTTCTCTGTGTCCCACAAGGTACAGTGGACACAATCTGGAAACACCGGGGTACGCGGTCATTAAAACACATCATTACGGGTACCCCCAACACACAGGCCCTTGCAGAGATGCTCTACACACAGCCGTGGGGAAAGACAGTCCACTCACACGCCCGGCATCGTATTTGGGAAGACAAAGGCTGGGGTTACGGAGAACAATGCAGACACTATTCTGCGTGTTTGGACACTGTGTACTCTCTCCCCTTCGCCCGCTCTTCAGCAAGGACCACACACTTTATCCCCCCCTTCCTTCTGAGCACGCTCAGTTTCTCCCTCGTGCTATATATATATTTTTCCCTTGATTTGGCTCTGTACTCCACAATTTTAGATTTCTAATCAAACAATTCACAGTTGATTTAGGTAAGCCAAAGGTTTGGCCTATGTCTCTGACTGTTTTTTTTCACTGTTACTTTTCAGCCACATAATGGCTTGCTTGAATTTTATAGCACAGAAAAAGCAGTATATAAGCAGTAATCTGGAGGAATTCTATTGGTGTCTACAAGGACAATATAATTCAAATAAATATTTTACACAGAACTGATACACAGAGACAGACTCAGACACACAGACACACACACACACAGGCAAACACACACACACACACATACACACACGCACCGTGGATCCGGGCGAAGCTCTTGACGATGATGGCTCTGCCCCCCAGGTGTCGGGGCTCCAGGGCGGCGTGCTCTCTGCTGGAGCCCTCGCCGTAGTTCTCATCCCCGACCACAGCCCACTGCACACCGTGCTTCTGCACAGGGGAAACACAGGAACACAGCTACTGCACACAGCCCACTGCACACCGTGCTTCTGCACAGGGGAAACACAGGAACACAGCTACTACACACAGCCCACTGCACACCGTGCTTCTGCACAGGAAAAACACAGGAACACAGCTACTGCACACAGCCCACTGCACACAGCCCACTGCACACCGTGCTTCTGCACAGGGGAAACACAGGAACACAGCTACTGCACACAGCTCACTGCACACCGTGCTTCTGCACAGGGGAAACACAGGAACACAGCTACTGCACACAGCCCACTGCACACCGCGCTTCTGCACAGGAGAAACACAGGGAAACACAGCTACTGCACACAGTCCACTGCACACCGTGCTTCTGCACAGGGGAAACACAGGAACACAGCTACTGCACACAGTCCACTGCACACCGTGCTTCTGCACAGGAGAAACACAGGAACACAGCTACTGCACACAGCCCACTGCACACCGTGCTTCCGCACAGGAGAAACACAGGGACACAGCTACTGCACACAGCCCACTGCACACCGTGCTTCTGCACAGGGGAAACACAGGAACACAGCTACTGCACACAGTCCACTGCACACCGTGCTTCTGCACAGGGGAAACACAGGAACACAGCTACTGCACACAGTCCACTGCACACCGTGCTTCTGCACAGGAGAAACACAGGGACACAGCTACTGCACACAGCCCACTGCACACTGTGCTTCTGCACAGGGGAAACACAGGGACACAGCTACAGCACTGCAGCACATTGCCCACTGCACAAGGGCTAAACCTAATTCCACAGTATATTTCAAATTTCAGGGTACTGAAGCACGTAGCCTACAGTCACACACACACACACACACACACACACACACACACACACACACTCGTACGGTCCTCACCTTGTATTCGCGAGCCACGTCGGGGACGCCCCCGTACTCGCCGGTCAGCTGGTTGCGGATGCTGTTGACGGCGTCGTTCTCCATGTTGACGGCCCCGATCAGCAGGTTGTTGGAGATGTTGTCCAGGTGACCGCGGAACTTGAGCCAGGGCCCGGCGGCGCTGATGTGGTCGGTGGTGCATTTGCCTTTCACCTGCGGTGGGAGAGATGTGAGGTAACGCCACCGTCAGCGGTGTGAGGCCCAGACAGCGGGCAGGCCGCCGCATTACTAACAGCAACCGGATGCGTTTCCTCAGCACCAAGGCCCCTTCCTTTAATCAGGATTCCTCAAACAGCCCTATGTCTGAAGCCCTTCATTTTCAGTGTACCATGTCTATGTGTGTACGTGTATGCGTATTGTGTGCACACAGGTGTGTCTGTGTGTGTGCATGTCTATGTGAATCTGTTTGTGTGTGTGTATACTGTGTGTATTGTGTGTGTATGTGTGTGAGTGCGTGTAAGCGCATCCGTGTGAATGTGTGTGTTCATGTCCTCCTGTACAGTGAATGGCTGACTCTGGCTGGGGGCGGGTCCCAGGCAGGCCCCTCCCTCCCTCACCTTGATGAGGATGTGCAGGTCCTCCAGGTCGTTGCCGTCCCACTTGTCGAAGGGCTCCAGCAGCTGCAGGCGGTTGCTCTGGGGGTTGACGTCCACGCGCAGGGCGCCGCCGTCGGCGGGCGGGTGCTGGTAGGTGTCCTGTCCCGGGTCGAAGTCGCGGGCGGGCAGCTCGTCTCCCGTGGGCGGCACCAGTTTGAACTTCTCTCCGTTGGGGGCGGTGAGGTAATCCGTCTCCGGGTTGAACTTCAGGGAGCCGGCGATGGCCAGGGCTGTGACAATCTGCCGCAGGAAGAGGAGGAGTCAGCTCTGTAGACTGAGTCTGCATGCTAGAAAGTTATTTACTGAGTTAGGAGACACACTGCAGAGCTGCTGTTCGTGTGGATGGAATTCTGCCAGAACTACAGAACTGCTGTTTGTGTGGATGGAATTACACCAGGACTACAGAACTACTGTTTGTGTGGATGGAATTCCGCCAGGACTACAGAACTGGTGTTTGTGTGGATGGAATTACACCAGGACTACAGAACTGGTGTTTGTGTGGATGGAATTCTGCCAGGACTACAGAACTGGAGTTTGTGTGGATGGAATTCTGCCAGGACTACAGAACTGGTGTTTGTGTGGATGGAATTCTGCCAGGACTACAGAACTGGAGTTTGTGTGGATGGAATTCTGCCAGGACTACACAGCTGGTGTTTGTGCGTATGGAATTCGCCAGGACTACAGAACTGGAGTTTGTGTGGATGGAATTCTGCCAGGACTACACAGCTGGTGTTTGTGCGTATGGAATTCCACCAGGACTACGGAACTGGTGTTTGTTTGCATGGAATTCTGCCAGGACTACACAGCTGGTGTTTGTGTGTATGGAATTCCACCAAGACTACAGAACTGGTGTTTGTGTGGACGGAATTCTGCCAGGACTACAGAACTGGAGTTTGTGTGGATGGAATGCCAGTCAGTACTAGTACTGTTGGTACCTCAGGGGAAGTGACAAAGGCGTGGGTTGCTGGGTTGGCATCATTCCTGGCGGTGAAGTTTCTGTTGAAAGACGTAACGATCGTGTTCTTCTCTCCCTTCTTGACATCGCGCCTGAATAGAGCAGAAAAAAATATAAATATTGCAACACGTTTGGCCAAACATACTGACCCTCAGTATGGACTGGTGGGGGAGCTGTCCAGTATTTATTGGAACCCATTCATTTGGCTGAGTAGCAGTAAACCTACAGAATGTTTCAGTTAGAAAATGATGCAGGCGTGACCCAGGTGTGACCCGGACGTGACTCAGGCGTGACTCGGGCGTGACTCGGGAGTGACTCGGGAGTGACTCGGACGTGACTCGGGAGTGACTCGGGAGTGACTCGGACGTGACTCGGACGTGACTCGGACGTGACTCGGGAGTGACTCGGACGTGACTCGGACGTGACTCGGGAGTGACTCGGGAGTGACTCGGGAGTGACTCGGACGTGACTCGGGAGTGACTCGGGAGTGACTCGGACGTGACTCAGGCGTGACTCAGGCGTGACTCGGGCATTTGTGTGTGTTTGGCATGTGGATGAGAGTAAATGGCAGGTGCAGGCGACCGAGGGCATTAGTCACCTGTCCCACTGTCCGATGCAGGGTCCACAGGCATTGGCCAGCACCACTCCCCCCACCTCCCTCAGGACCTTAGCCTGCAGCACAAACAGAGATAAATGTATCACAGTAAACTCTGAGCCTGCAGGCAAACTCACAGTTAAATGTGCACAGTAAACTCTGAGCCAGCAGGCCCACACAACACACGACTCACTACAGTATGCCGTCAGTAAACTTTGGCACAGCTGGCCTGGAAAATGTCAACATTGCTCAGCCAGGCTGAGAGACATGCACACAGTGGTTATGTCACAGTGCACCGTTACCCTGGAGACATGCACACAGTGATTATGTCACAGTGCACCGTTAGCCCTCTCTAAAACTCAGTAAACACCAGCGTGCTGCTCACTCACGTAGCCGTCTCTCTCGATGGTGGCGCGGATCTGCTCGGACCCGGGCGTGACGGTGAACTGGGCCTGGCACTTGAGCCCGTGGTCCAGGGCCTGCTGGGCTAGAGAGGCGGCCCGGCCCATGTCCTCATAGCTGGAGTTAGTGCAGCTGCCAATCAGACCTGCGGCAACACAGGACACACACACGCACACGGACACACACATGCACGCACGAACGTATACATGCAAGCACGCACGCACACACACACATGCACATAAACACGCACGCACATGGATGCACACACACACACACACGTCATAGATCAACACAGCTCAGGAGCCCAGTAAATTATGTCATTCAGAGCTTCTAGCTATTTCCAAATGCTGGGAGCATCACACTTTTCTCATCACCCCACCACTGCCAAGTGCTCTAATACAGGTGCAGTCTATATGTGTCAAAACCCTTTCTGACACCCAGCAGTACACGTATAAACACTGTAAAATGCGTGCAGTATAAATGTGTGTCAGGAGGTTAAGCTGTACAGCTGGATGGGGAGTCAGCAGCTGCACTTACCCACTTTGACCTCTAGGGGCCATCCGTTCTGCTCGGCCACTCTGCCGATGTCGGACACGGGGTGGGCCAGGTCAGGGGTGAAGGGCCCGTTAATGTGGGGCTTCAGCTGGTGGAGAGGACACGGAGAGCGAGAGAGCGGTTAATTTATTTTTTACTCTCACACCCGTGTCTCCTCTGAAAGGCCGAGTCAGGCCAGGCCTGCTCAGACCGCAGCGCGTGGGCTCACCTCGCTCAGGTTGAGCTCGATCACCTGGTCGTACTCGCAGCCAGGGTCCGGCACCAGCACGTCCTGGTACTCGTCAGCCAGGGCGGCGATGTCTGCGGAGGGAGAAATGACCGCGGGGGTCAAAGGTCAAAGTTCACAGGCAGGGAGTCCGAGTTCATATGGAGCTCAGCTTGCAGCCAGAGACTGGGCTGTGTGCTCAAAGCACCCAGGATGAGTCGCCACCACCGTAGCTCTGGCCAAGGTCTTCACACTGAGCGACCTCCTACAAACACTAAGCTGCACACACACACAGCACTGCCAAATACCAGCCAGCTGAATTACCCCTGCACGAGTGTGTGTGCTGAGGAACGAGACTGAACACGGAACAAATGTAGAACACGAGCGGAGGGGTTGGGGCAGACGGGTATAGCATGGGGGGGGGGTGTTTGATTAGCACTGACCCCCCCGGCCGGTCTTCTGCAGGTAGGTCCTCATGCGGTGGTTGTAGGGGAACACAGAGGTGGTGGCTCCAATTTCAGCTCCCATGTTACAGATAGTGGCCATTCCTGAGAGAGAGGGAGGGATGGAGAGAAGGAATGGAGGGAGAGAGAGAGGGAGGGAAAGAGGGTGAGGAGGGAGGGAGGGAGATGAGGGAGAGAGGGAGAGAAGGACGGTATAAACAGACTTCAATGTTGCACTACACATCATGCAATGCAAGCTTTAAACAAAAGATGTACTTGTCAAAACACATAAGCACAAAACCTATTTAATAATGAATGCAGTTATACATGGATTATACAGGTTTTATAGGTTCTCCCCAGTGCGTGCATGTGCCTACGTGCATGCGTGTGCATGTGCGTGCGTGCATGCGCACGTGGAGCAGCGACCCCCTCCAGCCCTGTCCCAGAACTCACCGGTGCAGGAGATGGAGTCCACCCCGGGCCCGTGGTACTCCACGATGGCTCCAGTGCCCCCCTTCACCGTCAGGATCCCGGCCACCTTCAGGATGACGTCCTTCGGGGAGGTCCAGCCCGAGAGGGTGCCCGTCAGCTTCACTCCGATCACCTGAGACAGGGCCGAGCGTTAAAACCTGTCCTCCATAAACGAGCTCCAACGGGCAGGGAGAAGGAGCAAGAGGCCCCAACACCAAGGAGAGAGACATGCACAGTACTGCAGGCCCACAGCGATAGCCTGCAGGTCACGGCTGCCCAACACTGTTCCTGGAGATCTGCCATCCTGTAAGTTTTCACTTCAACCCTAATTTGGAAGACCTGAATGTACTGATTAGCAGCTCAATGAGATCTCTAGCTGTTGAATGAGATGTGCTTTGATAGGGTTGGAATGCAATCCTACAGGACGGTACATCTCCAGGAAGAGGGTAGGGCAGCGCTGTTGTCGGTAAATGATGAACGTAGATGGACTGGGCTTGTCATTATGTGTTCTCATGCATCATAATCTTTCATAGCTAAGGACCACACCAGGCAGACAGAGAAAGAGAGACAGGACAGGCCAGGCAGTGATGCAGACTGGCGCATCTGCCAGACAGAGAGAGAGAGAGAGAGAGAGAGAGAGAGGGAGAGAGAGAGAGAGAGAGAGAGGGGACAGGCCAGGCAGACTGGCGCATCTGCCAGACAGAGAAAGAGAGAGAGAGAGAGAGAGGACAGGCCTGGCAGTGACGCAGACAGGCGCTCACGTTGGGACACTTGAGCTCCCAGGGGATTCCCGCCATCACGTCGACCGCGTCGGCCCCGCCCACCCCGATGCAGATGGAGCCCAGGCCGCCGCCGTTGGGCGTGTGCGAGTCTGTGCCAATCAGCATGACCCCGGGATACGCATAGTTCTCCAGGATGATCTGGAGGCAGAGGACACAGATTAAAATACCACTCATGCATTACTAAATTTAGCTCTTCCTGCATAGCCAATCTCAGTTCATTTGAAAAGTTAACTAATTGTGACCATTTTATCATGCACAAACACTTAATTTCAGCTGCAGGTCAGGTTATGTTATTTCTATTTTTTTTCTGGGTAATATCTGGGTTCATAGAGGGTTTTCTAATGTGAACCCGGAGCTCACTGGCTTTATAATGCTGGAATATGGAATGTCACCAAGCAAAGATGGCACTTACCATGGATTCAGTACACAGTGTTAGCTTCATCTTTTACAGAACAAAATATATTTATATCACTCATACACCAAAAACATATTCATATCTTCAAAGTATTGAAACATTTCAAATTTAAGGTACTCAAATGAATTCCAGCAATCATACTGAAGTCAGCATGTATTTCATCTGAGCGTGAAACTCAAACAAGTCCAAGAGCAGGCCAATAATTGCCCTCACAACAGCCTTCTACTGTCCTACCTGATGGATGATCCCGGAACCTGGTTTCCAGAAGCCCACTCCGTATTTGGCTCCAGCACTAGCCAGGAAGTTATACACCTCCTGATTCACTTCCTGGGTCAAACACGGGGATGCAGAAGGAAAGCAGAGAAGAATTTGACATTTTCAGTGTGATGCCTTGTGGAAGTATTTAAAAGACTGTCTTCTTTCTTGTGAAAAATTACAAAGATGATTATTTCCTTACGCTTAGTGCCTTATCGTAGTTTCCTGGTTGCTGAACACACAGTCTGGGCATGCAGCCAAATATGTAACCTCCCATGTTTATTTAGTTCCCATGGAGAAAAAACTGTTATTGTAGTTCCTTATCTCTCTGCAAGAACTGTGAGTTTCTCGGTCTGTCTAGGAGGTATAAAACTTGCTGAATAAACCGTCGATTTTCAGAGGACTGCAGAGATCTCTGAGTAGAACTGAATTATTCTTCGACACGCCTGTTACACATACTAAAGAAGGTCCCTTTTTAGGACATTTAACACAGAGCTGGTGCTACTGCTGTGTGCGTGTGTGTGTGCATGTGTGCACGTGTGTGCATGTATGTGAGCATGCGTCCTTGTGTATGTATATGTGCGTGCGCGTGTGTCCGTGTGTGCATGTGCGCGTGTGTGTTTGTGAATTAAAATCAAGATTCTGAGACACCCTCTGAAGAGTCTCCCTAGTTTTCCCCCTGTCTGCCGTGCTTTCCTCAGATACCTCCCTGCTTTACAGTCTCTTTGCCTGAGCGGAGGCCTGAGCGGAGGCCTGGGCGCCCCCCCCCCCCCCGGGGCCTCTCACCTTGGCCCTCTGCAGGTCCTGGGCCCCGCCGATCTGGGCCTCTATCAGGTGGTCGCAGTGGATGGTGGAGGGCACGGCCACCCGGGGCAGGCCGCTGCTGATGAACTGCAGCATGGCCATCTGCGCCGTGGCGTCCTGCATGGCCACCCGGTCCGGCCGCAGCCGCAGGTACGTGCGCCCGCGCGCGATCTCCTGCCCCACCGGGTCGTCCAGGTGCCCGTACACGATCTTCTCCGACAGGGTGAGCGGCCGGTTGAGTCTGGGACAGGGGGAGAGTGGGAGGGGGAGTGGGGGGAGGAGGGAGGAAACGGGATCAAACGTGGTGGCCATTTGAGTTTGGCTTGGACCTGCTGCCAGTTCCAAATTTAAAAATCAACCTTCATCCTCCATTATTCCATATCACAACATGCTATCCCATCACACACACACACACACATGCGCACGCACACACACACACACACACACACACACACACACATACACAGGCCCCTCTGAAAGAAAGTCAGTAAAATACAACTATTATACAACAGAGCGGGGAATCACCGAAAGGGAAAGTTAGACGCAGCAGACTGACCTCTTGCGCACAATGTTGACGTTGGACACCAGCTTGTCATAGTTGATGTGGGAGCTGGGCTCAAAGCGGCTCATGGCCACCTGGGCCTTGGCTCTGAAGGCTGCAGACACATGGAGCCGTCTCACGCCCTGCCCCAGGACATGCTGGGAAGACACAGAAACAGCAAGGGCTTCATTAGGACTAGGACTGTACATATACCAGACACAGATCTAGTCTGAAAGAGAGGACATGCCTCCAAAATGTCAAACACTCTCCATGCCCAAGTGGTCAGTTTAAGGTCTTGAAATTAGGACAAAATATAGCAATATATTAAAAACATTGCAATTTTCTAAATGCCAAAAAGCTGCTGTGCATGGCAAACAGATTTTAAAGCCCGGATTTTCACTTTTAATGATTGCCAGTGGCTAACCCGTAACAGCTAGCCCACAAAATGGCATTGTTTACATTGCTTCTGCAATCAAAAGTTCAAAAAGAAACCACTTGATTAGAGTCAACTAGCTAATCTTAGACTGCCTTCTATGGTCATGGATCAAAGTGTAGTTGGTTCCTTCCAGGGGGATTCAATAAGATAGAAAATATCACGGATCGACACCTCAGGTCACTGAACTGGACCATCTGTTTATTTTAGCCTCATCTCTCCTCTTTTCATTTGGGAGTCAGATTTCCTGGATGTTTCACAGATATATTGGATGGACTGTAATAATATCTTAATTGAACATATTTCATAGATAAAAGTATATTATTCCCAAATAAATGTAATATATTAATTTATGGTTTGAGCAATAAGTCTTTCAAATATCCCAGTCTGTCTAGATGTCTTTCAAAACAATATAACATTTTTAAAAAACGTCAACACAATGTGACAAGCTTAAACTTTAACAAAATAGCATTCTTTCACTCCATGTTTTCTGAAACAAACATGCATCACATAGTTTTGGATACTGCTTGCTGTATCAATGTGAATTAAACTTGAGATTGACTGATGGGAAGATGTGTGAAAAGTGAGAGTACTTTCACTTTCAGGACAAAAGTGAACTTCCACGGTTGCTACAGCACAATCATTCTTTACATTCACTGTAGTTGTGGTTAAACCTGGTAAGGCTAGGGCAGTTTACAATGGTGTCTGTGTAATCAAGCTTCAAATGACAGTCTGACAAGGTCATGTCAACAAGAACAAAGAAAACCACAAGAATCACTCATCAGTGGTTTGACGTACACATAATTTATGGGCAGGCCCTTTAAACTACAGCAACCTGTATTCGTCTATATCATAATTTTACCGAGACACATGATTCACATAATTAGCAGGGTTAGCGTTTCTTGGCAGGATTAATGTAAGTAAAAATAAATGTACCACAACAAATTATCTTCGAAGGTAAGACGGGACGAGACAAGGTCAAACCATAACAATAATGAATTCACGGTGAGACACGCCTAGTAACTTGAGCAATGCGCTATGTGAATGTGTGCCAAGAGTCCTAGAAGTCGACTTTGGGGAAAAAGCCAAATTAGAACTACAGTTATGCAGGTCTTCTTAAAAAAGTGCTAAAAATCAAATCAATCTAATTCGAAGTCCAATTTGATCGCAAGCAAACGTGAGGATGGGGATCCCAATTTACATCGCACTTTAATCTGAATTAATACAAAATATCCAGACAATTATTATCTGAATGATACAATCAACATTTGATGACAGTGAATGCTGAAATTGTTAGCTAACTAACACACCTAAACATTGACAGAAAACAGGCTGACAAGTACCGGTTAGGTCTAGTCAACTGGCAGAAACAGAGGCCTGGGAATCACACCACAACACAAGATAGCTAGTACTAGTAGTAGGCAATAACATGACGACTACGCAAACTCGCATGGCCAGCTAGGTGGTAGGCAGCATGAAATCCAACACATTCTCGACACGCGAGGGGCGTAGATAACCAGCAGCTCGATCGCATCAATGATAGCTGAGTGGAATAAGCAACTAGGTGGCTGTATCATTGACTTTGAATTTCGCCAGCTGTGTGAGTTAGCTAACGATAGCTAGCTAACTTCGTTTTCACCTTGCTGCAGCTGGGCGTGGAAAATACCACGCAAACCTACACCGTTGAGGAAATAATTCGGATTGCATAGCTTTACTTAATAAGCAGGAACGGTGTCCATTCCATAAACTTATTTGGCACTGACTAGCTGGCTAGCAAACAAACTAAAGGGAAAGCATGACCTGTAGCTACCAAGCTGCTACAGTCTAACGTTAGCTAGCTATTGTAGAGGATCTGAGATTTACTTAACCCTTTTTCAAAAATGAAATTCACCAAAACGGTAACTCAGCCACACGTCGGCGTCTTTTTGTGATTAAGCTTACAACGTGCGTATCGTGTAAAATAAATGTGTTCGATATTTTAAAAGAAAATCCTTCACTCACCTGCAGCCGGATGACAGTTAAACAGTAGGTCGCCATTTTGTTCTATTATTATACGTCACATTAAGGTAACGTCAGATGCACTATCTCCGGATATTGTTGTTGTCATAAGGTAATTAAATAGAGGGATATTTAAAAATATATAATACATTTTTTTAAAGTAGTAGTAGTAAAATCCATATCTTAAAGTTATGTGAAACAACATGCCAAAGTGTATTTATTAATTGTGATTATTTGGCCGTAAAAAGGGGTTGGGAGAAGGTGATGCACTAAGATCAGCTTGCAAGCTGATTTTTCCTAGAAAGAAGGATATTTTTGCGTAAGTTATTAATGAGGAATAGGAAAGTCTGTTTCGTGGCCAGATCTGCATTGACAACAATTAATCCCCATAAAATTTTGCTAACTAGGATGGCATGTAATGTCCTACACCATGTAGTGGGCTGGTGGATCATGCCCCAGCAAAGCAAGGGTTAAGTTAGCATTTTATTATAACGTCATTCTGTACATCTTCAGTGTGTTAAAACTGGGGTTCTGCGTAGTGTAACCTATATTTTGATATTGTATCCTGATCATGCCACGACTGACTTGTCTTATGGAGGGGAGGATTATCTCTGCAGGGTTATTGCCATCCCATCCTTGCAAGAGCGACTCATTTGATTGATTGAGCCAGCTGATGTTGAGGTGCACTCCATCGACTGTACAGCTCAGCAGGGCAAAACAATTCACAGAGGCTGTAAAATAACCAAATAAAAAGCAAGGTGAAAAAACAGGCAGATGTTAATTTACGCCTGTTGCATCTGCAACGGTGCCTGTTGGTCAGCTGCAGGATCACCAGCTGTAAGCCACAGGTCCTTTATTATTAGATTCTAATGTTTGGGATTCTAAAATTAATAGAAGGAAAAGCGCTTTAAAGCTACAATGCATTTGTCGATATTATAAAAATGTATTCAACCAAGGTTACACGAAAGACACAAATTTTCCCCAAATTAAAATACCAAAGGGGGGGTTTCTTGCTTATTGGGGCATTTCAGTAAAATTGGGCAACCCTCTCTACAACGTTGTTTCAATACAAAGTAATTATAGTTTATATTTTATTTTGTAAAAGTAAGCTACTTTTTCTTGAAATATCGCGAATGAACGGCAATTATTCATATCAAATAATCGTTTTAAAATGAAAAACCGTGACTTTACCTTTGGAGGTTGAAAGTTCATTGGCTAATTCAAAGGTGAAAGGGTAAAGTTGCTACACGCTTCGGCACCAGTTTATATTATGGCCAAACATCATCCCGATTTGATTTTCTGTCGGAAACAAGCCGGCGTCGGTGAGACTTATACTCTTTTTAACACCAATAATAAAAATAATGAAACATAATATAGGCTACTCTGAAGCGGACAAACATGTTAAGTTAGCCGATCGGATTCTTTGTTGGCCGCTTGTAGCCTACTAGGCTACCGCAAGCTAGCTTTTACATATTACAAGTTACTTATAGGCAGACGGGTGGACAGCCTGACCACAAGGCTATGATGAATAGACGGCGAGTTAAACAGCCAGCGATAGTTTATAGTTAGCTTCTTAGGAATACTATGAATTTCTTACCTACTGGCAAGTAATATTATAAATCAAGTATGTGGTTTCGTGCCTGCTGTATGATTACGAGACTTTGCAGCGCCATCGTGTGTTCCTTTAATCTAATTTTGCATCAACAGTGCACATATTGTATGTATGTTAGTTAATGTTTGCCCCTTTTTATTGTTTATTTATTTTGCAGCCATCGGAAGATTGTGTGAAAAATGTAAGTCTGAATTTTACTTCTCTTTGTCGTTTGCAGTTGCAAATAGGCCTACATGTCAAATTTTGAATATTTAAATATAGTTTCACTATATATTTGAAATGTATGTAAATACATGATGTTGAATATATGTCTAATAAATATATTTTAAAATTTATGTACATATATAAAAATGCATGTAGTTCCCATATATTTCCATATTAATATGGGAAGCTTTGACTTAGTCTCATTATTGTTCCCTATTACTCGGGTGCGATGGTCTGCACTGTCCAGCGGTAGACTAAATCACGGTTGATAATAATAGTATGATGCTAATAATACTAATATCCAATACACCTCCAGGATCCATTTTATAAACATTTGTGTGCCATTCCTGATACAGAATAACTGTCTTCTCCAGAAGCATAACTAGGCTACGGGGGCGACATAGCTCAGGAGGTAAGAGCGGTTGTCTGGCAGTCGGAGGGTTGCCGGTTCGATCCCCTGCTCTGGGCATGTTGAAGTGTCCCTGAGCAAGACACCTAACACCTAATTGCTCCCACAGTGAGCTGATTGGTACCTTGCCTGGCAGCCTTTCACCGTTGGTGTGTGAATGGGTGAATGAGAGGCATCAATTGTAAAGCGCTTTGGATAAAAGCGCTATATAAATGCAGTCCATTTACCATTTACTTGCTGACCTATGTTGGCTTCTTTGAGTTACGTTTATGCATACGTTCATATATCCAACAGAGCTGTTGTAAATAAATGTCACCGTTCAGAATTAACGCTGTGACTCCACTACAGGTGACGGGAAGTGTGTGATCTGTGATTCCTACGTACGGCCTTGCACCCTGGTGCGCATCTGCGACGAGTGCAACTATGGCTCCTACCAGGGACGCTGCGTCATCTGCGGGGGGCCGGGAGTCTCTGACGCCTACTACTGCAAGGAGTGCACCATCCAAGAGAAAGATGTGAGCAATTTGCTCTCACTTTCTGTCCACATTTTGGCTTGATCTAAGATTTAGCATTTTCTGATTCCTGTCACTTTCTGAGTTCAGATTGAATTTGGATATATATATTATCTGTAATTGTTTTCCTTTTTTAGGCCTTAAATGTGGTAGCCGAGATATCCAAAGCAACGCAGCATTATCACAACACGAATGTAAATCAGAAAACAGGTTAACAAATGACAAAACACTAATACAAATGAATGTAGAAACGAAAATGAATTGTTTTTTTTAATCTTCTGCTTCAGAGAATTATTTTCTTGTTTCGCACTTTTGTATTTGCATGTTTTTTCTGTTGTAAAAAACATTTTTTTTAATTTGTGTTTTGTTATTTGTTAATGTGTTTTCCGGTTTGTATTCATGTTGTGATTTAGTTTGCATGCCATACATATTTGCTCAATTAAATTATTGTAGTCTTCTGCTGCTATATAAATGAATAGCTACTTGTGGTGTTATCTGGCCAGAAAATATTGTACTTTGAGTGCCATTCAAAACTATGAGGTTATTTGTATTTTATAGAGCACAAGTCAGCATATTTAGAGTCTTGTTACCTTCATTATTAACATTTTTATGTGCAATGACAGTTAAGTGTTGCAGCTTTTTAAAAAAAATAATTTTGTTTTTAAAAGCTATGCTAGTCTTGCCCTTGGAGATATTGCATGTGTATAAGGAATTTTATAATTGATCCCAGTCCTGGCTGTTTCACTCGTTTGAGTAGCCAGGCTGACATGTGGGGTTTCTATCCTTCTTGCTCTGATCTCTTTGCTTTCCTCACTTTCCCTCAACGCAGCGAGATGGCTGCCCCAAGATTGTGAACCTGGGAAGTTCTAAGACTGACCTTTTCTACGAGAGGAAGAAGTATGGCTTCAAGAAGAGGTGAAGATGGTCTTCAAGGTCCACAGCTATACAGTTATTGCTCGTTTTTGTACAAATATGATTGATCTTTGTGTTGTTTTTGGACTGGATTTTGACACAGGTGTAATAAAGTGTTCTTTCTAATATAGCCCTCTTATCATTGCTGAGCTTGTGTCCACAAGCAGAGAACTGAAAATGGTGGAAAGCAGTGAATCGGGACACTGGGAAGGGTGAAAACACTATTTGCACTACCACTACCATACCATTAGCATGTCACCACAGAAATCCAGATTCATGAGGCCAAGTGATGCTCTTCCAATCGTCAGTCATGCAGTTTTGGTGATCACGTGCCCACTAGCTCCCTTTTCCTGTTCTTAGCTGACTTAGCTGAGTGGAACCTGGTGACGTCTCCTGCTGCTGCAGCTTCTTGGTTTGATACGTTGTGTATTCGGACATGCCATTCTGCACACCGCCGTTGTGTAAAGCTGTTATTTGAGCATTCATGGCCTTTCTGTTAGCTTCAATGAGTCTCTCCTCCCATTCTCGTGACCTCTCTCATTAACAAGTTGTTTTCACCCACAGAACTGCTACCCACTGGATGTTTTTTTTATAGCACCATTCTCTGCAATAGCTAGAGACTAGAGTGGAAAAAACCCAGGAGGGCAGCCATTTCTGAGAAGCTGGAACCACCATGTCTGGCATTAACAATTGCACATGATACTCTGTTTGGAGAACAGGCTATTTGTACTAACGAGCAGGCGTACATTTTTGTTCCCAACCTTACAGGACAAAAGACTATAGGGTACTTGGATGTATTCTCACATTGAAGATCAGTTACACGGTGAACTGAGAGACTTTTGTGCAAGTCTTTGCTGCCAACTACTTCACTTTTTTTGTGATTGTCTGTATACATAATAGACTGTCAACATTCCAACAGCACTGAAACCTTGCAACCTGTTTTTTTCAGGCTCTCACTGAAAGACTTAAGAGGGCAGAAACCTGGGTGAAAAAGAATGAGAGCCACGCTACTAGATCCCCTTTTGGTTTCATTTTTTTGTGGGCCCCAATGTTAATCAGAAGCTCTGTTTCTGAAATCAAAACGCAAAACCCCCTACCACCAAGCAGCTCCTCTCCGCCTGCTTATCTCTTATCATCTCCTAAATACTTAGCTCCCCTTTTTGAAGCCCTTCTGTAACGTTATTCCCGGGTATTGTACACAGCACATCGCCTTCACCTAGAATTTGAAAAAAACAGAGGAGCAACAAAAGGGCTCAAAGAGGAACAATGGCCTATTATGTGTGCCCTAAACAGAGAACATTCCTCATCTTCCACTGCTAAACATGGCAGCATCTCCCTGGCTCTGTCACATCCGGGCTAGCAGTCAAATCAGCAGGTTACTGAATGACTCACCAAAGTCAATACTGTGGCGATGTTCAGGAAAACAAGATAAGCACATAGAGAAATACACCAATGGACAAAGACGCCAGTAAAAAAATTAAATAAAAATGGAAAAACTGTGATCTAAATTTCACAATTTTACTAATATGTACAGACAAGAGAAGAGGACATACAGTGGTCAAGGTGAAATACCAAGCAATATACACAGAATACAATCACAACAAAAAATAAAGAAAACTTTACAAGGCATTACTATGAAAGTTTATTTGCTATAACATTACAGCTTTCATGGCAAAATAGTCAAAACAGCTTGAGATTGGTGCTATATTTTGCTATTGGTTAAAGGTACTGTATTGTATGAAACTCAGTATGTGACCATTTCACAGAATTTACTCAAATTCACAACAGCCAACATTCTCTGAAATGACTTGCATAACAGTTCCATGGAGCCATTTTCTCAATTGTCAATGTCTCAACAATCTGGTCACCATATCTAGGTAGTTTTTGTAGCCTTGAAGTGACACCGTAAGACAATATTTAAGAACTGACACATGAAGGTCTGATCAGGAAAATCACGATGGCAATGCTTTTACATTTACATAAAACCCCAGTTACGAGAATCGCTTGATCAAACAACAATTGTCCAAAGCTATAATTTGTTGCGCATCAAACCAGGTTTTCAGTCTGGCTACAATGCTTAATGCACACAGTCACTTTGAGAAAACACATTTTTGCCATTTGCACGTAAGCCATATGACAAGGCTCTGAATGCTGAATGCTGCCTTTGCCTACACATGGAACAGAACTTCCTGTCAGAGTGATCTTTAATTACTAATAGCACAGCAAAGCAAACTATTTATTTTTCTTATCAGGAATTTCTATAGTGTGAGACTATAAATACCATTTAATCATCGACATGATGAGTATGTGCAGTGTTATATTGTATTTAGGCGCTTGTTTAGATTTTTGTCTTAAGTGTTCCTACAACTGCATTTTAATGTTTCTTTACAGCTACTAGGCTAACTGGAGACACATACTGCTAAATTTGCCAAGGAAACAGCCTGGAAGCATTGTAATTGCACTTTTACAACATTTTTTACAGGTGTGACAAAAAGACAACCTTACTGTTTCAGAATCACAGGACAATTCTCATGAGGAGGTACTTGATAGGAGAAGTAATATAAAGCAGAGCTTTACAGTAACAGTGAATGGACCCTGATAATTGTTTTTTTTGGAGTCTGATATGTTCTGATCCCAGTGTAAACAGGTGGACTGAGTGTTGTGCCAAACTGGCTGAAGACACTTGAAGGTTTGGGTCCTGGTTAAACTGGCACGTCCAGTTTGCATGAAACTGTGACTGAGAGACTGGCCGCTTGCTATAACCACAGACTGGTTCTCAACCCGGGTCCCACTGCACTCTGAGCTTCAGAAGAAGTCTTTCTGCTCTTAAAAGAATAAGATATTTTACACAACTGGCGAGGTTTCAAATAAATTAAAGTTAAATTCAAGTTTTACGTAGAAAACAAAACTGAGTTGAAAACCAATACACTGAAGGGAGTTGTTCATCTGACATCACATGGTATTCCTGCTTTTCTTTTCGCAAAAATAAAAAAAGACTGATTATGTACAAATGCTGTAACTTATGACTATACTATACTTTTTTGAGCTAAAACAAGAAGCGTGTAACTCGGATTTATGAGTGAAAACGATTGACTGCTTATACCCGTTGACAAAATTTACAATCTGACCAACATGTCTAGCAGCAAAGGTTCTGTATATATGATGCACGTGTGTATGAAGTACATGACAGAAAGATTTAAATATGCAGACACACAGATCTCCTGTGCTTTATCTGTCTAAATCGACTTCTCTGAGTGGTGGTTTGTTCCATATGCCAGTAATGTCTCCAATAAGAAAACACTTTGTCTGACACATGTCTGACTCAATCCACTTATCCACTATAACACCACATATTCTGGTAACAGAATGTCCACCTCCTTGTCAAAATCACAAAAACAAGTAAACACAGAGGAATCCCATTTAAACCAAACTGACTCATGAACAAGTTATTGCCATTTTTCTTTTTTTTTTTTAAAAATAAGTGCCTTTCCACAAATCTTATTTTTATAACTCTCTCCGTCACGATAAAAATGTACTCAATATCTCTCTCCACCACTGCCAGTCATCTGATTGAGATTTGATAAGAATACAAAGCATCAGCATAGAAATGCAAACGCGTGTGCGTTCAGAACTGTTTATATACAGGAGAAGCTGCACGCTTCTCATTCACACACAAACACACACACGTAGGAAGTGTTAAGTAAAAAAACAAAACAAGAAACGCTTATTTAAAACTCATTCATACTCCTGTACTCGTCTCTTTTGCCATCTCTGCTCCGTGTCTCCACTGCCATGTCTTTACTGTCTGTTTTTTTTTTTGCCCCTCGCCACAAACAAATCAAATTAATAAAGGTTTACAGGTCGTCCTCCTCTGTCTGTACTGGGGCACTTTGAAACAAAAGAGAAAAAGGTCAGTCAATCACAGCACAGCAGCAGAGGATGAGCATGCAGGTTTCAGGTTAATTAAACAGGGTTATGATATCTAATAATCTGGTGGCCTATCTTGTTTGACAAGTATATTTGCTAGTATATTATTGTTTGAGAAGTATATATTTGCAAGACCTTTAGCACATGCAAAACCTTTTAGCGCACACAAAACCAATAACATTACCAATGATTGGTCATGATATTTGTTCTGCACCAGTCATTGGTTGTGTTAGTAGCACTGCGTGTGCTAAAAGGTTTTGCGCGTGCAAAAGGTCTTGATAAATCACGGCCGAAGTGTGTAATTTCTAACGCATTCTTTTGCCTCCAAACTGAATCATAACTGATTAAATCTGAACTGGGCATCTAAAGATGTGGAATATGGACTCCTTCTCTTCTGAGCACTCTACTGGCTGACCTGTAAAGGTAGATTTGCACGTCACAGAAGAGTGACGTAACCTCGATCCCGAATTCAGCCTGGATGTAAATGATAACAATCGCAGAGTGGCAGTACCTGAATTTGTTAAAATGTCAGTGTCTGTTTAGTCTGGAGTGGGTGTGTTTAGTGGACCGGCGAGGTCATTTTTTTGTCCCTTACAGCGGCCCGTACTTGTCCTCGTAGCGGACCAGCACGTTCTTGCAGCGCCCGTAGTCCCTCCGCAGCTCGGCCACTTCCTGTCGCAGCGCGGCGTTCTCGCGCTCCAGGAAGGCAGCCCGCACCGTTATCTGGTTCTCCTTCAGCCGGCGGGCGTCCCGCGAGCGCTTGGCCGCGACGTTGTTCTTCCTCCTCCTCTGCCAGTACTTTTCGTCCTGATGTGGCCAGAGGGGACCAAGAAAGGGGGGGGGGGGCGGGTGACGGGGGGGGGGGGTGGGACAGGCATTGCTGCTTACAGATGAAATCGACAGATACGACTCCTCAGCCTATGAGAATGCAGTGTTTATCACCTATACATTATTTAGCCTGAGTTCTTGACACCTGCATTGAAACGAAGTGGTAGAACTTTGATGGTATGGGGTTGTTCGGTATCTATGGGTTTTTTGGTATCTATGGTATTAGACTCAGTGAAATAATGAAATCCAGCAAGAACCAAGACCATTTGACAAAAAACCAAGGTAATTAAAAAAAAAACCTGAGTTCATTTTATACAGCCTTTTTGCTCACCTTTATCAAGATGGAAATATTTTTAAAAATTATATACCAATAATTTTGGAGGGCACTATAAATTATTTTTGTACTGAAAACAAAACATATTTGTGTCTCACAACATATGAAGCCTATCCAAAGCCTGCAGTCTTAAATTCCACCAGTCTGGTTTGTGTAACGTGCTTTATAGAGGACTATATCAGAACATTTTGTACCGAGCTTTTGTTCTCACAGCAGGCTGGGCACTGAACTTTCCATTCCTTTGTTGCAAACACGAAGTCCATATCTGTGAACACGGGGATAATCTTACGTGGGCGCATTGTGTTTGGTCCTATTGAAGTCCAAACCCGCTAACCCGCGCTGAGTCCCCGCAGCTCCGGCTGCCAGGCTCACCTTTTGTTCGTCGGGCACAAACACCTTCTTGGCCTTCTTGATCATGGGCTGTGGCTTCAGCTCGTCCTCAGAGAAGCGGTGCTTGCGCGGGTTGAACAGCTCGCCGCCCGGCACGCTCGACAGCACCAGGTCCGTGGGGTCCGGCTCGAAGTTCACGTCCACTTCTATTTCATCGGGGTCGATCGGGGTGGGGGTCACGCACTCCGGCTTGGGGCTCTCCTCTGAGAAGAGGGACAGGACCAAAATGTTCTAAACAAAATGGTCAGGACTAGCAGTCCAAATGAGAGCAAACCAGAGCCTCTGGTCACATTTACATTCTTAGTAACTTGCATGCGGCTTGTTGGCATAAGTCACAACACAAACATTTTAGTTGAGTCGGATGAAGACCTCTCATATGCGGCTTTGGCATGCAGTCCGCGGGGGCCTGCCGGCCTGTGGGTGTCGCTAGAGAGCAATGAAATATGGGCCCCTAACCAACTGAAACCTCCCGTACCCTGGGCGATGCCACAGCCAATTAAACAAAGTCCTATGGGGCTACAGGCACAATCCGGATTAAATCCAAGACCGTGGAGCTCATCCATTCACCACAGTGTGGGACCATAACCGAACGAGCCACCCAGCAGCCCATGAATTACAATTTCCATTTAAATTTCACACTACCCTACCCCGTGCTCGCATCACTACAGCGTATATGTGGATTTGCGCTACTTCTTAGGTGTTTATGTCTCTGTATGGCTGTGGACCCCTGAAGATCAGCTCTGTGTCTCCAGTCTCCTGTATTCTCTGCCTGACTCTGCCCTGCTCACGGGTCTGCTGGGATGCGCACATCAGCGTGTTTATGCCACGCCTCCTGCGCCCCTGCGCCCCACGCCGCCACCCCTCACCTGCGCTGCCCGCTGCCCTGGCGCCGTCGCCCGACTCGGACACGGTCACCGTCACCAGCTCCTCCTCTTCCTGCTCCAGCTGCACGATGGGGAGGAGGCTGACCGTGGTCAGCGCCGTCCGGGTGACGGGAGGCTCCTTGGCGGGGGCGGGGCTGGAGGAGGAGGTGGGCGGAGCCTTGGCCTCTGCCTGGGCGGGGCCGTCCTTGCTCAGGCTCTTCTGCAGCTCCTCCTCCATGGACGCCGGGATGCCGTTCTCCAGCAGGAACTCGTCCAGGTCCATGTACTCCAGGTGGAAGGTCTCCCCGTCGTACGGGATGGTCTTGTCCCAGATGGCGGGGGTCAGGGCGGCCGACGGACCCATCCCGCCGCTGACCCCCCCTTCCCCGCTGTCTCCGTCGCTAGGCTCGCACAGCTTGTCTTTGTCTTTCTCTGCAAGGACAGGATGACAGTAACAGAGAGAGAGAGACAATAAACAGCGCTGCAGGATGAGGAGTGGGAGCCATGCTGTGTAAAGGGGGTGAGGGGTGGCGGTAAATAAGACTCAAGTAATGGAAGTAATGGGGAAAAAAAGCACAAAACCCGAAATCAGGAGCATGAAAGGGTATGAAATGTTGTGTAAAAGGCTGATGGACAGGGATGTGTGTGTGTGTGTGTGAGAGAGAGAGAAAGAGAGAGACTTGAAGGACAGTGAGTGATCACCCACCAAGAGCAAATGCTACATAATTTATAGAAATTATTTATGTGTTGATTTACTATCATCATCATCATCATCATTTTGATTCTACTATGTTGTTATTCAGGATCAAGCAATAAAGGTATGAAGCGCCCTATTGTATTCCTTGGTATTATTATCATACAAAAAAAGACCATGTATGGGTATGTAGTTCATTTTTGCCTTTGACTTCCACCTTGTGGCCTTTGGTATAATGGACTGTGATGTTGGATGAAATGGATAGCTCTATTGCAAGTCAAATAGTTAAGCACTTCGTAAACATGTTAGTCTTTGTCCTGTTTTTTCTCTTTGAAAACTACCATTATTATGTAGTTTCAAAGTTGCGTTTAATGCCCAAACACAAATTGTAACATTGCACTTAACATTTCAGGATCAGAACTATACAATAAACAACTCTTTGCTCTTGATAAACTGCCATACTCCTTCAACTAATTATTAACTGCAACAAGTTTTGCTAAATCCCGGACTAGTTTAATTTTGAAAAAGATACATCGATGTTGCACAACCAAATCTAGGTCCTGCCAAATGACCACTGTCTGACTTTTGGTAAAAATAAAAATACAATTAAAAAATGACAATGCACATGACATTAGTTCCATGTGACCAATAACTAGGCTACATGCAGAGACAAAAACCTTTTTATTAAAAAAAAAGTTTCCTTTGCCTGAGTAATGATCTGTACTAACTTAATTAGACAAGATACAATTAAAGTATCTTGTCCAGCACACACTGGTACCAAAAAGCATATTAAAATGATGTAATCTACAAGTTTTTTCTGACACTACTGTATTACAATTTTTTGTTTCCAGAAATTAAACAGTTAAAACTTTGAACTGGAATGTGTTTGCTTCTGTCAGAAACAGTTGGAGATAGTCTAACATTGGAAATAACAAATACTGTATCCATACATGGTTCATTATAGTCATTTCATATGCATTTCATTTCACAGTGGAGTTACACCAAATGGTAAATGGTAAATGGACTGCATTTATATAGCGCTTTTATCCAAAGCGCTTTACAATTGATGCCTCTCATTCGCCAGAACAGTTAGGGGTTAGGTGTCTTGCTCAAGGACACTTCGACATACCCAGGGCAGGGTTTGAACTGGCAACCCTCCGACTGCCAGACAGTCGGTCTTACCTCCTGAGCTATGTCGCTATGGCTACAAGATGTCAGTATGATAACAAAAATGAACTGCATACTTTTACATGGCAAGTCTTTGTGCATATGAATACAAGTGATAAATGAATTCTAACATTGAGTTCAGCTTGTCAAATCTAAGTTATATGATGACAATATATATTTACATGCAGGTTTAATACCTTAAAGCAGAATAAAACAATTCAATCTTTAACTGTAACTACAATTAAATTCTAGTGTATAGCAACATTGTTGTGCTTAAAAAGTAACATAATGATACAATATGATCACAACACTGACATCTACAACACAGAACCTGAAACAATAAATTAATGGCTTACACATGACAGAACTGGTAGTTGGGCATTTGTGGTGATAATTGGTTGGCCCTCTTAATTGCTGCTTGAAGCTATATTTTGATAATTGATTCGGGTCCAACCATGTACCATATTGTAAACTATTACTTTTGGTAACTACAGTAGTTCTTAAACAGTGGTCATTCAGTGATTCTTTGTATGAATTCATGTTTACAAATACCACTGTGAACTTTTCAAATATCTAAAAATGTATTTCGTCCACAGTGCTATATGAACTAGATAGTTTAGACATGGAAAATCAGAATGAAACATGGGAGGAAAGTGCTCATATTGCTAACACACACGACAACAACAGAAACGCATTGTAAGCCCTCTCCCCCACAAAAGCTGGTGCATTTCTGACCCTCGGTTTTTCTATTCTCAAACCAGAACACTCACAGGGTGACCTCCGCAGAAACTACGGTTAACGTACAAGCAGTCCTTGCTCAGGACATCCAGAACATGCAAGCTTTTAAACGTACAATCCTGAAATCAATCCATGCTCTGGGTCGTCCTGTACAAGGACAAGCCAATAGCCTATGTTGTAAAGCACAACAAAAATTAATGAAATAGTTGAAAGTTTCTGAATGGGAGCACTTATCTCGAAGGAAATCATTTCGAAACTCTGCGTACCAAATTACTTAAATCAGAAAGAACAAGCTGTACTATTCGGAATAAACAGTGTATATATATATATATATATATATATATATATATATATATATATATATAACATTTTAAAACGTTTATTGTGCTTTTCTCCCAACATGTCATACGGGAAAAGGAATTCGGCTCCATTCAGGTCCTTCCACACATCCACGCGAGTACTAAGTCCAACCCAGAAAACCCAGAAAAATTCAACCTTACCTTCGTTTCCCTCTTCAAGTATATTCGGAGGGGGATTTTCCATGATCTTCTTTAATACAACCGGAAACGAGCTCGGAGGACCCGAGTCCAAAACGACGGTGACCGTCGAATCCACAGACATTGTTTTTAAGACAGCACCTCGCTGCCTTAAGTCAATTCAACAGAAACCAATATTCTTCGGGGAGATTGCTACCCACAAGGCGTAGCGTCCAATATCTCTCTCTGTAATTATATTTACTACGTATTCTAAAAGCCAATTTAATGCTTATGTCGGTATACCCTTTTCTGCTAAAGTCAGCCGAGCCAAAACGTCTATTAGCACAGTCGTACTGCCACTCTCACGCGCCTGACGCCTGTCTGACCCAGTTCCCCGGATTGCTACTGAACACCGTTTTGGTATTCATGAGAGACCGCACCTCTCTCTACTCGCTCACTAAATGCGGATATGTCGCTTGTGTTCCAGCCACACGAATAATAACGTATATGCAGTTATAAAACAAACATAGGCAAAGGAAGGAGTATCTTTTCATACTCTGAAAGCCCATTGGTCGACGAGGAGACTCATTCATACGTGTTGGGGGTACCCGTTGATTAGTGACCGTAACTGAAATAATATAGAATCCCAATACTCATGTCAAGTAGCCTAGCCTATGCAATTTATTTGGGGATTGCATATGTTTTCGTGGGTGTGAATTAATGTTTACGTATGTTATGTGGCTTTTTTAACGACATTATATCTGTATAGACTCTCGCCCGAATCGTTTCTGTCGTGCAGTAACATCACAACAAACAATGCAGTTGGAAAACTGGAGTGGTGTACAAATTATCTTTATTTAGGCTACGGTTTATCAAAAATCCCACGCTTCGTCATCATTTTGTTGAATAATATGTAATGCATGCGACAGATGGCTTTAAACAACACAAAACATGGACATTATACAGTAGTCAGTTCTTCCAGTTGCAGCGAAATTTACGTAGGCTATTTTGCTAATCCAAGACCGCCAGTCGCTGAACTGCAGTCTCTACGTGAACACAAAGGGGCGGTGCACCGGGGTGGATTTATTATGCGCGCGCCACGTATGGGGCGGGGCGTCGGCACACACGTTGTCTGAGGAAGAGTTATTGCGTTGTTTTATTTTAATTTTTTGCATGGTCATTGTGACTTTGAATACGTTTTGGGTGATGAAATCGTAGTTTTTGGAGAAAATGCTTGTCATCCAAGAGTGGCACCGAAAGGGCACAGAAAGCTGAAGAGCGATATTATTGTTATACCAGAAACGACCTTTCACCGATTAAAAAACAAAAAACAAAATACCGCACAATAAATATGAAAACCTAAATTATAATACGCACCTAAAATGCCAGCATACTACATACATTCGAGTAAACCTTTATCATTGTGTCTATATACACAAATAAATACACAATGCAGTAAATATTTAAAGCAATGAAAATTATGACGCACATTAACACAGAGACGATCACCACTGAAAATCCCACATTAAAGCTGGCACATACTCAAAATACCCAAATTATAAGAAATATTCCCAAAACAGACACGCGGAGTAATAACTGTGCAGTTGTGCGCCTGCGTGCCTGCAAGTGTGGCTGAAGTGCAGAGAACATAATGTACTAAGCAGAACATTTCTCCCGTGTTCTTCTCCCATGAAACCTACATCAAAGTTTCAGAAAAAAGGACAAGCTCTGATTTCTCATCTTAACAACCTATTTCCTACAGATCCGTTTCCCCAAATAAACTAAGCTTCACGCATTTCATTATCCAACTGCTGGAAGTAATTATTCTAGTTCACCGTGACTCAATGGTTCAGTCCACAAAGTGACAGCAATTATTTTCAAAATAATAATAATAATAATAATAATAATAATAATAATAATAATAATAATAATAATAATAAAGGACTCACAAAGACCCCCAGAGCCCAGTTACAACTCCAGATTTAGGTTTGGAACAAGCTTTAAATTCGAAGAGCAGACAGTGGAGTTTTCCATGTGGAATACAGCTGCAACAAAGCTATAAGGATATGGGTAATTTCTAAATTATATATTTTTTAAATAGAAAATTACCCATATCATTGTATCCCGCATTATAGGAGCTATACCGTGCCCTCCATAACGTTTGAAAAGTATACATTTTCTGTAAATCAAAGTAGTCATGTTGAGTACTGGGCATATCCTTTGCAAACAGGGACTGCTTAAAGTCTATGACCCCACAGACATGTGGTGCTGAGCATCTTCTCTGGTGATGCTCTGCCATGCCTGTACTGCAGCCATCTTCAGCACCTGCTTGTTTCCGGGGCTAGTCGCCTTAAATCTTCTCTTCAGAATATGAAACACATGTTCAGTTGGTTTCAGATTGGGGCCAGTCAAGAATTTTTCCAGTTTCTGGCTTTGAAAAACTTTGCTTTAACAGTATGTTTGGAATAATTGTATCTACTGTAATTTGTATCTGATCGTGTTACTTTATTGTCTTTGATGCTGCAACAGTGCAAATTCCCCCCGGGGATCAATAAAGTACACTACTACTACTTATTACATTATAGGTTTTTATTACATAAAAAATTTGAAATGGATTACATTATTGGGAGTTAATACACTATTGGTAGTTTATGACATTATTAGTTTCTACAGGGCTATAAAAAGCTAAGATATTGTTAGAGGGTGAATTATTTCCACATGATTTAAAAAGCTCCCAACAGGTCAGAGCTGTTTTGGCGGCACGAGGGGGACCTACACGATATTAGGCAGGTGGTTTTAATGTTGTGGCTGATTGGTGTATATATATATACCTAGATTTTGAGAGTTTTAATTCAAGACTCATAGACTGTGCTTTGTATGCGTGAGTAACTTGGAAAGTGTTGAAAACATTTTAAAAATAATATACTATATATATATATTATATTACATCTACGGGACGTAATAAGGCAGTTTGTTCACTGCAGAATGTAGGGCGCTGCTGAACCTCTTGAACTGAAGTGCAGCAAGCCATATAAAAAACCAAACTCTGCAGGACCACTGAGACGCAGGCAATGCTGGCGCATACATGCCTATCGGGGTGCGTGGTTGACTGTCAGGGTGCAGAGCCGGTCACTGGTACAAGCACTCTGTGCAGTTGTTTAGGGCCACACAATTCAGTTGTGTAATTTATGTCTGGAACACTTTGGGGGCCACAACAACTTCCTTGTTCAGGGACACCGAAGCCCTAGGGCCACATCTGTCAGGGTGTGTTTACGTACTGCCAGTGTCATAGACGTGCATACAGAGTGTGTGTGTGTGTGTGTGTGTGTGTGTGTGTGTGTGTGGGTGGGGCGGGTTGGGTGTAGGGAGTAGGGTGCGACTACTTTTCCTGTTTTCCAACAGTGTATTTGCATTTTTTTTTTGGGTGGGAGGGTCGCTGCACTGTCCTGTTAGTGTCAGGGGCCCAGGCTAAGGGGGTGCTCAGTAAGATGTCCAAACTGAAAAACAACTCATCAATATACTAGAACCTTTGTACTCTGACGGCATAGTCCTCAACAGGATCTTTCTCACACACGCACACAAAACATGATGTTCCTAGCCCTCAGAATGAACAGACTAAATCTACACACTGGCTTTCAGCAAGAACTGAAATTACACATATGAACACTGGTACAGGTACTGGCCACCATTCCAATGGAAATGTGTCTGACACTTGCTGCAGAACAACAACAAAGGGTAGCTTCAGCTATGGCTGTTCAAAGCATCTATGCCCCTTTATGAAAACATACTTATCACATATTAATGCACTCGCCGGTCCCAACAATAAAAATTGCAAATACTATTTAATGTTATACTTGGGGTGGCAGTGTATGATAATGGGAAGGGAGCTGGACTTGACTGATTTCATTCCAGGTAGGCCACAGCCTTGGTATCCTAGAGCAAGGTACTTAACCTGAATTGAACCAGTATATAACCCAGTTGTAAAAATGTATATGTAGAATGCTTCAAAAAGGTTGTGTAAGTTTCTCTGGATAAGAGCACCAACTACGTGCCAGTAATATTGCTAATGTAAATGTATATTTCAGCATGTTAATAAACAAGCAGTTAACACCAAGGATGCAGGTGAATTTACAGCGCATTTTCAATCAGCTCAATTCAACATAAAATTATCAAATTAAGATGAATACTAACAAAGTCGCCTTGATTCTTCACGAACATGATTACACCCTTACCGTTGTCATCGAGAACAGGAGCAGAGAACGGGTACTCGAGCAAAGCTTTAAATATTTCTGGAATGTCGTTCGAGTCACCGAGAACGTTTTTGTGAAGTGAAGCAGACATCCTAACCGTTTTTAGGAAAATCAGTCTTTTGAAAGCCCGGATGCAGAACTCTCTGAAACTGCAGTTTAGCACAGAGCTTCGTCCAGCTCTGATGACTTATCTGCCACTTCTACGGACACCTGGGAGTTTGAGACTTCCGATGGATGTTTTCTAGTGCGATGAAATAAGTTACCTAACTAACCACGCCTTCTAAAAATCAATGACAAGCAAGCTGACCAATGACTAGTTCTACATGCCACCCTGAAGTCAGTGAGACTTCTGATTCGTGAAAATGGCTGTCCATTGTAGGAAGGTAAGCCAATCGGAAACTTGCATTGAAGCATGAGCTTAGTTACCCAACTCGCTCTGTGTTGCAGTTACGAAACTGTTCCTGAACTAAGGATTGGCTACATACGATGTTTTTCTCGTCCTAAAGTTAATTCGCCTTAATAAAACATGCTAGTACACGCGCTTTAACATTTTAGGTATTTAGAAGACGCATCATATCCAGAGCGACGTACCCAGTTTACATTCTTTTTACATACAACCAATGTGTACAGCTGGATATTTATCAAGTCAATGCACGTGAAGTACCTTGCCCAAGGATAGAAGGGCAGCACCCCAGATGGGACCTTAAAATAGACTGCACCTCCGCCAAAGCCTGCTTTTGAGCAGCAGACAAAAATAACATGTTTTTATTATTGCGTACCTTATGAAAACATGGAATGTTTGAAAAGACTCCGTTACGTTCCCTAGGGGGCTAAGAAACAAAAGAAAGATTGGCGACATGTTTGTTTGTAAGCAGATTGGTAAAATCATGAGAATTTTTGAATATATGATTGTATACACCTTACCTGCAACATACATCGAATACAAGGTGAAAATTGCAATGATGGCAGTGGTTGGCCCAAAAAAATAACTTGCCCAGTGAGACACATTTTGCATTGACCACATTGTCCATCAGTTCAACCTGGATATTTGCTGAGATAAACTGTCTGAGGATTTGTCAAGGACACACAGCAGGATTCGTGTATTGAGTTCTTGGAAGGAGTCCTTCCTCCGTTCACATGATGCATCAAAATACACTATAAGTTTGGGGGGCTGCGTGCACACACGCACACACACACACACACACACACACACACTCACGCAACGCACACACAAAAGCTTTCTAAAACAAAACTGGTTTATTGCTAAAAACATTTCCATAAGATTTGTTCCACTGTTTCATTTACTTCCAACCACAGAGGGGAAAAGACATAAAAAGAATCATGAAAAAAATACAGTACAAAAGAAAAAAGTCATTTCCTTCTTTTCATATTTTACACCTCTGGTTCACACCCATTATCTGATCTGGTGGAAATAATGACCCATCCTAGCATATATATGGAAAACAACTGAATTGTGAAGCTGGTACTAAGGCGTGTTGGTGTGCAATTGTCTCCAACCCTTGAAGAGACTTTGACGCAAGTTTTCCCTCACATTTTTATTTACGCATTTCCCCCGTTTCTTAAAGACCTGAGCAACTGCTGGTCTTCAGGTGCTGGAGTACAGCTGGGCAGATTGCAACAGGTCCCCAGGGCGTACGCACCCAGGCTTCTGCAAAGAGCCAGGGAGGGGCAGAGGTGGAAAGTCCAGGGGTCAGAAAGTACTTGTACTGCCCTGCCATGCGTTTCTTCCACCCGTGAACTCAGCCAGCTGGTCTCACAAATCTGTTCCACCTCCTGGCAGACGGAGTGTGCTAATGAGCAAATCCAGGCGACTGGAACAAAAATACCGGGGAGGACTTTTACTTTCTGAACATGGATTTTCCACCTGCGCTCAGGGTAGACCGGTCCTTTACAATCGCCGTTTGGAGACGTGGCCTCCAGATTAACACTGCCTGCTGACCCAGCTATTTTAACAGTTTCTCCAGTCTTTCTGAGCGCGCCCAGTGAGGGGCCTACGGCGTGCCATTACAGGAAGAGAGACAATGCAACACACACCCATTAGCACAAGCCATTCAAGGTGGGCAATAAAATGGTGTTACATCATCAACAAAGTTGGGACTCAAAATACACCCACACACAAGGCTCAGAAATCACCAATAACACATCACCTCTTATCTATGCATTTATATGTGTCTAAGGTATATATAATCATATATTGAGAAAGAAGATTATGATTTTTAGTTATATATTTATATGCATGTTGTATTAGGTGTTATTATGCTGTTGTACATAGATACCTATGTATGCTTTGAGCTGTCCAATCACAGCTGATATAATGCCGTTTGTAAAACCCACACAAAGGAAAAATTTCCGACATACATTCTCATCATCACTGTAAACAGCTCTGTTCTTATGCCCATTGCTGACAGTAGGTACATAATTTATTGTTCAGCCTCAAATTCATAGCCATTTTAATCCAACAATAAATTCCATTTCAAAAGCTGGCCTGAGTTTCTAGCATCAGCCAACTCTCTGGCATTAATAGGAAATGCACACCGTTCTGAAATTAGCCTGGAAGGGCACAAGAAGTTACAAATATAAAGTCTTGGGAACACGTGGCTGTGTTATTCGGTTTGCCTGACATTTGCATGATTTGCCAATTTTGTTCAGTTTCCGTTTCAAAGACCTGCATGTTTTCCCGACCATTGTTACCGCTGTCTTATTAATTACACTGAAAAGCCAGTTCATGGCGCCATTGTTAACATGACGCTGGTTCCTGTACTTTCATGTACTAAGAATGGAAAATAATATCCTCATAAGACAAAAGAAAAATACTCCCACTTTTCATTGCAGAAAATGTACCTGCCATCTTATAAGAACATTCTTTCCATGGCTTGTACGAAAAATACAATGTGATAACGTAAATGGTGACTTGTTTATTTTTTTTTTTGTCATTTTGTCATAACCACTGGTACCCTTCAGTGCCACGTGTCAAAAATGTCCTTTATCGAAAAGAGTATTTACCCCAGGCTAATGAAGGGTGTATTTATAAAATAAAATAAAAAAAATAATAATAAAAAAAAGGTTTTAATAAGTATGACTGTGCCACTGGCTTATATCCTACAGAGCAGTGACTGAGTGTATAGACAGCTTGTATATAAAACAGACATTCTGAATACATACAGCTCACTGAAAGGCATCCACTTGTTTTTGCCCTGCTGTCAAATTTCAGACGCATACATAGACATCTATTTACTATTGTATTCATACATGGTTACATTTATAGTTATACATAGCAATTATCTTATACATATTGATAGCATATAGGAGAACAAAAATGTTAATATAGTAATCATAATTATAATAATAGTAATAACAACAGCAATAAGATCCCCCAATAAAGCAATAATACAGGTCATTCCAGTTGGTGTCATTCTGCTCTCATGAGTTAGCTTAAGTGATTACAACTAGACAGCTGTTACTAGTTCTAAATAATGCTGTTGTGGCCCCCACGTTATTGATACTTAAAAGTTCTTCAAAACATAATTGCTGCCCACTGCTCAGTGAAACCACTGAAGGACACTGAAGGAGAGTTCCCTGTCCTTCAGTGGCAAGGTTAACCCTTCCTTCTCAGGAAGTCAGTGAGGCAGTACTGTGATGATGTCAGAATTACTAAAAACACGCTCAACTCCCACACACCAAAAAAAAAAAAAAAAAAAAAAAAAAGCCAAAGATAGCAATTCCATAGTTTTTTTTTTTAACCTCTGAAAACATATTCTGCATATTTTGAAACTGTTCAAGCTGAATGAGGCCTCGGACGCCAGTCAAAATGCCCATTAGGGCTCTACAGCGCTTCCATTTCAGGAGAACTCGCTCCCCGAAAACTGATGTGTGTGGCACCTGGAAAAATAATTTAGGAGCACATCTACCGATTTGCATTCATTAGTCTGCCCCTAAAATTTTTCAACCGAGGAGCACACGCCCTCCTGGGAAAAAAATGTTAGCGTAGAGCCCTGCTTATGAAACGCTGAGCGCCAGACTCGAACGCTAGCTCATTCCACATCACAAGGTTCCATTAACCGGACTGCCTCTCAGTGAGGGAGAACAGAGTGGGAGAGACCTCAAGGCCAGTGCTTTCCTTTCACCACGCAGCTGGGCGTGGTCACACGCTCTCATAAACACCGCTCAAGCAGTACTCTCTGCATCAATAGCACCATTTCTGGAATGACACTCACAGAAGCAAAGAAAATTAATAATAACCACTAGCCATCTAAATTATCCATAGTTCATATGCCGTAGCTCAATAACAAGAGATACTATGTAATCAATACAATATGAGATTATATTTTTAATTTAGTTTCAAAGGCTAAGTTATCAATTATTCTTAGTATACACATTTTGTAAATATGCATGTATATATGGGTGTGCATCATGTATACTTGTATAGATGAACACGTATATATAAAGTCCACAGTGGGGGAATATAAGAGTGGCTTGCTGAGCTGAGCAAGACTCATTCTGGCTATATATTTCATGTGTACCAGTATATTTATAGGCACATGATAAAGAGGGAACATGATCTTGTTAATCCCTTGCTTTGATCGTCCCTGTACTGCTCATTGCTTCAAAATCCTCATCAGGGCTTAAAGGGAATCTGTGGGGGGGGGGGCTGTTCCTCCCCTGTCTTGACTGGCCCCAGGCTAAAGCAACTGTCACCTCAACAGGGCTCCTGTTCCCATCCTCCTCCAGTGTCACTCAAATAAACTCACTTCCTGGAGAGAAGGGGGGGGGGGGGGGTCACAGCTCCTCCTCTTCCTACACCTTCACTCATTACACTGAGAAATGGTTACGAAGTAACAGATTTCATCCTTTGCACTGACACGCACGCACGCACGCACGCACGCAGAATTTTCATTCTCCGTTCATTTCAAATTCACATTTCGATTGTAAATATCACAAACAATTTCAAGTGTGAAGCGCACGAGCCTGCCAGAGCCGCCTACTGGGTTACGCTGGCAAGGTGCACCACGAAATCCCACATCACAACAAAATGGCAGGAGAGCTTCAAAGCCGCAAGGCGAACGGAGGCCAGCGCAGTTATTGCAGGAATGAACGCACGTGCCGTTACTGAACTCAAAGCAGGCCTCTCCGGTTACCCATGTGACCGCGCGCGTTCGCTCCCCCCCCCCCCCCCCCCCCAACACTGAAGCGTTCCTCTGTTCAGACCGGCCTGCGTGTGCGCGTCTGTCACGGGCGACGCGCCACAAACGGCGAGCTGTCCGGATAATCCGCAGGTCTTTCGGGAGACTTCAGGACATTCCGTTTGCTAGCGTATACTTTCCTACGGCCGTTACGATTTGCTTCTTGCATTACTCCCCAGGGCAGCTGCACGCGCGTATGCGTCATACGTCACATGACCCAGTAAGCACTAAAACCACGAGGCTGCCGAGGGGCATTTTCAAATAAAGCAGGAGCGCGCGGCGCGGGCACGGCTGAGTGGCTCACTATGGCCGTGCGACAACCAGAGGGAGGGAGGGAGGGTTTCAGTGGGCAGGTTATTCCCCGCACGACTGCGCAAAAGCGACACCCTCTGGCCAAACTGCAGCACTGCGGTCCACCTGTGCTGGTCCGCGCTCTCCCTCGGGAAGGGGTGATGCATATTCTGGTCTAGCTAAATTAGGAGAAAAGAAAGAAAATAAGGGGCGGATGAAACTCCCGATGGTCGATTGCACCTGCTGGGAAAGGAGGGGAGAGGCTCCGCCTACTGTACCCTTATTTGGACGTCTGATTGACAGCTGAGAATTTCTCCAGGTAAATGTCTGACCTGCTGTTTCCTTTAGTCAGTGGGGGCAGTGAGTTTTAAGACCTGCGCTGTAGGGAAGGCTTAGGGAAACGCTGTGAATGGTCAGCACCAACAAAATGCTCTCAATTCGGTATCACAGCACTGCACACGTATGACAGCGTGTGTGTGACCTGTATTCGGTATCACACCACTGTGCACACGTATGACAGCGTGTGTGTGACCTGTCAGCTCCAGCTGTGTGAGTAGCCTTGCGTCGGTTACCAGTGCGCGTGTGTGCGTACGTGCGAGTCTGAGCAAAACGCTCTGTCCATCAGTCTGTGTTTGAGTGCCTGTCAGGAGAAGCCTCAGTCCTGTAGGAGGAAATTGTACTTCCCAAAGTCGCAGTTGTTGCGGGGGGAGGGGGGGGTGGGGGGCAACAAGAAAGTCCTCGCGGGCCTTGGCCAATTTCCTCCGCAGGAAGTCCCTCCTCTCCTGTCACTCCACCAGCTCATCCTCACTGTGGGCGTAGTCACTGCTCGCCCCCTCCAGACAGCCGCTGCCCAGCCTGTCAATCAAACGTATGCGCACCAATCAGAAGGGAGAAGGGCTGGGCAGGCACAGAGAGGGTGTGGCTAGAAAACGAGCATGTCCTCAACAAATTTAACAAGAGTAACTTTGCACTGCGCCTTAGCGCTTGTTTGAGGTAGCGGACCTGCCACAGCGGCCGCCAGCGGATCACAGAGCCGTTACAGCACGAGATCGCCGCATCAGTGTGTCAGCAGTCTGCTTCACAGTGAGGACCTCAGTGTTGCCAGGTTACGCACTGGGCAAAGTGGGGACCTGGGAAACGGTGTCTCTATCCCGGTCCCCCAGGGCCTCACACTGTCCCCTGCTGCTCTGTACACTGCCCTCCTGCTTTCCATACAGCGGCAAGGGGAGGCCACGCTGCACACACAACTCTCTCACACACACACACACACACACTCACTCATGCGTAAACACAGTCACACATCCAAATGACTGACACAACCACAAACAACCCGCAATGACTGACAAACCCACACAGCAATCACGGATGCGTCTGCACACAGAACCCATCCATACGACGTCTCAACGAAAGGCGTCCGCACACGACGAAGCAACCGTATCAGACGCGCCGACAGGGAGCCCAGCGAAGCTAACGACACACGGAATCTCACACACGTCAAGCGCTGCAAACAGCCGATACACCCATACAAACAGCGAGCAACAGGCAGCGAGCATAGCACAGTGAAACGCTACCACAGCCGCAAGCACAGCTCCTCTACAGAGCACTGCTGACACACTGATGGCACCGAAGCTGGGAAAAGGAACACGCTGTGAGGACTTCTGCACTGATACCAATAATACCCACAATGCAGCACAGTATGTATGCACATCTGTTAGCACAATGAATAAACCAGTCTAGCGTACACATCGCCCGTGTGCTAAAAAGGCTAATGCGGCTTCTGTGCACCGAGATCAGGCAGGTCTGATCTTAAGAGGGCTGGAAGTGCTCAGAGTTTCACTTCCAGTCAAGGTCTTACTGACACAGGTAATCCCGCTCGTTCATCCAGGAGAGCTTCTAGCACACGGCTGCCTGCCTGGCTTTAGTGTACTATACTGACACATATAGGGATACAATAATATGGTGACAATGATGATAAGAAGTATAAGATTTAGTAAAAACATGAATTAAGATAATAATATTCTTATCCTTATCATCATCATTACTATATTATTATTTTTCCTCCTTTACAATGTCCACTGCTAGGAGTCTAGGCCTGCCGCATTTTAGAAACGTCTTCCATCAACTTGAACAACTAATGCGCTGCTAACTACTGCTTTTGTATATATGCAGCACAATACTAATGCGCTGGTAACTACTGCTCTGGTATATATGCAGCACAATACTAATGCGCTGGTAACTACTGCTCTGGTATATATGCTCCACTGGTATATATTATGTTACAGGCATTTAGCAGACACCCTTATCCAGAGTGAAACAGCTTTTCGGATTTTTTTTTTGTACATAGTATCAATTTATATATTATATATAAGCATACACGGCAGAATCCTACCTGGGAATCAAACCTGCAACCTTTTGGTTACAGTGGCAGTTCCTTAACCAATATACCAACGTTACACTGTGACCCATTCAATATCAGTCAAAGAGTGAACTAACCCCTCCCTGAATAGGGACTTGAACCCTGGACCCTCAGATTAAAAGTCAGGTGTTCTACTGACTGAGCTACACACTTAGATACTGGCACATATGCTGCACAATATACTGCACTGGTACACATACATGGATACTGAAGAGTCAGCGTGTTGAAACACACAGACATGCGCTGCCTGGCTGGGACACGATCACACACAGCAGTGCATTACAGCAGGAGCCCCGGCACTGAACACAGTGACACCCCCACATCCACTTCCCATAAATAACGGATTGGCCGATACGCTGGGTAATCTGACAAAGCTTTTATTCAATCAGCGTGTAAAACACAGACGTCCAGTTACACTCAAGTGCAGTACAGCGTTTTCACAGTGGAATATCACACGAATGCACTCCGCATCACGGTCACAGATGCTTCACACAAGCCTTAACAGTCTGATTTGATACCCAATTGTCGTCACGGCCACGACGTGGCTAATTTTGCAGACTCCCATACGACGCAGCGAATCGCTGCGCTGACCGAATTCTCTACAGGTCCTATAGGAGAGGATTGCACATTTCACAGAGCATATACAGAGTAGTCAGCCTGCAAGGGTGCTATCTGAGTGCGTTTATCTACGCACTTTCAGTAACTCTGGTTACGTCACTGTTGTTAGCCAGCACTGCAAGGTTGATGCAGGTAGTGACGTGCAATGCAGGCCTAAAGCAACACGCAACTTTTAGGTTTTCACAGGGAAAAGGGTCCAGGATAGGTAGGACCATTTAATCCCCTGCCGTACCACCCAATGATTACTAAATAGATGATTGAAAAGAATACAATTTAACTTCAGTTCGTTTGTTGATCTATCAAACTACAGTTTCTATCTGTCCAACTAATTGGCTTTAGTCCGTGACTTCATCTATGTTCTAGGTCTACCGCTGTTCTTCTACCCTTGTACGTATTTACATACTGCAGTTGACTCAGACATACCAGTGATGTCGGTTCTCTATCCAGCCTTACATGTACTCATTGTACTCTGCTCTGGATGAGAGCGTCTGCAAAATGCCTCAATGCATATGCAAAGGGTAACAGCTTGAGAAGGGATTCGGCAAAGGGCAGATGACTGGCATCTCAGTCAACCAAGGGTTAATGAACAAATGACACGAGAATTGCCAGTGACTCACAGGTGGCCTCGTTCCTGAAGAGAACAGATGATTTAGGGCAACGAGGTTCACGGATATCCAGGCCTTGGGTGGGGGGGAGCGGGGGCGGGACACTGTACTATGTACAGTAAAGTCAGTATGACTGCCGTGCCGTGCTCCAACCCCATGGGTCAGGGCAATGTGTGTCACCATGGCACTTGGCCCTGGAACCATGACAACGTTGGCCAGCCACTCACCATTGGCTCAGCATAGTCGCTCGGCATGGGGATTGGTTTCTCCTCGGGAGGCGGGGTTAGCAAGGTGCCATCTGGCCGTCGGTTCTGATTGGTCAAGGCCAGCCACATGTCGTACATTTGCTGCATGTCTCTCACTGCAGGGGAGCAGAGGGGGCAGGAGGAGAGGGGGTTATCAGCCTTCACACACGCAAAAACAGAAACACGGGACGCTTATCTTATCGCTCACACTGAAAGTCTCAAGTTTAACTCAACACACAGGCAGACATGCAGACACACACAAAGTTCAGAGGCTTATATTGACACGCAGAAATTGAGGTTTGTCCAGATACATGCAGACACAGTTGTGTTTCAGGCATTAAAATCTATGGAGTAGCATTAGGCACAACATTTTAGTCACAGCACTTAGCACTTCAGGCACAGCCCAGCAGAGCTCTGACTGATGAATTATGAGGGTACGCGGTAATTCTGTATGTTCCGCTGTTCTCGTTTTATGTACTGTTTAATGTTCGATGTTAGTCTGTTTTTAAGAGCAGCACTGCAATCAACCGTGTTGACATGGCAAAAAATGGCCGAATCTTGAATTCACACGGATGAAGGGCAGCTGATTAGGGGGGTGCGGTGTGGACAGACAGTGAAGACTGAGAGAGACAGGCAGACATGGAGGACGGTGAAGGGGGGGGGGAGGCTCACAGCTGTTGTTCTTCATGTAGGTCCAGACGTCCCTCTCCTCCAGGCTGTGGGCGAAGGAGCAGTTCCCGATATAGTGACACTTCTTCTGTTTCATGACGTGGACGCACATCTGCGAGAGGAGAACACGCCGGCGTCAAACGTCGTCACGCCGCTCGGTTTCCATGACGTCGCTGCACACGTGAGACTCTAAACACGGTCCGGCGAATTCTCAGCCCACGGGGCACGACAATGTAAACGCATCGCACTGACTGCCAAACGTGTTCAAATTTATTTATTAGGATAAACCCCTTGAGACGTAACATCTCATTTTCGACAGGGTCCCAAAGTGAGGGGGGAGTGAAAACGGACTGGTTTATGACGCGTAGAAGAACCAACCGATAGACATACTGCTGCCAGTGATGTAAACTGTAACAGTTAGTTACATTTCAGTGGTAGATACATTATTGTGAATGGACTTTTCACAGCATGAGAAGTTATGCTTGTTAAAAAAAAAAAAAAAGTGACTTCAGGTGGATTCCATTTTGTTTTTGCGGTAATTTCATTTGAGCTGGATCCGATCCACTAACAGCCTCTCTGATTGGCTGCCCGGGAAGGCACTCACGTCATACTGCTGAGGGTACGTGCGGGAGAAGGGCAGCGGTCGAACAACCACCCACTTCTTCTTCTCAAAGGACTTCACCAGCAGGACCCGCCTCTCCTTCGTCCAGCTGAGGCGTAGAGGAATAAGGGACAGGGAAATCATTTAAAAAAGTGATTCATGAAGGCCAGCTTCACCCAAAAATCTAAATGGTACATTTTACCCATAATGCAAGAGTCTATACATGCACTAAGGCAGACAGCAGTTTCAGCAAGCAGATCAGGGCACTGCAGAGAATAATTTCTCACTCATTTTAATTTCACCAAGACTTATATATGCAGAAATATATATATATAAATTGCTGCTTTCACAGAATCATAAGAGAAAGGCAAAGAAGATGCTAAATCTTATTTAGATTGCACTGGGCCTCGGTGACAATGACATTGGTTATGTACTCTTGTCAGCCTGTGAATTTCTTATGTAGTTTTTCTGATGTGTGTGCAGCTGTAGTGCTGTGTCAGTGCTGCTCTGTGTCTGTGCTGCCCGACTACTCAGGGACACCACTGTGACAGTGCCGCTCTGTGTCTGTGCTGCCCGACCGCTCAGTGACCCTGCTGTGTCAGTGCTGCTCTGTGTCAGTGCTGCCCGACCACTCAGTGACCCTGCTGTGTCAGTGCTGCTCTGTGTCAGTGCTGCCCGACCGCACAGTGACCCTGCTGTGTCAGTGCTGCTCTGTGTCTGTGCTGCTGTGTCAGTGCCGCTCTGTGTCAGTGATGCCCGACCGCACAGTGACCCTGCTGTGTCAGTGCCGCTCTGTGTCTGTGCTGCCCGACCGCTCAGTGACCCTGCTGTGTCAGTGCTGCTCTGTGTCTGTGCTGCCGGGCTGTGCCGCTCTGTGTCTGTGCTGCTGGGCTGTGCCGCTTTGTGTCAGTGCTGCTTTGTGTCTGTGCTGCTGTGTCAGTGCCGCTCTGTCAGTGCTGCCCGACCGCTCAGTGACACCGCTGTGTCAGTGCTGCTCTGTGTCTGTGCTGCTGGGCTGTGCCGCTTTGTGTCAGTGCTGCTCTGTGTGTGTGCTGCTGTGTCAGTGCCGCCCGACCGCTCAGTGACACCGCTGTGTCAGTGCTGCTCTGTGTCTGTGCTGCCGGGCTGTGCCGCTCTGTAGTCTCACCTGTGCCGTGCTTTGGCAGTGCAGTACTTGAGTGCCTTGTCCGGCTCGTTGACCTGCCCGTCCCTCCAGCACTGGCCACACACAAACTTCATCTTCAGGTTCAGCCCCTTGGCTCTTCCTCCCCCACCTCCACCTCCACCTCCACCGCCTCCTCCTCCTCCTCCTCCTCCACCCCCGCCTCCACCTCCCATGACATCAGTGACACCGCCCCCAGTATGGGGGTGTGGCATGTGAATGGGCTGGTGGCCCTGGGGAACACAGAAAGACAACAGACAGACAGACAGACAGACAGATGCACAGACAGACAGACAGGCAGACAACAGACAGACAGACAGGCAGACAGACGCACAGACAGACAGACAGACAGGCAGGCAGACGCACAGGGAGCAGATGATCAGGCTGATACGGCCTCATGCACCACAGGGCCTGCATGGCTAACCGTTCCACAGACGCAGGACAGAGAGACAATTACACAGACCCAGGCTCATCGCTCCTTCCCTTAATGTCAGTGTTTCTCTGCTGGCTTTTACCCTCAAGTACAGCAGCTCACTCAGCTCACTTCAGAAACAGGTTTCACTTTTTTAAAAAAAACACCCAGAGTTTCCCCGAGAGATACGTCGCTCAGAGCCCAACCGCTACAGGACGACACGGCTGCGGGCCAAATCACACCTCCAGACTGTGCTCAGCCCTAAATAACGCTACACAAACAGGTAAAGCTCACACTCGAGGCTAAACCAGTAATTACACTAATTACACAGAGACATGCAAGAGAATCCACCCACCCTGATATTTTAACAGCGTCCATGTGACTGCTGATGACGGTGCCAGCCAAGCCCTGAGGTGTGTTTTGAGCTAAAACTTTGGTAACCTTAACTCTGATAAGTGAGAAGGAGTTCAGTACTATAGCGTGTACATTCTTTCTCCTAGGCCATGCCAGCTGGGACACTGATAGTTTTCGCCGCTCCCAAAGCTGATTGGCCCAGTCCCATTCACCCCCACTAACACCCCTACGCCTCTGCCCCCCCTGCTCACCTTCTGCCTCTGTGCATTCTGCTCCAGCCTGTGCCAGTGTCTCTTAGACTCCTGAACCATCTCCTCGTGGGTGATACCTGCACATACAACACACACGTGTCAGAGTGAAGACCTGTGTTCAACACTAAAGGACTGTTTGGATACTCTTTCTGGACTGACTGGTAAGGTGAAGGTTACATGTTTATCATAAATGAATGGCCCCGTTCATATATACGCAAATATAAGGTGCGTCTGGAATGAGAACTGGAATATTCCTTTAACAGTGTTTCACTAAAAGTCGTTGTGCAGAATGGACTGAGGGGTCTGCTGGGTGGCTCACCCTGTTAAGGCTCTGATTCAGCTGACTGGGAACAGATGTTTCTGGGAACCTATTGTGCAATTGTGTGTGTATGTGCGTGCATGTGTGTGTGGTTGTGCATGTGCGTGTGCGTATGTGTGTATGGTTGTGCATGTGCGTGTGCGTTTGTGTGTGTGGTTGTGCACGTGCGTATGTGTGTGGTTGTGCACGTGCGTGTGCGCATGTGTATGTGTGTGTGTAACGTGCGCGGCTCCATCAGGAGTACCGGTGTCCTGCTGCAGCACCCAGCACTTGAGCTCGATGACGGAGTGGGCGAAGGAGCAGCTGTCCTCGCGCTGGCAGCCGTAGCGCACCTCGTGCCGGCACACGTCAAACTGGCACAGCGGGTGCAGCGGCCGCACCTTGCTGTAGCGCACGTTGGCCGACCTCACCACGTGCACCAGGCACCTGCCAGGCAGAAGGGCACAGAGTCAGAGGGAGGGTGAGACAGACGGGGACGGTGTGTGGAGAAACGAGTCTAAAATCCATCGCCATGGCAGAACTAACGCCACCGATTCTCTATGAGAACCAGATGATCGGCTCCTGCCATCCTCTCTCACTTCTCTGCTCCAGGTCTACAAGGTTCCTGTTCAGCAGCCTATTCAGAGTTTCTGATGGCATAACCAGGTTTAAGAACATTCATGAAGAGGCGTGTCCTTGCTACACACATCCTTGGCCACACCCCTTCAAACATTCCCAGGATGCCTCAGAATTAAAATTCAACCCTAGCAAAGCACACCTCGTTCAACAGCAAGAGATCTCACTGAGCTGCTAATTAGTAGAATCAGCTGTGCCAGATTGGGGTTGAAATGGAAACCCTACAGGATGGCAGATCTCCAGGAACGGGGCTGGGCCGCCCAGGCTTGGCCTCTTCTGGCTGAGGCCCTATGGGAAGCCGTGTACCCGTTCGGCGGTCGGGTCCGCCGTGGAGGCAGAACTCTCCCTCGGTGTTACGCCTACAGAGCTGCCCCTCTGGTTAGCCTACAGAATCTGCGGCAGAAACGCTCACTTGTTGTCGTCGAAGGGGTGGCGGGCGGTGAGGTTGGAGCAGACGGCCAGGTTCTCCTTACTGCGCTTGCTGATGATGCGCGGCTTACTGTCAAAACACTCCTGAGGAGAAAAGAAGCAGCAGGTAAATCTACTGAGAGTAGCCGGGCTACAGGGCACATATTCATGCGGTGCTGTATTTGCATACGTCCTTATATTTGATTGTGTTCATGTAGTCTTTGTTTCTGCTTTAATAGTTAATGCATAATCTTGCATAAACACACCACTCTACAGTCTAGGTGAGCACACGCACGCGGGCAGTGCAGCAGCACAGCCCTCCCTCACAGAGGAACACGAACATGCCTATGTGCAGCTGCAGCAGAGGTGTGTGTGTGAGCGTGTGTGTGTGAGAGAGAGAGCGTGTGTGCGTGTGTGTGTGTTACAGTAACGCAGCCCTACCTCACAGAGGAACACGAACATGCCCATGTGCAGCTGCAGCAGAGGTGTGTGTGTGTGTGTGTGTGAGAGAGCGTGTGTGTGCGTGTGTGTGTGTGCGTGTGTGTGTGTGCGTGTGTTACAGTACCCCAGCCCTACCTCACAGAGGAACATGAACATGCCCATGTGCAGCTGCAGCAGAGGCGTGTGTGTGTGTGTGTGTGTGTGTGTGTGTGTGTGTGAGAGAGCGTGTGTGTGTGTGTGTGTGAACGTGTGTGTGAGCGTGTGTGTGTGTGTGTGTGTGAGCGTGTGTGTGAGAGAGAGAGCGTGTGTGTGTGTGTGTGTGTGTGTGTGTGTGTGTGTGTGTGTGTGTGTGTGTTGCAGTACCCCAGCCCTACCTCACAGAGGAACATGAACATGCCCATGTGCAGCTGCAGCAGGCGGGGGTGTGTGTGTGTGAGAGCGTGTGTGTATGTGTGTGTGTGTGTGCGTGTGTGTGAGAGTGTGTGTGTGTGCGTGTGTGTGTGTGTGTGTGTTACAGTACCCCAGCCCTACCTCACAGAGGAACATGAACATGCCCATGTGCAGCTGCAGCAGGCGGGGGTGTGTGTGTGTGAGAGCGTGTGTGTATGTGTGTGTGTGTGTGCGTGTGTGTGAGAGTGTGTGTGTGTGCGTGTGTGTGTGTGTGTGTGTTACAGTACCCCAGCCCTACCTCACAGAGGAACATGAACATGCCCATGTGCAGCTGCAGCAGGCGGGGGTGTGTGTGTGTGAGAGCGTGTGTGTATGTGTGTGTGTGTGTGCGTGTGTGTGAGAGTGTGTGTGTGTGCGTGTGTGTGTGTGTGTGTGTTACAGTACCCCAGCCCTACCTCACAGAGGAACATGAACATGCCCATGTGCAGCTGCAGCAGGCGGGGGTGTGTGTGTGTGTGTGTGTGAGAGAGCATGTGTGTGTGTGTGTGTGTGTGTGTGTGTGTGTGTGTGTGTGTTACAGTACCCCAGCCCTACCTCACAGAGGAACATGAACATGCCCATGTGCAGCTGCAGCAGAGGCGTGTGTGTGTGTGTGTGTGTGTGTGTGTGTGTGTGTGTGTGTGTGAGAGAGCGTGTGTGTGTGTGAGAGCATGTGTGTTTGTGTGTGTGTGTGTGTGTGTGAGTGTGCGCGTGTGTGTGAGTGTGTGTGTGTGTGTGTGTGTGTGTGTGTGTGTGTGTGGGAGCTGCGTGAGCGTGCGTGAGCGTGTGTGTGTGAGTGTGTGTGTGTGTGTGTTGCAGTGCCCCAGCCCTACCTCACAGAGGAACATGAACATGCCCATGTGCAGCTGCAGCAGAGGCGTGTGTGTGTGTGTGTGTGTGTGTGTGTGTGTGTGTGTGTGTTGCAGTGCCCCAGCCCTACCTCACAGAGGAACATGAACATGCCCATGTGCAGCTGCAGCAGAGGTGTGTGTGTGTGTGCGTGTGTGCGCGTGTGTGTGTGTGTGTGTGTGTGTGAGAGCGTGTGTGTGTGTGTGTGTGTGTGCGTGTGTTACAGTAACGCAGCCCTACCTCACAGAGGAACATGAACATGCCCATGTGCAGCTGCAGCAGAGGCGTGTGTGTGTGTGTGTGTGTGTGTGTGTGTGTGTGTGTGTGAGAGAGAGCGTGTGTGTGCGTGTGTGTGCGTGTTACAGTACCCCAGCCCTACCTCACAGAGGAACATGAACATGCCCATGTGCAGCTGCAGCAGGCGGGTGACGCTGAGTGCCCGTCTCTCGGTGCTGCCCAGCGGGTCGAACAGCAGCTCGCGGCTCAGCGCCCCCTTGCGCTCCTGCGTCCACACGTCGATCTCCTCCTGGCAGTACGCGAAGGTGCAGTTCTCCCCGTACTTGCACTCCTGCCGCTCCTGCACCTCTGTACGGAGCCCAGAGAGAGGGGAGGGGTGAACGGCGCCTCCACACGCCGCTGCTCCTCACGCGGGAGCAAACGCGAGCCGGCCAATCACAGCTCAGGCTAGCACGCACGCAGCACTCATCCACATCATTCAGATTTTTGGGGTAAAGGGGGCGCGGTGACGTGACCCCTCCCCCCCGTCTCGCGCTCGTACCCTTGCAGAGCACGAACGCCCCCAGGAAGTTGTTGCGGGCGGGGCGGGGCCGAATCCTCTTCCAGGAGGTGTCCTCCTGCCCTTTGAGCCGGCACAGCAGGACGTCCCGCTTGCAGCGGTGGGCGGCGTCCGGCTGGTACTGATAGTCCATGACCCGGGGACCTGCGGGGGAGGGGGGAGAGGGAGAGCGAGGAAGAAAGAGAGAGAGAGGGAAAGAGGGAAGGAGAAAGGGAGAGAGGGAAGGAGAAAGAACGAGAGACAGAGAGAGGGGGGAGGGACAGAGCGTGAGAGAAAGAGAACGCGAGACTGAGAGAGAGGTAACCTCAAGGTAACCGTGGTAACAGTGGGACGGGGGGGGGGGTCAAAGCAGGGGCGTACCTATTCGGCTGTAGCAGGCGTGGCACGCCTGTCGGAACTCGTGAGTGGCCGCCAGGGGGTTTCGAGAGAGCAGGGAGAGGTTGGTGCCAGCGGGGCTGTTCTACACACCACAGGGAGGAGGAGAGAGAGTTAACACACAGACACAAACAGATACATACACACCCTGCATAAGACTAAAATCCTACACGTGCACACAGGACACCTACTGAGACATCACCAACTGAGATACAGTCTGGGTGAACGCAGTTCAGTGTTGGTAACAGGATGTACTACACTAGATTTATATATGAGCTATTAAATTAGAAATGAGACCACGTGCATACATGTAATCCCATGGAAATACGTTAATATATTTATCATTACACACACAGTTTAGCCCCCAAAATAAAGTGGTAGACCTGCTTGCTCACAGTGTGGGCGGAGTTGTGATTACGAAGTCCGGGGATAAAATTGTGAGAAATTCTTCCTCCTGAAGAAAACAAAATGGCAAACTTTGTCAAGTTACCAACCAAGCCGAGGACAGTCAAGGACAAAAGTTAAAGGCGTAGATGAGTTCTTACAACAGACCTTAGTAACCATGAGGTTTGCATTCTTCATATTTTACTGAAAAGCCAGCCTCATGGTCTGCATTCAGTTTATTTAGAACTATAAGCTTTGGAAAAACCGAAAACAGGTGCCTTTGTAGTGAAAATCTGTGTCTTTAAGCACTTTAAGGCGCTCAACCAGCACGTCCAAATGGAGGAGAGAAAACCAAAAATGAGCGGCCCCCTACTCACCCGGCATGGTGAACTCAGACAGGGAGTCCAGCCCCCCGGCTCCGCCCGTGCCCCCCGTGCCCGCCCCGGGGCCGTAGGGGTCGATGGCGTCCAGCGCCTGCGTGGAGGCGTCGCCCGCGCCCCGGCCGCCGTAGGACTCCAGCGCCACGGAGCCGGAGAAGAGGGCGGGGGGCTGGGGGGACGAGGGGGCGTGGGGCAGGCTGGACACGTAGGGCGAGCGCAGGCACAGCGCCGTGTTGGGCAGGTTGGTGGGGATGGCGCCCTGCACCGAGGGCTAGACCACAGAGACAGGGACAGAGACAGGGACAGGGACAGGGACAGGGACAGGGACAGGGGACGGGGGACGGGGGACGGGGGACGGGGGACGGGGGACAGGGGACAGGGACAGGGACAGGGACAGGGACAGAGACAGAGACAGAGAGAGGGACAGGGACAGGGACAGGGACAGGGGAGGAGGACGCGTCAGACACAGGAGCCGGTGGAAGGAGTAACGGCTGGATGTTACAGCTTAACAGAGCACAACGGGACGCATGTTAAAACAGCATCTGCTGCCAGCCAGCGCAGCCATGCGATTGCTCATAGGACACGAGGAGAACGCTCAGCCTAACCCTTAACCGCAGCTCATCTTTACCAGTGTCCAGCGAACCCTTCAATGCTACAACATTAGTGCCATCCATTTACATTCAAGAGATGAAAATTCAGCTCATCATGTGAGTGACTGTGGCCAGCTTACTTTTCTTGTGTGATGTGGCCTCTCTAATAGATAAATAATTCTCTAAACAAAACTTTCAATTATCCAGTATCTAACATCCAATTAAAAATGGTTTTGAATCTCTTGCTGTCGATTCCTACCCACTGTATGGTTTCAGCAGCAGTGAGGTACTTCTAACAACCAGTGACAACCCCATCAAATACCATCCATGTATCAGTCTGAGCATGCTCAGAACTCCCACTCACCACACTGACACTGTCCCCTTAGTCTGAGCATGCTCAGAACTCCCACTCACCACGCTGACACTGTCCCCTTAGTCTGAGCATGCTCAGAACTCCCACTCACCACGCTGACACTGTCCCCTTAGTCTGAGCATGCTCAGAACTCCCCCTCACCACGCTGACACTGTCCCCTTAGTCTGAGCATGCTCAGAACTCCCACTCACCACGCTGACACTGTCCCCTTAGTCTGAGCATGCTCAGAACTCCCACTCACCACGCTGACACTGTCCCCTTAGTCTGAGCATGCTCAGAACTCCCACTCACCACGCTGACACTGTCCCCTTAGTCTGAGCATGCTCAGAACTCCCACTCACCACGCTGACACTGTCCCCTTAGTCTGAGCATGCTCAGACCCCCCACTCACCACGCTGACTTCTGCGCCCTTAGTCTGAGCATGCTCAGACCCCCCACTCACCACGCTGACTTCTGCGCCCTTAGTCTGAGCATGCTCAGACCCCCCACTCACCACGCTGACTTCTGCGCCCTTAGAGATGCAGTCCAGCAGGCCGTCCATCTGGCCGCTGATGACCTCACACTCCGCCAGGTGCTCCGACACCGGCACGGAGTACGGCACCCGCGGCAGGCCCTGGCACGGGCTCTCCGGGAGGTCCTGGGGGGCCACGGAGGTGGGCGACTGCTCGTCGCTGACGGGAATGGGCGTAGCCAGGGGGGCGGGGATGCATTGGGCGCTGCTCAAATCCACTGAGGGAGAGCGAAAGGAAGAGAGGAGCAGGAGGAAGAGAAGAGAGAAGGACAGGAAGAGGAGGAGGGCAGTCAGTACGACCCACTCCAAAGCACATTTAAACCAATCTTTGATAAAATATGAATCCTTCACAGTTACGTGGCTGACATAATACCTGTTGAAATACCATTTAAAGAGTCCAGACCATTCGCAGCCATCTGCCAAAGAAAAAAAAAAAGTTTCATGAATACTGACAGCAAATGCATTCAGGTCTCAAGATACATTCAACTGTCAGTCCCAGCACCACATTTACAGTATTAACAGAAAGAGCAGCAATTCCCTCAAGGCTGCAGTACATGCCTCTGCTGTAGGGGGCGCCGTGTCGCCATTGCTTTCTCCTACAGCTGTGGCAGACTCCGTCTGTGAAAACATCAAACACAGAATGAAGAGCGACTGGGTAAGGGGGGGGAGGAAAAGCCAAAGGCTCTGCATTAAAAGAAGGGATGTGACGGAACGAAGGAAAGAGAGGAGGAGGGAGCTCACCTGTGGGCTGACGTAGGCTTTGCGGATCTTTAGCCCCAGTTTATTGGCCAGGTCCTGGGCCAGATCACTCACCTGCCTGTCCTGCGATGGAACGAGCAGCCATTAAAAACACAGTTGCGTAATAATAAAATCACACCGGCAGGTTCGCCAGCACGAGGAAACATTTTATTGGCAAATGGCTGCATATTTGCATATTGTCAAACTAAAATTTACTAAATTCTCTCACTCGTGTCCCCTGGGTTATTTAAAACAACTTCTCATTCCCCATTCCACCCCCAACGCAGAATGCTCAGCAGTAATTGTGGGCCTGTTCCATCGTTGCACACACACTCAGACAGGCATCCTTGAAGGATACTTTTTTTTAATTTGAGACAGATTACATTCAAAGTATCAGTACTAGACCGAACGACAAATGTAAATAACACTCTCGGGACACAGCAGATTGAGCCTTCGCAGGCATTACTAGAAGGCGGTTAGTGTGCCGATTGGAAGCTGCCAATAAGTGGGCTGCACTCAGTACACTAGCATGCAGCTAGACGCATCTGAAACGAGACGCACTGATGCACGCTGGGAGAGCTTTTCACATTCCCACTCGACAGCGAAAGTCAGAGTGAGAGGCCTTCGCCCCCGCGACCCCCGGTCCCGACCCCCGGTCGCCACCCCCTGCCCCCCCACCTCCGCCCACTGCCCCTTCTGCCCCGCCCCCCTGGCCCACGCCCCCCAGCCCCCACTTACGTGCGGCGTGATGAGCAGGCAGCCGGTGCCGCATTCGTAGGCCTCCTTCAGCCGGCCCAGCTCCCGCAGGCACAGCGCCTTCCTGTACAGGGCCTTGCGGCTGCCCTCGCACACGGCCAGCGCGCTGTCGCAGTCCTGCACGCCCCGCTCGTACTCCCCCTGCAAGGCACGCACAAGCGTGTGTGTGTGTGAGTGAGCGCCACCTGCTGGCCAGCACCGCGGCAGACCGGACCGCCTGAACGGACACCCGGTCTCACGCAGCCAAAAGAGCATCAGAGGAGGCCAAGCCAGGGCAAACCCAGCCCTGTCCCTGGGGATCTGCCATCCTGTAGGTTTCCATTCCAACCCCAGTCTGGCACAGATGATTCCACTAATTAGCAGCTCAGTGAGACCTCTAGCTGTTTACTGAGGTGTGCTTCATTAGAGTTGAATTGAAAACCTACAGGACGGTAGATCTCCAGGAAAAGGGCTGGACAGCCCTGGGCTAAGCACACAGCAGCGAGGCAGCAGGTAGCTGATGCATGAACATAACTAGACAGAATGTATCATAACCCACAGTGAGAGAGCGAGACAAGCTCACTTATTTCAAGCACAGGTTACTTCTCTCTGACCTTTTTGGCACTTTCTCTGCACCGAGCTCAAGCGCGCGGCAGAGGTGGCGCTAAGCGGCGCTGGAGCGACTCACGATGTCGTAGTGCGCGGCGGCCCGGTTCACATACAGGCTCTCCAGCAGCCCCGGCGGGATGACCAGCGCCTCCGTCTGCGCGTAGCGCGCCACGCTCACCCCCTCGCTGTAATGCACCGCCGCCTGCCTCAGGTCCCCGTCCCGAAAAACTGTGTTCCCCTCGTCCAGCAGGTTGCACACCAGCTGCGTGAGAAAGAGCTGCGGCAGAGAGGAGTCAGACAGATGGGAAATTCATTATAGTTCATTATATCAGCACAAAGGAGATGGAGGGACAGTGAGGGAAGAGGGGACATGCCTAATAACCAGGGGAAGTAAGGGAGTTTTTATTCTTTCCACATCCATCCTCAGAGGACTGTCAGACTCAGACAGTCTGCATATCCTTCCCTAAAGCCTCTGTTCTCGATTTAGCCAAGTCAACTCCTACATTCCGCGTATTAAATGCAACGACAAACCAGAGCACGCTACACAAGCATCTTGCACTCAAGACATTTCACTGTGCTGCATTCTGGTAAAAGCATTGGTGGAAATGCACACAGCCCAATTAATCAATGGTAATTACATTACAGTGCAATCACGAAGCAGGCGTGCAGTTGAGTCCAACATCCGTGTTACTCGCAGGACTACAAAGGCACAGAAGGCCTTTTATAATCAAAGTCAAATATTAACCTGACAAACAACAATTTGCATTGCAACAAAAGAAAACTATACAATGCTTAAAAGAAATCCAAACAAAGAAACTCAAAAAGTGGAATGGACCATTAAGAAAAACAGAATGAAACAAATGTGCGTGCACACGCACAGAAATAAACAGGCCAGTCAATCCAAAAACTCAGTTGGACACCCCTGCCATGACTGCATTCATTCCACGCAGATGAAATCACAGGATGTTTTGAGTACGGAAGTAAATATGACAGATTCTACAAAAAGAGAAGTGGGTGGAGCAAAGCAGACTCAGACACAGAGGAGAGAATTAAGGTGAACTGGTGTATGGGTTCCCCTCACAAGTCTGAGTGCCACTGTCATTTTGAGGGAGCCACAAGATCCCCCCCCCCCCCCCCCCACACAGCAGGGCTGCCAACCCTGTTCCTGAAGATCTACCCTCCTGTAGGTTTTAATTTCAACCCTAATTTGACACACATGATTCTACTAATTAGCAGCTGAAGGAGATCTCTATCTGTTGAATAAGGAGTGCTTCATTAGGGTTAGAGTGAAAACCTACAGGACAGTGGATCTGCAGTAAGGGGGTTGGGCAGCCCTGGTCTATGCAGCATAGATCGCTCTGGAAATTGGTGAAGACCACGTAAATGAGCATAAGTACAGATAGAAGTGCAGCCGTGTACAGCATGTAGGGAAAATACCTCATAATTTTCTGGATCTGGGAAAGGCAAAGATGACCTGTGGACACACAAGACAAACAACTTCAACAACTTTTTACACTTCATATCCTGAAGCCAGTTTCTGAGTTAGGGATGACTCACAAACACACACATACAGCATTTTTTCTCTCAATCCGAATTCACGTTTTTTATTATACAAACTGAAAATTAATTATTTAAGTATAACCAAAACAAAAATGAGGAAGTCTCAATATAGCTTGCTTTGGTTGGTTGACAGTTCTTGCGAAACCAGCATTTGAAGACAGTGTGACAAGGTGGGGAATAAGATGCGTTTCCTCACTGTATGAATCCCAGGGCTTTCTGGATGTCTTCCTTACGCTTCTGTCGCTCCAAATCCATGCCTGCACACAAGGACGGAAGTTAACCAATTAGCTGATGTTCAAACTTAGAATAGCACGCGTTTATTACATTCCACACTATTTACACTGTCATCACGAGCCCTAATGACACCGAAAGATATAGTTAATCCTACGTTTATTTTATTATTCACTGTGACAGCTAGTTAGAATATTATCCAAGTTATCCAGCAAGTTAACATGAACAATGCGCTAGTTAAGCATTTCGACACAGCTACCTAAAGTAGGTATATAGTTAGCAGCACAACTAATGGTAGAGAACAGAACTTTCTATTTTTACTGCTAAGGTTAATAGCTAGTGTATTACTCCTGGGTTCGCGTGTGAATCCATGCATTTTTTCTTTAAACCTGAATGACCTGTTTTAAGCAGAGTAGTTTAAACTACCTGCGTTAAGTGAATTCGTCTTGGATCCAGGCTGTAGCTATGGCTAGTTAACTGGCAAACACTATGAAAATAGACTGATACACGGCATCGAAAATAATCAACTCCGGATTTAGCGTTAGAGATATAATTCTCGCTAGCTGCATGACTACGCGTGGATTTGACACACTTGAACTTTCGTCCATTTTTGGCCTACAAGCCTTCCATATTCCATCCCCGAACTCGCGTAAAATAAGACGACGGTGGGCAACTCTATTAACCGCTCGAAAACTCTCAGTACTTCCGGTAGTAGCTATCAATATAATGCTTACCAATAATAACCACCTCATAGATGTTGGCCCAACATAATCATACGATTTCTGGTGTCGTCGGTATGCAAACCACGGTAATACAAAAGTTAGCTAGTCAGTAAGCTAATGTTAGCAAATTATCATGTCAAATTTATGATTGTTTACCAAGACGTACCACCGCTGTTGCCCTTCTAGCTAAATGTAAACATTGCTGACAAATAGAAAATAACACTGCATCAGAACGTCATTGCCTATTTATTTTGCCGTTTTCTAATTATTGAGTATCACAGATAGCCATATAACCTAGCTTGTTATCCAATTCCCTCATGCAGTTATCCAACTAGAACCGAGCTAACTGATTCAGCAAGGTACTCTCATGCACAGTTAACGAGCAGCTAGCTGTTACGTTGTACTCAATGCAATGGCTATCTAAAGCTTAGCTGACGAAACCGAAAGTCGTACATCAGAGGTATTTCCTTCAATCAATAACCAGTTCCATTAGCTAGCAAGAAAACTCTATAATATCAGTAATTCGCGTTCATGTAGTCTAGCACAACCTGTAGCTAGCTACGCTAGCTTCCCACCTACCTCAAACAACCGTCTTCGGCTAGCTAACTTGCTAGCAACCGGAGAGTTCTTTACAGTCGGTTGAAAATACCCTTTGCACGGTACAGATTTCTTTCCCTTTAATCGCCCAGTGTCATAATTTCGGATTCACCGCCTGATCGGGTTCCAGAGGCAACTGCGGACGGAACATGTGAGTTTTTACTTTCTGTTCTCTTTAGCTAGTTGCGCTCAAGTTTGTCGGAAGCACACCCCCTGCCCGGCCCTAAAGAGAGACAAGTTCAATGAATTTTCAGCAAGGGAGATTTCAACGTCGTGCCAACACTACATTGCGACCTGGCCTGTATTGAACATTTGTGGCCACATTTTTTTTTTCAATTGCTCGAATTTACTAAATCTTCGGGACCACCAGATGATTCTGTTGAGCTCAGTTATGGTAAATGTGATTAGGGTACTGTGCGCAGCGGCCGCGACACAAGTGCCCCAGTGACTCATACTCAATAGAAACAAATTGCTGGTGGGGCTCTGGTGATTCTCTACGATTTTCTGATAGTGAGCGACCAAGTCGTAAAATATTAGCAATATAATTACATTGTTCCAAATGGCTGTATTGCATTAATAAGTACAGCAAAACAGAAAACTGCTTAAGTAAGATATGCAAGACGCTGTATGATCTTGCATTACAATCCATATGAGTGAAGCGGGAACCTATCTGTTCCATGTGCAAAATAGTTTGCTGAAGTATTCCTGAAGTATACTATTTTGTACTTAAGAATACTTGAAGTATAATTAAAGTTCATATCAAGTATGCTAACTTGGTATACTGTTTTCTCACATGGTGTAAAAGCCTATATCCCACCAGTGTACATGGCCAGCATGCATTGTTTTTTTTCATTCGTTGTTATTACATAGGTGTCCTGCTGTTGGTTCCAAAATCACCTTACAGATAGATCTCAATGTACTGTAATAGTAGCTCATAGTATCCAGTTGCAGTTTCTTCAATTACAAAAGGAGTTCCACAGGGCTCCATTTTAGGTCCAATGCTTTTTACATTGCATATTAATGATATTGGTTTTAACATAAGAAATTGCAAATTGTATTTTTATGCTGATGATATGGTGCTGTATGCTGCTGCCTTCCCTGTGACACAGGCTCTATTAAACCTCCAGCAAACGTTTACTGCAATAACAAAAGGCTGTTATAAACTTTAATGCAGATGTAACCAAACATATTCTATTCTCTACGGCCTGCAAAAATTACCCTACGGGCCTGGAATTATATACCAAAAATGCCCTTCAAATTTAATGAGTTCCCTCCTACAAGTATTTTGGAATCTGGTTAAACGATTAACTTAAAAATAATAACAATATCTGATAGACAATGCTTGTCTTGCGATGCAATTAAAACATAAACTTAAGCGAACTTTAATGTACAACACGTTTATCTATTTGTCATTTGCTTTTTTGAACACATACTTTTCTACACTTCATTTTTGTTTCGTTTTGGCATTTCATCCAATGTTCACTTTAGTCGTCAAACTTGTGGGCATAAATTATTGCTGGTTTCCCTGTAGGAGTTTCAAGAACTTGTCTCGTGTTATTTCTTGCTGACCACATCCATTTTGCACATATTAAACTAGCTAAATTTACAGTGATTTGTACACGGAAAGGGTCACTTGTTTTCTACCCGTGCACAACTGTAAAAACTGGAGTTAAAAACTACAAGAACCAGGACCCCAAGTGGAAGGGCCCGGAGTGGTTCAAATTTGTTGACGTCACTGGTAGCTATGAGCGGGAGGAGGCATGCATGACAAGAAAGGAGAGAAGTTTGTTCTGAAACAATCGTGGGCAAACAACGCTGTTGTTACTGGTAACTATTTAATTCTTAACCACCGGCTCTTTATAAGCTACTATTTATTAAATCTGGACTTTGATCATCTTGTACATTTCCGCCTCTTATGTGTTTTAATTATTTATAATTATTAGTATTATTATTATTTTTTAAAATAATACAGAGATAGGCGACGTAACCGGTATCTAAGCGGAAGTGTATGTTCTGAGGCCGTTCCCGACTTATCCACGAAGTAAAATAACCAAAATAACAGTTATTTTCTCCAGCTGCTCGCTTTTTATCTCTTTGTCCAGTGCTAACTGTCGGTTATTATGTAACGATACTCTCTAGATAGCCGGCTAGTTCGATTAGGTTGTTGTTTGGCTAACATCAGCATCCCCGCCAAGCAGATATCCTAGCTAGTCAGCTAACTAATAATTTAATAATCTTGATATGAGATGATATAGACGACACTGTTCTACAGTCTCCTATTATTTTCTATGTAAATATATACAACAATGTTATATAAAGAGAAAGAAAGTTTCTACCCGTCGACTCATTTTCTAATTTAAATAGCGTGTTTCGGGCGAGGCAAAACTGCGTCACCACCGAAGGGGACGTTTAAAAAACCTTTGATTCACGCGCTGCACCTGATTTGCGGCCTGCACCTATGGCACTGAACCCAGCAATAAGGTTTCTGTTTCACTGTAGTTAACTACTTTTCAGCATCCAATTTGTAATTGATGTCCAGCAACAGGTGCTATCTAACGACCCAATAGCTCTGAATATTACGGTTTAAATTATAAAAACTGCACGGCTGGAAGCTAACACTTAGCTAACCGTAGTTCAGTTTCCACCAATTAACTGTCTAACGGTAACAAGATAATGATAATTCAACGAGATCTCTGTATACGCCCTGAGCAGTCTAATATACTTCCTTTCAAAATCTAAATCCGTCCTTAATGAATCAGCGAAGCATTATGGTATTACTGCTCTTGATTACTTGCTTCTGTATGGGGGGTTGTAATGAAAGCATTCACACAGCTTGTGTGTACAACTAGCTACAAAAGTATGGAACATTAGAATAGGAAGCAGCCAGAAGAGCTGTGTGTTTCTGACCTGAGTGAGATGCTACAGCACGTCTCATGTTGGCAGTGAGTGAAATGATGTAAGGTGGATTTGTGTGTCTGTCACAGGTTAACCGATGGCTTCGGATGATGTTGCTCAGTTGGCCGAATCGCTGGCCAAGGCTTGCGTGGATGACAGGGAGCTAAGCTACAAGGGCCAGGGGCTGAAGCTGGACACTGCAAAGTCTGGTGAGATTCACGCCTCCCTGCATGCCGACACACATGTGCTGGCGTGCAACTACCAGCCAGCTGTCTACACTTAAGTGTTGATCAGCAGTACTGCCCATTATGGCAGGCACACGCCATTTTAGAAGCATTATGGCTTTGTTGAGAGGCATTGCCCACTGCATCTCTCCGTCTCTGTGCCCACTGCATCTCTCCGTCTCCATGGCCGCTGCATCTCTCTGTCTCTATGCCCACTGCATCTCTCCATCTCCATGCCCACTGCATCTCTCCGTCTCTGTGCCCACTGCATCTCTCCGTCTCTGTGCCCACTGCATCTCTCCGTCTCTGTGCCCACTGCATCTCTCCGTCTCTGTGCCCACTGCATCTCTCCGTCTCTGTGCCCACTGCATCTCTCCATCTCCATGGCCGCTGCATCTCTCCATCTCCATGCCCACTGCATCTCTCCATCTCCATGCCCACTGCATCTCTCCGTCTCTATGCCCATTGCATCTCTCTGTCTCTGTTCAGCGGAGAAGCTGGCTCGGGAGATGGAGGAGTTCCCGGATCTGCAGGCTCTGCGGCTGGAGGGGAACACGATTGGTGTGGAGGCGGCGAGGGTCATCGCCAAGGCCCTGGAGAGCAGGAGTCAGCTGCAGGTACCGGCCCCAGCAAGCAGCACGGGCCTTTTAATGCTGCCTTAATGCCATGGTTACTGCCCATTCACACCGGGTTCCCTTAACCTCCCTTTCCTGTCTTCTCTCCTCTCCGTCAGCGCTGCTACTGGAGTGACATGTTCACAGGCCGCCTGCGCTCGGAGATCCCTCCAGCTCTGGTGAGTAGTCGCTGCTGCCCTCTGCTGGACTGTTTGTGCATCTGCCCCCAGGTTCACAGTTCAAAGCTTTTCTGTAATGGTGTATGATAACTGTTCCATCACCTGTCAAATGTAAAAAGAATAATGCATTCTGAAATTGTTTTAGCCTCCTGTTAACTTTTTTGCTTCATCAAAATGTCATCAAAAAAGTGCATTGATCTAAATGTTAATTCAGGGCTGTAATACACTACATACATTTTCATGTACATGGTTTTCTTAGTTCTTTCCCTTCGTATGTTAGAAGTTGAATGCTGTTGAAAGCACACAGCTGTGTTTTAAGTTTTCTACATGACCCTGGAGCGTAATTATCAGCCTGGGTTGTGTTCAGCCGAATCCCTTGCTCCTCTCCTCAGAGCTCTCTGGGCAGTGCGCTGATGGCGGCCGGGGCTTGCCTGACCGAGCTGGACCTGAGCGATAATGCGTTCGGACCCGACGGAGTGAAGGCCATCGAGCCGCTGCTCAAAAGCGCCACCTGTCACACCTTGCGAGAACTGCGGCTGAACAACTGTGGCATGGGGATTGGAGGGGGAAAGGTGAGTGGGGAGGAGCAGGAGCCGGGTGTGAGGGGGCAGGGTAGGCATGCAGTGCAGGGGCCCTAGTTTAATGACCATTAAATATCTCATAGGAACAGCAGACAGTTACTGTTTATTTATGTGTTCACTGCATTTTCACATAATTTGTGTCTGTACATAATTTGTTTTGCTTTCAGTTGTTGTGTACAGTCACTGAGAAGTTGTGGTCATCTGTGACTGCCTTTTTCTGTTTGCGGCCATTATATGAAAGCGTCTGACTGTTTGGTTCTAGTGTATGAGCAGGCTGTTTTGCTCACTTTGCTTCAAATATCAGCCTAGGTGTGGCGTTCAAGCAACCACTGTTGTTGGACCTCCGTGTTTTTTTATTCAGGGGCCTATGTCAGCAAGTGACGTGTGTGTGTGTGTGCGTGTGTGTGCATGCATGTGTGTGCGTTGGCAGATCCTTGCCGCAGCCTTGACGGAGTGCCACAAGCAGTCGTGTGTGGTGGGCGCCCCCCTGAGGCTGAAGGTGTTCATCGCTGGCAGGAACCGGCTGGAGAATGAGGGAGCCACAGCCCTGGCCAAAGCTTTCACGGTATTGGACACTGACGTGACCTCAGCCAGCTCCTGACCAATCACTGAGCATCACATGCTGCATAATCATACTCACCTGTGCACATACACACACACACACTCCAGGGTAGGACATGGCCCTGATTGACTTCAGTGCTAATTTTTGCCCCCCTAATTTTATCTTTGAGGGCAGCGTCTTGTATTTTGACCCGCCCTGAAAGTAGAAGTGAATGTAGTAAACATCAGGGTGCTGGATATGCAGAGCAGGTTTGGTTTCTGCTTTGTTTTGCTGTGTAATTTGCTCACACACAGGCCAGCTCACTGAGATTGATGGTCCTCTCCTCCACAGCTGATGGGCAGTCTAGAGGAGATCCACATGCCCCAGAACGGCATCAACCACCCAGGGGTGACCGCGCTGGCCACCGCCATGCAGCAGAACCCCCACCTGCGCGTCATCAACCTCAACGACAACACCTTCACCAAGAAGGGCGCCATCGCCATGGCCAAGGTACGGCAGGCGTCACAACTCTACACTGACCCACAGCACACACTGCACAACTGCACTCTGTGCACTGTGAAGTCTACTGCACAAGCACTACTGCACTGCACACACTGCTCGCTGTACGCTAAAGGCTATTTACACTACTGCACAGAACCACAGCACACGCTGCACTCCTGCAGCAGGTAATCCACTCTACACATTAATGCATGACACTGTACACTGTGCTCACTACAACTACCATTGCACAGCTGTGCTGTGCACTGCATTCTGTACCTGGTATAAACTGCACAAGTTGCTCTGAACTGTGTACGATACACGTAATTACACTGCTTCACTGAGGTCACTTTAATGCCAACCGTAGTGGTGATGAATCAGTGACATTGTTAATAGCTTAGATTCAGCTGTTCATGGTGTCAAGATAACTATGATTTAATGCTGCAGCCAACCGTAATGCGGTTAGCTTTGCTTCCGTACGGTGCTAACCCCAGTGTCCGGTGTGTGCCTGGTGTGTCCCGCCCCCCTCAGGCCCTGAAGCACCTTCGCAGCGTCCAGGTGCTGAATTTCGGGGACTGTCTGGTGCGTTCTGAGGGAGCGGTCGCCATCGCAGAGTCCCTGAGGGAGGGGCTGCCCATTCTCAAGGTAACATTAAGATACACCCTCCATCTTTACCTGCCCGTACACACACACACACACACACACGTATACAGATGCAGACACACACGCGCGCACACACATACACACACACAAACACACATACACACGCACGCGCACACACACACACACACACATGCGCACACACACATGCACACAGACACACACACACGCACACACACACAAACGTATACAGATGCAGACACACACACACAAACATGCATACACAGACACACATGCACACAGACACATACACACATGCACACACACACACACACACACACACACACGTATACAGATGCAGACACACACAAACACGCATACAGACACACACACAAACACGCAAACACACACACACATGCACACAGACACACACACACACACAAACACGCACGCACACACACACACGCGCGCACACACACACACACACACACACACACACACACACATTTACATTTACACACACTTTAAGCGCAGTGTTGTGTGTCCCGTGTGTGTGTGCAGGAGCTGAACCTGTCCTTTGGGGAGGTAGCGGAGGAAGCAGCCCTGGCGGTGGCGCGGGCCGTACAGGACAAACCCCACCTGGAGAAACTGGACCTGAACGGTACAGCAGCCCCGAAATCTGTCACCTGCACTGCGTGAGCTCTGTTTCAGATGGGCCGAGAGTAACGTTGCGTGTGTGTCTCTGTGCGTGTGTCCTGCGTGTGTGTCCTGTGTGTGTACGTGTGTCTGTGTGTGTGCGTGTGGGTGTCGGTGCGGGTGCGTGTGTCTGTGTGCGTGTGTCTGTCCTGTGTGTGTGTGTCTGTGTGCATGTGTGCGTGTGTGTGCTCGGTAGGTAATTGCCTGGGGGAGGAGGGCTGTGAAACACTGAGGGACACCATGGATGGCATGAACATGGGGGATCTTCTGGGATCACTGAGGTACCCACTGTCACTGAGGCAAATGCACCCACTGTCTCTCACTGAGGCAAATGCACCCACTGAGTCAAATGCACCCACTGTCTCTCACTGAGGCAAATGCACCCACTGTCTCTCACTGAGTCAAATGCACCCACTGACTCTCACTGAGGCAAATGCACCCACTGTCTCTCACTGAGTCAAATGCACCCACTGTCTCTCACTGAGTCAAATGCACCCACTGTCTCTCACTGAGTCAAATGCACCCACTGTCTCTCACTGAGTCAAATGCGCCCACTGACTCTCACTGAGTCAAATGCACCCACTGTCTCTCCCTGAGTCAAATGCACCCACTGACTCTCACTGAGTCAAATGCACTCACTGACTCTCACTGAGTCAAATGCACCCACTGTCTCTCACTGAGTCAAATGCACTCACTGACTCTCACTGAGTCAAATGCACCCACTGACTCTCACTGAGTCAAATGCACCCACTGTCTCTCACTGAGTCAAATGCACTCACTGACTCTCACTGAGTCAAATGCACCCACTGTCTCTCACTGAGTCAAATGCACCCACTGTCTCTCACTGAGTCAAATGCGCCCACTGACTCTCACTGAGTCAAATGCACCCACGGCTGGACATGCATCCTAACAGAGCCACCTGCACACTGTCTAACATCGTGCCAAACCAGGACTAGGGTGAAAGACTCCAGTCCTGGAGGGCTGTAATTGGCAGCTGATCGAAAGGAAACCCCTAAAACCTGCAGACACTGTGGCCCCCTGGGTCTTTTTGACACCGCTGCTCTAGGACACTGCAGGGGGCTTTGGCTTGTTTGGGGTGCACTGCTGAGGTGCTGCCCTGTTTTCCTGTGGAGTTCTGTGTGCATGTGGCATCTGAATGGCAGCCTTTCTAACAGGGCAAACACTTGACATTTCCTGACATTCACAGCCGTTTCTCTCTCTCTTTCTACAGTGAAGATGAAGGGGAACCGGAGGATGATGATGAGGGCAGTGAGAGTGAAGCGGAGGAGGAGGATGAAGACGAGGAGGCTGAAGAGGAGGCCGAGCAGGCCAGTGAGGGAGATGTAAGCTCGGAGGAGCCCCAGAGCAGGGTGAGATTAAGATCTGTCCCCCTACCAGCCTGACACCTGAGGAATCCTGCCCTGGCTGAGGGATGCTGCTAAATCTCATGTAGCTCCATTTCGTCAGATCCAAATGTGGTTTAAAATCCCTCAAAATCCAGCTCTGTTTGGCTATGCTCAAGTATTAAGTTGATGTGTAATTCAGTTATAATCCTTGTTTTTAACCTCTTTTAGCCTTTAAAATATCGTTAAACAATAGACACCACTTGCAGTCCTTGACATTACCTAGAGTACTTGAGTGCCATTTTGATTCCTAAGCTGACCAGGTGACCTTTGTATCCCCTCTGCCCCGTCCACTGGACAGGTGTCCATCTCAGCGTCGCCCCCCCTCTCTCTGGACGTCTCCTCCTTCCTCACCACGCCCTCCGCTGACGGGCTGCTCAGACTGGGGCCCAAGAGGGCCCTCCTCATTGAGCAGCAGGTAAGGCACTGAGGCAGGGGCGGGTCTCTGATAGACTGACAGGTTAATATTGGAGGGTTACACACACCTGGGGGCGGGGCTCTGATAGACTGACAGGTTAATATTGGAGGGTTACACACACCTGGGGGCGGGGCTCTGATAGACTGACAGGTTAATATTGGAGGGTTACACACACCTGGGGGCGGGGCTCTGATAGACTGACAGGTTCATATTGGAGGGTTACACACACCTGGGGGCGGGGCTCTGATAGACTGACAGGTTCATATTGGAGGGTTACACACACCTGGGGGCGGGGCTCTGATAGACTGACAGGTTAATATTGGAGGGTTACACACACCTGGGGGCGGGGTTCTCACAGACTGACAGGTTAACATTGGAGGGTTACACACACCTGGGGGCGGGGCTCTGATAGACTGACAGGTTCATATTGGAGGGTTACACACACCTGGGGGCGGGGTTCTCATAGACTGACAGGTTCATATTGGAGGGTTACACACACCTGGGGGCGGGGCTCTGATAGACTGACAGGTTAATATTGGAGGGTTACACACCTGGGGGCGGGGTTCTGATAGACTGACAGGTTCATATTGGAGGGTTACACACACCTGGGGGCGGGGTTCTCATAGACTGACAGGTTAATATTGGAGGGTTACACACACCTGGGGGCGGGGCTCTGATAGACGGACAGGTTGGTGCACACATGGTTGATATGTGCCCCTCTCCCCTCAGGTGGACGTAACAGATGCAGGACAGACAGCGGAGGCCTTTCTGAAGATCTCCTCTGTGTACAGGGAGGATCCTGAGATAAAGAAGGCTGTGCTGGACAGCGTTGGTGAGAGACCGATAAGCCTGGCAGCGCTGTTTGTGTGTGTGTGTGTGTGTGCGTGTGTGTGTGCGTGTGTGTGTGCGTGTGCGTGTGCGTGTGTGTGTGCGCGTGTGTGTGCGCGTGTGTGTGTGTGTTAGGGCTGTCAAAAAATATTCAAAGTTCGTAAACTATTTGATAATCTTTTCTTTTTTTAAGTTCGAACCTAAATTTGAGCATTGGAATATTAGTTTTGGATCCCGCGTTTTGTAATTAACATGCAGGCTTTAATTTCATGCGGCGAGTTCATGCACGTGAAGTTCATTTCCTGTGCTAACGTTACTTCCTCTGTCAACAAAAAAATGTTCTGCCCTGGACCCAGAGCAAGTAAATCGTCTGGTTTTCCTTGCCAATAACCTCCGGTGATACTTTCAGCTCCATGGACAACTAACATTACTGGTCAGCTAGCCTCGCGAGCCAGTCTCTTTTTCACTTCGTTCAACAGATATGGTCAGCTAACAATTTAGGCTAAATAATGTCCCCATGGCAGGCTATGTTTCCTCTCTGTTCTGAAGATTTTGATAAAATTTGATTTTGTGTTAAGAAATAAACATGGATTTCCTATAAACAATCATTTCCCTATTATTGTGATTAATAAATGCTGAGTTGTGGCAAATTACATCCACGGGAACATGCTTTATTCATTTACACATTAGGCTATAGAAACTGCAGGAGGCTCATTTATAAAATGAACTTGTGTGCATGTACGTCAAGTGAAGACCGGAGGTAGAGCCACAGCCGTTTCCACGGTCAAATCGAGTCATGTTGAAATTTTATTATATACCTGTGTGACGTGATTTTCTACGCACGCGCCACACAGTTGATCTAAAATACATTCTGTAAATGAGGCCCCAGATGTACTAACCTAGTATGAAAGGTCACCGATGTCCTCTATTCTACTGCCCGCTTGTGGAAAATAAGGCGCAGACCAGTTTAGAGGGAGCGTCACGTGCATCACGCTTCTGACAATAAGCAGCTTATTTTTTTGAATTATAGGCAAATGATATTCGAATATATTCGAACTCTAACTAATTACAACAGCTAATATTCAAACTCAATTTCATGGCACTTTTGACAGCCTTAGTGTGTGTGTGTGTGTGTGTGTGTGTGTGTGTGTGTGTGTGTGTGTGTGTGCGCGTGCGTGCGCGCGCGCGCGCACGTGCGTGTCTGTCTCTGTCTCTTCTGTGCATCTGACTTCTATGGTATCGCTGCCCTGCAGATGCATTACTGAAGAAGGCCTTCTCCAGCGCGTCCTTCCAGACATACAACTTCGTCTCTACCCTGCTCATGATGCTGGGACTGCTCAAGGTAATGCATATGTGAGGAAACACACATGCATGCACAGGCACATGCATACTGAAACACGCATGTATGCACACAGTTACATACAGAAGTGCACATGTATGCAGACAAATGTACACATGCATACAGAAATGTATGCATCCCAATGGATGCAAACACCTGCATGCGCACACACAAAGATGCATGTAGGCAGATACACACACACACACACACACACACACACACACACACACACGGTCACACGCAAGCAGACAAAAACGCGGATGTGTGCGGACTGATGCACAAACATGCATGCACGCAAACAGATACACATACATGCGTACGCACATACATATAGAAATACACATCCATGCACGTGCGCACACATACATAAAAGCACATGCGTGCAGATGCACTAAACTTTTTTTCTCACCTTCCTGAAATTATATGTGCTTTCTGTTCCACACCCCATCACCCAGCCATGTCTATCACCTCCTGGATAACCCTTATCCTATCCCACACGTCTACAGCTCTGTAGAGCAGTGTAACCCAAATTAAGCGCAGTCTTCCCTACTAATGCCCTCTCCCTTCCCCACTGTGTGCTCCCTCTGTAAGAGTGAGGAGAGAGTAAAGACTGTGGCCATTGTGCCTGGCCACATGGTGGCGCTGGAGCACGCCGTTCAGCAGGACTACTTCCCACAGGACCACATCGCTGCGCTGGATGACTTTGTGTCTCGGTAAGGACTTGCGTGTGTAAGGGCAGTCTGTGTGTTTGCGCACACACTTCTTGACGAGACGTCAGGCTATAAATAATATTAATAAACCGAAAAACTTGTATTTAGTGTTGTTCTCACATTAAATCTTTGAGCACCTGTTTACTAATTTAGAGTATGAGTCACAACTCAAAAGCAAACAACCAGTATTTCAGACATGTAAAGATTCAAAGATTCAAAAAATTCTGTCTTAGATGTGAAGCACCTCATGGCTCGTAGCTTACTCACATTCTGCAGTCTGAAGATTATCCACAAGGGGGAGCTATCAGCACTAAAGTACCTGAAATTGCTGACACTGTCAAGTATCTGGAAAGGTACTGGAGGGGTGCTGCATAAGAGTGGTGCTTCGTATCAGTAATACTGTGTGTTTTTTTTTTTTTTGTTTTTTTTTCTACCAGAGATAATTATATTTTTATGTACCGGAGCCTAAATTATTTCTGTGTCACATTGTACAAGTCTGCCTGGCTGCAGGTACTAGTGTTGGTGTCTTTTCTTTTTGTGTGTGTGCAGTAGCAACAAGGCCCTGGACTCGTGCACCAGCCCAAGAAGTGAGCTCAAGTGCACGGTGGAGAGAAGGATCAGCCCTGAATGCTGATCCTTCGGACAGACGGGGGGGACCCTGCCGACGTCGCACAGAGGGAGCAGCCAGGCGCACGGCACCGTCAGCCTCTCAGGACTAAACGCACACACACTCACACCCCTGCTGCTCCACCCCGTCATCAGCACGCTGTTACACAGACATCCTCAGGCCTGTCCACACACACAGTCTGCCTGTGTGGGGATTGGGGGGGGGGGGGGGCAGGCAGCCTTTTTAAAAAAACTGTCCGTATGAAGTCCTTCCACCAGAACCCCGTATGATTTTTACTAAACAAAACAAAAAAAAAAACTAGGACCAAAAATGCAAGCTTCTGAATGACTGAAGGACTGCTGATTTGCAGTCTGTGGACATGGTAGAAATGATGATGAACTGCAGTGGATTGGCTGGTGTGGAAACAAGGAGTGGAAAATATTGTCATAAGAACTGATGGGAGTATCGATGGAGAATCTATTTTGGACTTGAAGACCACAATAACCAATTTGGAGGTGCCCTTGAAGATTATGGTCTTAAATTTCTAAGATGTATAGTCTAACCTATAGTCTGTTGCCCAAGATACAGTCAAATCATTGTTCTGAGTGAATAGGAATCATTTCCTAATGTCCTTTAGGCTTCTACCATATGTGACAGAATGAAGTTATTAAAAACATTTAATTGTAAAGTTTAAGTGAAATACGTGAGTCACTCTTGGGCAAGATTGTCACCCAAGAGTGCATGATAAATTTTTTAACGTATTGACGTAGTCGTTTTAGGCTAGCAATATACTGCTATGACGTGGAACAAAACCTATCTCAGGACGCCAGTAAAAGGGAAATTGGAGAGTGTGAAATTGGTCTGAAGAATGATTTACAGATATTTTTGCTGTAACCAATATTTTTGGCATTGATAAACATGTACTGTATTACATATTTTTAAACACGTTATCCTGATGGTGGATGGGGTCTTTGGAGATGTTAATTTTGGGGTTTAAATGAATTAAACTACTTTGTTAAATGGAGATTTCGTATCATGTGGTCAATTGTTGAGCTCTCAAATCTGTTGTCACGCAACAGTTTTAGTAATTTCCCAGCGGCTCATGCAGGTATTGATTATGATATTTAATATTAAGGGAATTTTAAAAGAAATGGCACCTGGATTCACTCGCTACTTTTACCAATTATCTATTTTCGTTTTGTAGTTTTATTACAAGTGAATTTCTGCTACTACCACAAAGAATACATGAATTGGAAACCTATTGAAAGTCGTGGTAGGATGCGAGGGTTATATACTGGTGAATGAGAATAAATAACGTGCACCACATAAATGATACGTATATTGCATGCATGTATTCGTGCTATTTCTTTTGCGGAGATGCCTGTTGGGCTTAATTCGTTTTTTTTAGAAGATTGTTGGAGCAAGCCCGTGTGTAATTTCTGCGTAATGGTAAAGATGCTCAAAACTAAGTACGTAAGTAACAAATTTGCATGTCAATGGAATGAATGCTAGGCATTGAACAGATAGTATTTGGCTATGAATTAAGATTCCCTGGGTTAATTTCCTTACAGTGTAATTCTCACTGAAGTGACCTGGGAAAAGACGTGTACGTTCACCGTTTTACCATGAGACTCAACAGTATCCGTGTGGGTTTACTATATATTAATAAAAGTTGTTTTCAGTTTCCCCTTGATGAGACAGCGTAGAAATGAACCGTAAGTCGAGGAAGACCTGAGTTTATTCAGAGAGAGGGACCGTAGGGGGAAATGGATGGCTCACAGACCGTGAAAAAAACGACTCGGCGACTGAGTAACGGAGCAGACAGTTGAGAGAGCGCGAGCTGGACAGTGAGTAAACAAGAGTGACCGACGTAACGTGAATGAAGGGGTGCGAGAAACGCAGTTGCGAGTCAGTCCGACAGATGTGCGCACAAGTGTTCATGGAATTATTTACGAAGATGGCTAGAGGGTAACTGCTTTTTTCTACGGGCTTTGTATGAACAAGGTAAAATTACGATTAATTGAATGTCACCGTTTAAAATTTACGAAATACAATCGAACAGAAAGTCACATTCCACTGGGTGCTTCGAATGGAGTTATGTACCGAGACAAATAACAAAAAGAGCGGATAAGGAGACCGGATGGAAATTAGTTTACCATACCATGGTTTATTTATAAGAGACGGTCGGCAACCGTGAACCGCTGAAAAACACAGCGCGTCTTTGTGCGCAGCCGGAGTCGCCAGCTCAACTGCGGTCTGGAGTACTTTCCCTGGGGGGGATACTGGCGCACACAACCTCCTGCCCCAAAAAAATTCCTCCGTCTCTCATTTCTCTCTAAAGATTCACCTTTTTTCGACTTCGGGGTTCATGCGTACGTGGATGGAAACGGGAAGCAGAATTTTTCTACGCGGTATTCATTGTTTCAATTTTTAAGCAAAGTTTATTTTAAAACTGAACATTTATAATCAATATTTTTTAAAGTAGCCTAGAATAATTTCCTCATCCCCAGCAAGTTTCCGTGGCCCGACGGGTCCCGTCAGGTCTGCTCTGTGGATTGCTCACTTGTTCAATGTAACTACTTGCAGTTTTCTGAGAATTTCTGGGTCAGCTCTCCTGCTACTTGTTGCAACCGAGGCAGTGTTGTTTGTAGTAAGGTGTAATTTTACCCACGTATGCCTCTTGCTTGTAACATTTCATACTTTCCGAGAATCTATGACATTTTGACGTTCTCGCCATCATTCCAGGCCTTGGCATATTGAATTGGCCTCCACGCGTTTTAAATGTAAGACTGAAAATATTGCATGTTTTCAAACTTATGATTGTCTAAGTTAATGCATCTTGGATTGTAAATTGTGTTAGTTATTTGATCTGTGCTGACACAGGAGGAGGAGGTCAAAACTGAAAAATGATCAAATCCGTGCTGTAGACAGAGTGTTGCGTCGTTATTGAAATAACACTTCAGTTATTCCAACTATGTTAAGTCCTGTTGTGTTTGCGCTCCGCCCGCGCGCGCTCAGCTACACGCCAAGATCGTGATAAAATGCAACACATTTAAGCTTTCAAAGTACATCCATTCTGCTTAATTTTCGACTTTTGCCCTGGTCTAGTAAATATATTGATGCATGTACTAAGATTTTTTCCCAAAGTATCTTCGTTTTGAAGCTTCTGAATGCAACTCACTTGTCCGTAGACATGGGGATTTTGGTTCATTGTGCCTTATGAAAGCAGTTTTGAGTCCGAACATGTGGGGCTTTTTTCTGGCACGATTAACTTTTTTTCGCACAGTGCGTGTTTGTATGAAGAGCACTGAGGTGTGAAGCGCCTTTCAAGCCCCTTGCCGCATCTCACTGAACTGTAAATTAAGCACTGGAATGTAGTCTGTGCTGAATGACTCTTGCCTGCCAGACTTGAAAAAACAAATAAAACAGACGAGTTTTACCCGAAGGTTTTTTTGCGGAAACGAAGGATCTTCACTTGCCTTCAAAAATGAAGGCAAACAATGAATAAAAAAATATATCATTTTAATGTAATCGATTAAATTAGTTTGTGATAGTAGCCTACTGTTCGCATTCAAATTTGAATTTCGGCTCCCTGATTATGCAGATGAGTCCTATGGAACGTGTCGCTCCCCTGTGGCCAGTCCTGGCACTACTCCTTTTCAGCGTCGCCCCAGCGCACCCAAGCAAGTGCCCCAAATTTTGCATATGTGACAACATCCAGCTGACCGTAGCTTGCACCGGAAAAAACCTCACAGAGATTCCTCCCACGATCAATGAGGTAAGTGACGATGCGAGGCCAGCCGATTGCCATGATGTACCTGACACTGCATCACACACATAGCACAGTATATTTATCAGGTCTCCTCCGTCATCACCTATAACCTTTTACCACCTTCACTCATCAATCCATCCTGCACTCAATTACCATTTTTTCTTACTGCCACTCCTTCCCTTTTTTGCTCACCTCACTTATCCATCCATCCATCCATTATCTATACCCGCTTATCCTGAGCAGGGTTGCAGGGGGGTGCTGGAGCCTATCCCAGCGTGCATTGGGCGAGAGGCAGGAACACACCCTGGACAGGCCGCCAATCTATCGCAGGGCATCTCACTTATTTAATCTCATTTTTTACCCCCCCCCCCATTTCAGATTACAGTCAAGCTGGACCTGAAGGGCAATAACATCCAAGAGGTGCCGACGGGGGCCTTCCTCCACACGCCGTACCTGACGCACCTGTCCCTGCAGCGCTGCAACGTGCGCAGCGTGCGCGAGGGGGCCTTCCGGAGCCTGGGTCGCCTGGTCTTCCTCAACCTGGCCAACAACAACATCGAGATCCTCTACCAGGTGCTCCGCTCTGTTACAGACCCGTTACAGAGTGCACTTAAGCGGGATAAAAAGGAATAAACAACCGATAACAATGTTGTCATTGATAGTTTTTTTTTCATCTGTGTGAACTAGAACCATGGTGGTTCCTTTTGAATTATTTCATTGGGCTGCAGATTTTTCCTTGTACTGTCCTTGAGGTGAAAGTCTCGGTTTCACTATATTTCAGAAGTAATGGCTAGAACAATGCTATGTTCCAGTCAACCCATCTCAACATAGAATGACATCAAAATTCCACAACGTACGATCAAAAAGATTATCGGTGTTCTCAGTGTTTACTGTTTCTTCCAAGCTGCAGAGTAACTGCACAGAACAGCCTCTGGTGGTGTAATAGCATGCAATAAATCTGGTGTAGGCTACTCCCATGCAAGAAATGCCGTTGTTGTGCAAAAGTGAAGTTAGAATAACATCAACAGATGAGATTTTACATTAGTACAGTAGTTCCCAAACCTCCTCTCAGGTTCCCCCAGCTGGATCCAGTTGTATCAGGTGAGCTTGAGGTGGAAGACATCAAATATCTGGCTGAGGGGATTCAAGGAGAGGTTTGGGGAGCACTGTGTTCGTAGCCTGGCCAGTGTGCTGAAATGAACTGAGAGACGTAGAGAGTGGAGCTGATGGAGCTTTGGTTTGATGAAGAGAAACAAAGAATTCATCTCAATCCCAGTAGATTGCTGGGATGTAATATGTTCCTCTGCCAAACCACACCATTTCATCAAAGCTTTTAAAATCATGTCCCTGCCCAAATTAGACCCTCTTCCCTTGTTTTTGCTTCCCTGTTTCGGTTTTCTTTGGCACAGATTATCTTACTTGGTTTGGGGGGGGGGGTTTCGAAAGCATCCTGGCAAACCCTGTCATAAGCTATGTCCTTCCACCCGTGTCTTGGTTTGACAGGAGTCTTTCGACGGACTCACTTCCCTGAAGCAGCTGCTCATCGATCACAACCGGGTGGAGGAGATCCAGCCGGGCGCCTTCTCCCAGCTGGGCTTCCTCAACCTGCTGTCCCTGACCCACAACCAGCTGGTCTACATCCCCAACATGGCCTTCCAGGGCCTCCAGAACATCAAGTGGCTGCGTCTGACCCACAACTCCCTCAACAACCTGGCAACCGAGGCCTTCGCCGGCCTCCTCACCCTGACCCGCCTCAGCATGGACCACAACGAGCTGCAGTTCTTCCCCACTCAGACCATGACCAGGTAGGACCTTAGAGCATATAATATGTAGAGACAGCAACAGCAATATAAACCTACGGGGAGAACATCAGAACCAGGAAGTACATCCGGTGCTGAGGTTGCGAACCCGAAAGCTGGCCCCTTGGGTTAGGACCCCATCACCGCGCGCGGCCTCAACATGGCTGCAGTGGCACACTGTGTATGTGTGATGTCACCCCAGGGGCAGTCACGTGAGGGCAAGTGCGCAGGGCCACTTACAGTCTTTTCAAATCAAATCAGTTTCATTTTTATTGTCCTATTTGCAGAATACTGTCACAAAGACGCATTATGGAGTAACAGAAGGAAAACTGGGGGAAAGACCAGGCCTGATCCCCAAAAAGCAAGCAAAGGTTAAAAAAAGAAACTCCCCAGTGGGAAAAAAAACACTCAAATAGTGGTGAGAAAAAACTCCACGATGGGAAGAAGTATTGGGAAGAACCTGACTGTAGTGGGGGAGCCATTCCTTCGCTGACCAGCCCAGTGTAAAGTAGATGTAGATTGGATGTAATAGGAATGTAATAAGGGATCTGTTCACAAGAAAATAATCAAACAGGTTGAGCAGATTGAGCAGGTTACAGTTGAGGTATTGAACTAGCTGGTAACTGAGGTTTTGCACAAAGGTATCTGTCCTCAGACTGATATGTTAAACTGAGACCTTAATTCTCTGTGGTCATGAAAGCTGATTGTTACATGGAAAGATGGAATGTTAATCCCAGAGTCCTGACCAAATTCCTAGCAACTGGATCTCAACATCATCCCCCCTTGAAGCTGATTACAGTCCTTTACACAACCGACTACATTTCCGACCCACTTTCGACCTGGCAGATTTCCAGTTTTAAAGAGAACTGTGTTCTTGTTTGAGATAACTGGGCAAATAAAGTCAAAACTCAGTGCCTCCTCTCTATGTCCATCATACACTGTCTTAGAATAATGTAATAGAACAGCACCAGACACACACACGCCAACAATAGTGGTACAGAGCACGTTATCATTAGCAAGTATAGACTAGCTAGTTAGCGGTTCTGAAATTAACTAGTAACTAGTTTGTCACTGATGAATGAAAAGCCGTTTGGATGGAAAACAGCTAGCGAACAGGATCTAGTGCTGCATAATCATTTCTTCGGTACCTTACTCTGGACAACTGAGCTCTTCAACCAGCATCACAAAGACAATACAGCAATACCAGCGTCACCAGCAGGCTGTTTATCAGATTCGTACCCGACTAAGAGGATGTAACTTCTCTCTGAAGGACAGATCCTGGTTTGTTTGTTTAAATTCTTTGTGCCCTAATAATGCGCCAACAAAACCCCACACCCCTCCCTCCTCCCCCTCGCTGAATCTGCCTGAACCTCTCTCTGCAGGCTGCCCGAGCTCACCCGCCTGGATTTGGGCTACAACCCCATGACCTACCTGGGGGAGGAGACGGTGGTCATGGCCAAACTGACCCACCTCTTCCTGGACCACATGTCCCTGCAGGACTTCTCCCACATGGCGCTGGTCCAGGCGCCCCGCCTGGCCCATCTGGACCTGGGGCACAACCAGCTGCGCGTGCTGCAGCCCCCGCTGGGGCCCGAGAAGCTGGCGCGCCTGGTCCTGACGGGGAACCCGGTCTACTGCAGCTGCTTCCTGCGGCCCCTGCGGGAGTGGGCCCTCGCGGGGCGCGTGCGGCTGCTGGGGGCCTGCGCCGGGCCCCCCCACCTCTCGGGCGAGAGCCTGGCGTCCGTGCACCCGGCCAACCTGCGCTGCCAGAGCCAGGAGGCCATGCTGAAGGCCGAGCAGGAGGAGCACAGCAGGGCCACCCCGCCCCCCACCCCCAAACCCGCCAGCAAGGTCAAGTGTCCCGCCAACTGCGACTGCGAGGTGAGGGTGCAGTGGAGACCTGAAATAAAGATAGGAAGAGATCGATAGGGGGACGGGGACAGAGGAGAGTGCTAGTCTGGCTATAATTCTCCCGTATTGAAATTCTCCTGTATATACTGAAAATTAACTGGAATAAATTACATTATCAAGATACTGCAGCACTTCACAATACAAGGGAAAAATGATAATTCAACATATAATTTTAAGATTACACTGGTGTGAGTGTAAAAAAACATTTACTGTTATACATTTCCTAGTCCATATATTTACAGTATTGGAGTATATTGCAGTATATTTCATTTTTTGTGAGGGATTATCCCTCGTTTCCCCACTCACTGCTCTCCTTCACTTCACATACCACTCTGTCACTCTCTCCTCTCTCTCCTTTTTGCTCTCCCTCCTCTCTCTCTATCCTCTCTCTCTCCTCCTCTCTCTCCTCTCTCTCCTCCTTTCTCTCTCTCCTCTTCTCTCTCCTCTCTCTCTCAGAGGGAGACCCACCACTCCTCCTGTGAGAACCGAGGCCACACCAAAATCCCGCGCGGCTTCTCCCCGGAAACCAGCCTGCTGGACCTGCGCGGCAACCACTTCCACTACATCCCCGGCAACAGTTTCCCCGGCGTCGCCAAGGTGGTGTCCCTGCACCTGCAGCGCTGCAAGATCCACGAGGTCGAGGGGAGCGCCTTCGACGGGATGAAGAGCCTGGTGTACCTGTACCTGTCGGAGAACGAGCTCTCCTCCCTCAGCCCCGACGCCTTCAAGGGCGTCCCGCAGCTCACCTACCTGCACCTGGAGAGGAACAAGTTCAGCCAGTTCCCCAAGGCGGCCTTCGGGCTGCTGCCCAACCTGCTGGCCCTGCACCTGGAGCACAACGCCATCGCCCGGCTGGAGCAGGGCGTGCTCAGGGGCGCCGAGAAGCTGCAGGGGCTCTACCTGACCGGCAACGTCATCCACGCCGCGGCGCCCAAGGCCTTCAGCCCCGCCCCCGACCTCGACACCCTCCACCTGGGGTCCAACCAGCTGAAGGAGGTCCCCACCGACGCCCTCGGCCAGGCGCCCAGCTTGGCCGAGCTCCGCCTCTCGGGAAATCCCATTCGCTGGGTGCCCGGCGAAGCCTTCTTGCCATTCGCCCACAGCCTCAAGCATTTGTATCTGGACGGCATGGGCCTGGAAAAGGTGAGCGGTGATGCTGATTTGCTTTGGTGATGCAGCTTCATCCTGTATCAGTGTAACTGAAGTTATTCCATCTGTACACATTCCCCTTCTTTTCTTCTTTTCCCCGAATCCCTTCCCCTTCCCCCCCCCCCCCTTTCCCCCCTGCGCTGCCGTTTCCGCTCCAGATGTCCAAGGACTCCCTGGCAGGGCTGGGGTCCGGGCTGCGCAGTCTGCTCCTGGAGGGGAACCAGCTGGAAGAGGTGCCCGACCTCGGCCCCTTCACAGGCCTGGAGGTCATCAACCTGTCCGACAACCCCCTGCTGTGTGACTGCCCGCTGCTGCCGCTGCGCAAGTGAGTCAGTCAAGCACACACACACACACACCCACACGCACACACTCAACCTTACCCACATGCACACTCATACACTCAAATACACACACTTAACCTTACACACATGCACACTCATATACTCAAACACACACTCAACCTTACCCACATGCACACTCATATACTCAAACACACACTTAACCTTACCCACATGCACACTCATATACTCAAATACACGCTTAACCTTACACACATGCACACTCATATACTCAAATACACACACTTAACCTTACACACGCACACACTCATATACTCAAATACACGCTTAACCTTACACACGCACACACTCATATACTCAAATACACACACTTAACCTTACACACGCACACACTCATATACTCAAATACACGCTTAACCTTACACATGCACACACTCATATACTCACACACTTAACCTTACACACGCACACACTCATATACTCAAATACACACTTAACCTTACACACGCACACACTCATATACTCAAATACACACACTTAACCTTACACACATGCACACTCATATACTCAAATACACACACTTAACCTTACCCACATGCACACACTCATATACTCAAATATACACACTTAACCTTACCCACGTGCACACACTCATATACTCAAATACACACTTAACCTTACACACATGCACACTGATATACTCAAATACACACGCTTAACCTTACCCACATGCACTCATATACTCAAATACACACACTTAACCTTACCCACATGCACACACTCATATACTCAAATATACACACTTAACCTTACCCACATGCACGCTCATACTCAAATACACACACTTAACCTTACACACATGCACACTCATATACTCAAATTTACAAACCCCTGCTGATCTCTGACGAATGCATCGCTCTGTTTGCCAAGGTGGATAGACAAGGTGAACCTGAAGGTGAGGGCCTCGTGTGGCCACCCGCCTGAACTGCGGGGTCGCATGGTCAAGGACGTCCACGTCTTCAAGAGCTGCCCAGGGGAGACCCCCCCTCCCACACCGGCCCCTAAGGGCCCCAAGCCCCCAAAATCCACCAAGCCCAAACCTGCCCACCTTAACGCCCCCAAATCCAAGCCAGTCAAAGCGAAGGCCAAACCGCACAAGAGCCAGAGTCAGAAACCTGCAGCAGCCCCCAAAACAACCAGCAAGAAAGGCAAGCTGCCGTAATTCCACAGAATGACCACCAGGGGGGAGCATTTAGGTTTCTTCGCCATTTTATTACAGGGACAGTAAATGTAGCCACGAGAACTCTTTCATTCTCCTTCAGACCCACACACCTCCATACAGAAGACACACAGAGACAACACACCAACAGCTCTTTTTAGTGGGTTTGTAGAAATATAGTTAGAACTAATACATGTGCTATTCTCCAATATCTAGTGTAACAGCAGTAATATGAACAGATGTAGCATTTTATCTACTTTTTGCCTTAAAATGATTTTAGGGTTAGCTAGCAGTAGTGAGGGCAACTTATTTGAGGTAATTTAAACAGTGCAGTAATGCTGGACAATTGGTAACCCCCCCCAAATCATCTTCAGCACTGATTCTATTCTACAGTCCTCTCCACATTAACCTGCAGCTCAGACAGAAGTCAGATGTATACCTGTCACTGTTCATCAGGTGGAGGTTAAGCTTCAACGCGCAGCAGAGCCACAGTGTACCTGTCCGCAGGTGTATTCTTCTGGTTGCGTGATATCGGATGGGCACTCTCTCAATGTTCTCATCTACTTGTTAGGCGAAGAAGGATTTCATAAGAAATCAGTACCCTTGCCCTCAGAAACTGGACAGGTTCGAAAAATGCATTAACAAAGATCTACATTTGTAAAAGAGGAAACCACTTCAAGATGTGAGAGTGAACAAATTCCTGTAGAATTACACATTCCAAAAGTAGTTGTGGAGTTTAGAAAACATTTGGAGCACACAGACTTCACTCCCAGACAACGTTCCCGGAACCTACTTCGGACGGGGAAAAAGGGCTATCTGGGATGCTTTGAGAACCTCGTTTAAAGAATTACCCAAAATCTTGGGTAAACCATGTTGGTGAGAGACGGAGAGACAGAAAAACACCTAATTCAAGGTGAAGGATATTTGCTTCCTTCCATTATTAATTCTTACCGCAATACCAAAGATTCCCACCAGATGTCTCCAGTGAAACTGGGTGGATTTTATTAACAGAATGTGCTGCACTTTCAGCCAAATTACTTGTGTGGAGTAACTAATTCATAGCCCTGTGTGTTAAATGATATGTACAACAAAGACAAGAACAGTACTATTGATATAGAAAAATAACAAATAAAATTTGATACAACATTGTTACAGCGTTGGTATCCTTCACTTCCAACATACACAAGACCATGACAGCTCTGTCAGGGGTCTTGTGTCCCACATAACTTTTAATCCACCTCAAATCCGACAAAATATTTTCTATATTTTTACATCTCAGGTGCTAGTTAACATTTCGATCAATTGTAATGTGTCCATCTTTGTTAAATAGGAGCGCTACTAGTTAGGTTAAACAATGCATAAGTATATAAACTATTAATTACACCAGGAAGTACTATACAATAATATGTGCATGTGGTTTAGGCTGTCCAACCTTTTTTGCAGAAGCCAGTGCTGCAATTCAACCATGGGAATGAATAGTTGGCACCTGTAAGTCAAACAGTGGAGGTGTACCAGAGTATACAGCCAACCTGCTATGTGAAAAAAATGAGTCTTTTCTGGCCCATGGCACAGCTGAGGCAGAAGCCTGGCTGCTGGGCACAGCTGAGGCAGATGCTGGGGGTCAGTGAGAATGTGGACTGGTACCTGACGCAGGTGCAGTGTGACCAGAAGCAGCACCAACACTAAAGTCTACTGGACTCTCGTTCAGTCAGTGAAGCCCACACTGCAGAGGATGTGCGCTGCAGGACTGGGGCGCTGGAGCCAGTGACTGCAGCTCTGTGGCAGCCTGATCAGAGCTGGTCTGCAGCACAGGGGAAATGGCAGAGGGGAGGCAGAGAGCTGGGCTGAGGGGGACGTGGAGAGCCGGGCTGAGGGGATGCAGAGAGCCGGGCTGAGGGGGACGCAGAGAGCCAGGCTGAGGGGACGCAGCAGTTCTGCCCCGGGACGTCCCGCCTCCCACCCTCACTCCACCTCCTGCTTCAGCTGCTCCAGCAGGGTCTGCAGGGCTTGCGGCCCTTTGACTGGCAGCTCAGCCTGAACGGGAGGCTCCGTGTCCAGCTCCATCTCCTCCTCCTTCACCTTCACTGCGATTACTGCTGAATACGCACACACATACACACACAAGCGCACGCACACACACACACACACGCACACAAACGCACGCACGCACGCACACACACACAGGTGTGAATACTTATTGAAGGATGTGAGAGAGAGAGAGAGAGAGAGGAGGGAGGGAGCTCACTCACTCTCTTCCTCTACAGGCTCAGTCTTGGGGACCAGCAGAGCAGGCGGTTCTGAGGGGCGGGGCCGAGGCGGGGGGAGGTTCTTAGAGATGAGGTTCGCCAGCTTCTTCTTCACTAGCTTCTTATCTGAAACGGAAACAGAAAAGGAGGGAACGTGGAGTAAAAGACAAAGACGAGGGTCAGAGGAAAGAAAGAAGCGACAAATGAGGAAAGGGAGGAAAATCACAGGAGATGCAAGTTTGGTGCAGAGGACGGTGATAGGGCAGGCGCAGGTGTGTGTACAGGAAGGTGATGGTGCATGTGTGCATTGAGGATGGTAAAGGTGGAGGTGTGTGTAGTAGAGGAAAGTGGTGGCGCAGGTGGAGGTGTGTGTAGTAGAGGAAGGTGGTGGCGCAGGTGGAGGTGTGTGTAGTACAGGAAGGTTATGGGGCAGGTGGAGGTGAATGTACAGGAAGGTGATGGGGCAGGTGGAGGTGTGTGTACAGGAAGGTGGTGGCGCAGGTGGAGGTGTGTAAAGTGGAAGGTGGTGATGCAGGTGGAGGTGTGTAAAGTGGAAGGTGGTGGTGCAGGTGGAGGTGTGTGTACAGGAAGGTGGTGGTGCAGGTGGAGGTGTGTGTACAGGAAGGTGGTGGCGCAGGTGGAGGTGTGTGTACAGGAAGGTGGTGCAGGTGGAGGTGTGTAAAGTGGAAGGTGGTGATGCAGGTGGAGGTGTGTAAAGTGGAAGGTGGTGGTGCAGGTGGAGGTGTGTGTACAGGAAGGTGGTGCAGGTGGAGGTGTGTGTACAGGAAGGTGGTGCAGGTGGAGCTGGGTTTGGCACTCACTCTTTTTACCCAGGGGTTTGTGTTGCTTCTTGTGCCGTTCTCCACCTGAAACAGGTTCTGCAGGAGTGAAACAGAGATGAGAGGCTTTACAGGGAGAAGAGAAGTGTGTGTCTCCACACAAACACACGCACACACACACGCATGCATGCACACACATGCAGGCACTCACACACACATACATATACACACAACTTATATTCATATACATATAGTTAATAAGATTTAATCAGCATTAGGGCCTTAATTGCCGGGCTGCTTATAGCCTCTCTTTACCGTTGCTGATGGGGGGCTGCAGCTGGTAGCCGGTGAGCTCGCACCAGCCCACGGGGTAGATGTCTGGGGACTGGCAGTCCACCCACTGGTCGAACTCCGGCTCCCAGCCGTCAAAGTGCAGGAGCAGCAGGCGGTGCACAGAGCGCCTCACGGTGGCCACGCAGATGAGGCGCGGCTCCATCAGGTCCACCGCCTCCAGCTTCATCCCCGGGGCGAAGCCGTGGCCCGGGCAGTCCTGGGGAGGGGGGCTTTCGGTGAAATTCGGCTACACTGCAGCCTCCGCGCACATCGTGCTATTTTGCCTCTTTCTCCTCAAGCGGAGAAGCCATCTTGAGCCAAGCATACGTGAGTGAGTGAAACTACAGGCAACACCTTGAGAAGTAGAATGAGTTGACCTAGCGCTGGGCTAAAACAAAAACCTGCACCCACACCGGCCCTTTTCAGAAAAGACCGACACTGATTTAAGTGCGCGTGTACACACACGTACACACACACACACACACACACGTACACACACACACACACACACACACACACACACTAAAGAAATGTGAAAAGCGTCTCACCGCCTGAAAGAGTCGTGCCGGGGCGGCTACAGTCCCCGTTTCCTCCAGGTATTTGTCCCAAGTGAAGGTGACCTGGTCATACCCTGGTACAGAGAGAGAGGGGTTACGGTTCACACACTGCTGTTCCATGCTCAGAGTACAGGCAGGGAGGGAGGGAGGAGAAGGCAAGGACATGTTAGTGAGTGTGAGTGAGTGAGAGAGTGTGTGAGAGTGTCTGTGAGTGAGTCTCTAAGTAAGTGTGTGTGTGTGAGTAACAGCAGGAGACAGTATACATTTTGAGGACACAGCAGTTAAGAGACAGTGTGCGAGTGAGAGAGTGTGAGTGAGAGTGCGTGCGTACGGGGTGGGGGCAGTACCAGGGGGCAGTGTCAGGGGTATCTTGTTCTTATGGCAGTACCCCGTGGGAAGGATGGCATGGGAGGAGGCGTGGTAGCAGAACCAGTCAGAGCAGTCGCCAATCTCCACTCCGTCGATCCCCACCATCAGGTACCCGTCCAGCAGCACCTGGGACAGAGAGCTCAGCTAGTCGCACGCTAACGGAGCACGATAACTGCACTCTGCCAAACCGAGCTCAGCTAGTCGCACGCTAACGGAGCACGATAACTGCACTCTGCCAGACTGAGCTCAGCTATTCACATGCTAACGGAGCACGATAACTGCACTCTGCCAAACTGAGCTCAGCTATTCACATGCTAATGGAGCACGATAACTGCACTCTGCCAAACTGAGCTCAGCTAGTCACGCTAACGGAGCTCGATAACTGCACTCTGCCAAACTGAGCTCAGCTATTCACATGCTAACGGAGCACGATAACTGCACTCTGCCAAACTGAGCTCAGCTATTCACATGCTAATGGAGCACGATAACTGCACTCTGCCAAACTGAGCTCAGCTAGTCACGCTAACGGAGCTCGATAACTGCACTCTGCCAAACTGAGCTCAGCTATTCACATGCTAACGGAGCACGATAACTGCACTCTGCCAAACTGAGCTCAGCTATTCACATGCTAATGGAGCACGATAACTGCACTCTGCCAAACTGAGCTCAGCTAGTCACGCTAACGGAGCTCGATAACTGCACTCTGCCAAACTAAGCTCAGCTATTCACATGCTAACGGAGCACGATAACTGCACTCTGCCAAATTGAGCTCAGCTAGTCACACGCTAACGGAGCACGATAACTGCACTCTGCCAAATTGAGCTCAGCTAGTCACGCTAACGGAGCTCGATAACTGCACTCTGCCAAACTAAGCTCAGCTATTCACATGCTAACGGAGCACGATAACTGCACTCTGCCAAACTGAGCTTGGCTAGTCTCATGCTAACGGAGCACGATAACTGCACTCTGCCAAACTGAGCTCAGCTAGCCACACGCTAACGGAGCACGATAACTGCACTCTGCCAAATGGGCTTCGAAACAGCCGGTAAGAGCACTTCGAACAGCCTGATTAAGGCTTAGTGGGGTTACGATGGTAAAGACAGAACATAGTAAAGTTGTTTGAGTTGCTCTGGATAAAAGCATCTGCTGAAGGAAACTAAAATAAAAGGTACAGTAGCTGTAGAGCAGTGCCGCGCAGGTACAGGTCAGTATACTGTACTTATATACGAGGAGTCAGGCAGAATGGGAGCTACCTTGCGCACTGAAGCCACGCAGATGTTCCCCAGGTTGAGAGGGTCAATGGCCTCCAGCTTCATCCCCACCTCAAAGAACCCCCCCTCCATGTACACGGTCCGCACCTGTGACACACACAAGCACAAGGAAACACATGCACGCGCACGCACACACACACAGAAATGCACACACACGCACGCACGCACGCACACACACAAATGCACGCACACACACGCACGCACACACAGAAACGCGCACACACACACGCGCAAGCACGCACAAAATGAAGAACATAATTAAGGTCCTGAAGACAGACAAAAATAATTTCCTCATACTTCATAATCAAACAAAAAAACATGCACAATTATATCACCCCAACCTTAATTTGGAAGGATGGAGAGAGGGGGAGAGCGAGAGTGATGGGGGTTAGAGGGGGGGAGGGGGAGGGAGAGAGAAAGATTGTGTTCTGACCTTCTTGAAGAGGTGCGGGACACTATCACAGTAAATCTTGCGGAAAGTTGGGTGGCTGCTCATGTCAACACGCTTGTCTGTGGCAGAAAAAAAAGACAAGAACAAGGCATTAAATTCCCATATCCTCTTCACTCCCCGCATTCCCCGTGGTCTGGTCCCCCCCCCCCGCACCCTACCATGGCTCTTGATGGCATGCCCCACTTTGCGGGACCAGCCCATGGGGTGCAGCAGCGGGCTCCACATGTGGCACCAGAAGTCGGACAGCGCCTCCCCGTCAGGCTCCAGCCCCGCGTCCTCGTACAGCAGCCTCAGCCGGCCCCCGATCACCGTGTCAACCACCGCCGAGCGGGTGCGGCTCACCTGCGCCCGGTCCACCACCTCCACCCGCATGCCCTGCCGGAACAGGTACTTCATCCCGTCAGCCATCTGAGAGGGGGGGAGCAGGGGGAGAAAGAGGGAGAGAGAGGGGGGGGGCAGAGGAGGGGAGAAGGAGGGGGGAGTGGGGGAGGGGGGAGAGAGGGGGAAAGAAAGAGGGATGGGGAGAGGTAGAGAGAAAAATAGAGGGGAGTGGGACAGAGGGGGTGAGAAAGAGGGGGGAGAGATAAGGACAGAGGGAGAGAAAGAGACGAAGAGTGGAAGAAAAATAGACAGAAGGAGAGGGATGGTGGGAGGAGGAGAGGGAGAAAAGGAGAGAGGACAACCATAAGATCAAGACAGAGAAAATGGAATGACGGGACTTGACGAGACCAGTGTGTCATTTAGCCGTGACTGAGAGCAGTGTCCTAGAAAAGGAGGAGGCTCTGTGAATCTTTCTAAAGGTCGCGAGCTGTGGCATTTTCAGCATCTAAAGGCCAGAGCACTCTGCATGTCAGTAAGAGAAGGAAAAAGCGACAGTGGTCATTCGTCAGCTCACAGAAACAAGACCAGGTTAAAACCTAGTATATGGCTGGACCGAACCGGCCGGCGTCACAGACATGCGCGGTGTAACTTTATCACTCAGTCAGTCAGTCAGTCACAGACATTTGCGTTTGTAGGGCTGGCCCCGCTGTTGCGGTCCAGCCAAAAATGGAAAGATGGCGGACTGAGCATCTGAAGAACAGCCCAGAAACTGAACCAGTTCAGCACCTTCATGTGGAAGTCCACAGGCAGGGTGCTGGCTCCCACCAGATGCTTCATCAGATAGGCCTTCCAGTTCTTAATGCGATGGTGGACCGCTGGAGAGAGAGGCAGAAGGGTTTTCAGTCACATAATACACCGTCATTGTCATTACACTGCTTTGAGATGGCACTACTGTAAATGACACCACACACACACACACACACACACACACACACACACACACACACACACACACACACACACACACAAACGCACTCCATAATACTAAACAATGTATTTCCACCAAAATGCATTAATAATAAACTTTGTTGCAAGTTCACTTTGTGGAATTATTTTACACTGGCAGATCCAAAAGCTACCTAAAATCACACAAAGTGATGCAAAATGACACCAAGTTGTGCTGCCAAAGTGAGATTCTGAAAGCACCCCAGGAAAAAATTATACACCACACTACCAAACTATCAGGGAGAGTGGGAGCTCCACTGGCCTCACTAAGGGTGCTACAATACACCGCCATGCTGCATCCTGCTAGGGGATGGGTTCATGTGCAGCCTTCTGCAGCGCCGCCCTGGTGGCGGGGAGGACTCACACTTCGGGGGCACCAGCAGCTTGCTGTTGACGGCGCACCAGCCGATGGGGTGGATGTCCACAGTTCCCAGGTTGCACCAGAAGTCATGGCTGCCATCTTTCTCAAAGCCCTCGTACCGCAAGAGCGCCTTGTACCCTGTAGAGGGAGGGAAGCGGTTACACACACTGTGTGCGAAATCACACAATCACTCTGGACACCCAACGCACACCAGCGCTGAAAGTCACAGACATCTGACAAGCTGAATACATTTCTATTGTGAGAATGTCATTTTTATTATGTAGACGGCACACAATGAAATAACCAGTCAATAATCGAAATGCTTGCTGATTTCACCGAATTGTTGAATGCCTCAGCGTCTGGACAATTCCAGTTATATCACAAAACAAAAAGTGCTCTGACCATTTCATATAAATGGGCTTCTGACTGTGCAAGAGACAGCTAAACTGGGTCATTTATGAACATTCTGGAACATATTTAGATGCTCTTACACAGCGGGACATATGCAGTTTATATGGTTTTATTTTGATTTTAATACCACACAAGGTAGCAGCTGGATATTTTATTGAAGCAATCCAGGTAAAGAAACTTACTCAAGGATACAAGGGCAATGCCCCAGCCAGGACTCAAACCTGCAACTTCTACGCTTACAAGCCTGGTGCCCTAACCCAGTAACTACCTAATAAATTACACCATCATTTCAGCTGCACAATGAACTTTACAGTGATCTGTTACAATCAATGGGTCCATCTCTTAATGAATACCAAGATGACTGTACCCCGTTCCATTTGGATTTATCCAGTTATCAGTACTTTATTTACTTGGAGACCACTGTGCCCTGCTCACATGCTGACAGTCCACAGGCTCTGTGTGAGGGAGACAGTGAGCACAATGCTGGCTGAAGCTGAGAGGGGTCTGGAGACTGTGGCCTGGGGAGGGGCGGTGCTGCGGTGACCCCGCCCCCGCCCCCGGCCCTGCCCCGCCCATCGCTGACTCACCTGCGAGCTGGATGATGGAGGCGATCCAGTACACCTTGCTGGGCAGCACCGCGTCGTTGTTCAGCACCTCCACCTTCAGCCCCACGCAGATCTCCTCCCACTGATCGTGCAGGGGCACCTGGGAGAGACCGGACCCAGGCAAGGGTCATACCTCAAACAGCCAATCAGCATGCAAGAGGAACAGAGGTTGTCCCTCAAACAGCCAATCAGCATGCAAGAGCAAAAAAGGTCATCCCTCAAACAGCCAATCAGCATACAAGAACAAGCAATTCATGTAAACGGTGTTTTCAGTGATGACCCTAAGATGTCTATCCATGCTTGTTGTGCCCCAACCCCAAGTAGTAAATTATTCATGATAACCATTGCTATTAGCCAGAAGTGAGTCATTTTATCGCAAGTTTATTTGCTGGCTAATGTACTTAGCTAGTGCTAGCTGGTTACCCAACAGTAAATAAACTGGTACTTATGGTCACACATTTTGGCAGGAGAGAAGATTCACAAATGTCAGACAGTAAATGTAGTTCACTACATTTTCTCTGGTAGTTCCGACTTTAGGATTAGTCAAGGATGAGAACTGATCTGACTAATTAAATGCTTTAAATTAATATTAATTCCCTGTAATATGGATATTGGTTTTATAACACAATGTGGCATTAGGAGGTTAAATCATCCCTCACGAGACATTTAAAGTGTCCAATTAAAAACACCCAACAGCTCTTTACACTTCAGGAACTGTAATCAAGAGTATTCCAGAGTAATGTTAGCAATATTTGCTGAGCAATTTAATTATTTTCGAGGACCTTTAAAATTCTAATTCAAAAATTTCACTTAAATATGCCGTTCTGTGTTTTCTGTGATTGTTTACATGCACTATTTCACACGCTGCTTGTATTTGGAACCCATGCCAACAGGAAGCTGGTGCGACCCTATGAACTCTCCCTGGATGAAATGAAGGAAGTGGAGACTCACGTGTCTGAAACAGGAGACAGGGGCTGCATGGTGGCCAGTGTCCTTCAGGTAACTGCCCCAGTCAAAGCCCACCGCCACTGCGTGGGGAAGCACACAGGCAGCAGCTGTGATCCACCGGGTTCACGCAGTGCCGCGCAGTGAGTCATACAGTGTGGACGGCTGGACACAGCTACAAGTGCGTCGGAGCGCATCTACGGCTAATCGCTAACATCAAACACCATGCATGCCATAGAGCTAAAAGCATCACTGCAACGGCAGGTCTACTTCAATCAGTACCTAGTAATGCCCGTCCGTATGTGTGTGTGTCTGCAAGCGTGTGTGAGTAAGAGTCAGTGAGTTTGTGTGTGTGTGTGTGTGTGTGTGTGTGTGAGAGAGAGAGAGAGAGAATCAGTCAGCTAAGGAATGTGTGTGTTTGCCACCGGGCAACTTGAGTGCGTGCATCAGTGTGTGTGTGTGAGCACGTGTAAGCCTATGTGATTTAAAAGTTTCTGATCTCACCGTCCTGTCCAGGGATGGTGCCATCCAGCATTTGGCCGACGCCCTGGGAATGCAGGAAGGCGCCCAGCTTGGAGGACCAGGCGGCTTTGTGCAGGACCTTGGCCTTCTTAGTGGGAGGCTTACCCTGGACACACAGCACACAGTCACCAGTCTCCTCCAGCGCCTCACAGGTCTGCACCAGCCGCCTCGCCCCACCCGCTCACAGTGAAAACGCACATACACGCGCAACCCCAGCAGGCAGCCAATCAGCACCAGCGATGCTGCGAACCCAATCGTTTCGACTGTCACATTCGTCAACCTGGAAGCTGCCGTCACTGCGGCCCACTATCTGTGCTGGACTGGCCGGTGGCTGGGCGGGCTTACCGTTCCACACGGCCGGCAGTCCAGGGCATCTCTGCCAGCCTCCCCAAAACTACCTGCCCTGCCTGTCCCACACTGGGCCTGCAACAGAGCACCTGAGAGAGCAGAGGAAACGGGGGGGGGGGGCTGTTCTACACCTCACTCATTGAGGGGCAGTAGTCAAACAGGCCACAGCCAAAATTCCAGGGGTTTAATTTCCATTACTGAAGGGGCTTCAGTAGCTTCATTCACTAAGTATTTTGTCCAGATCACTGCAAGATCTGGTTGTTGATTTAACAATAAGCTCTCTGAGGTGTATTTTTTCCAACTGTGAAAAGAGGCTGTTATAGAAAAGTGTAGGACTTCTGTCTCACAAAACACATGGAACTACATTTTTCACACTGTACTGAACTGTTCTATAACCTTAGTATCCGAAGCTGTGTTAACCTGACAGTACCCACAATAGCCTGCCTCTCAGGCCTGTTTACATACTCAAGGCAAGGAACATGTGCAATGATGCAAAAAGCAACCCCAAAGTTTCCCCAAATTTTTAAGTCAAGGCAAATGGGTGACGCAATTCCTTCCTTTGGAGGCGCAAAATGTAAATACTGTTCAACAAACAACTGCAAACGAAGAAGAAACCTTTTCCGATGTAAACTGCTTTGAACAATAGCTGCCACCTAATGGATTAGCAGTATATAACCTCACACATGGCTAACATGCATATGGTATGTTAGCAAAGAGCTTGCACACGTCCCAAATCTGCATAGAGCATGAACCAGACCTGAGGGCACTGTGCTGATGCTCACTGCTGCCCCCTACTGGGCCCTCACCTGCAGCCGGGCCAGGATGGAGGCCTTCTTGGAGTTTGAGGAGTAGGAGCGCGAGCAGGAGACGCTGCAGAAGCGCTTGGTCTTGGAGAAGAAGGTGTCTTTGGTGCCCACTATGCCACACATCTCACACACAGCTACAGGAGGCAGGGGAGGAGAACAGGGAGAGAAAGGGACAGAGGGTAGGAGGGAGAAATAGAGGGATAAAGAAAGAGGCAAGAAGAGGGAGAAAGATAAAACAAGAAAGAGTGTTGATGAATCACTGTCATAGATGACTACATTCTATCATGTACCTACAAGCCGGATTCCAAATGAGTCATTTACCCCAGTGCCCCCCCTCAGGGTTTTCCACACTTTACTGCCACCCCCCACCCACCACCACCTTCTAAAAGCCCCGCCCACTCTTACCAGGCTCATCATCCTTTGGAGAGGAGGCTTTGGATGGGGAGGAAGGGCCCTTTGAGGGACTTATTACTGTCTCTTCTTTATGATTATCTGCACCCTCTTCATTGTCCTCCTCCTCCTCTTCCTCTTCTTCCTCCACCTCGTCATTATCATCATCATCATCATCATCATCATCTTCCTCCTCTTGCTCCAGACCACTGGTGTTCCCCTGCAAGGGACCAGCTGTACCTGCAGGTTCGTCCTCCTGGAGAAGGTGAGCAGAGCTTAGAAAGTGCAGCCTGCACAGATCATGCAGCAAATGCAGGTACAGTGCCGTGAAAAAGTATTTGGCGCCTTCCTGATTTCCTCTATTACTGCATATTTGTCACACTGAATGATTTCAGGTCTGTAACAGACTAAATGTAATATTAGACAGAGGGAACCTGAGTAAACACAAAACACAAAACACAAATGAGTTCATTTATGACTGGTTGCACCACCTTTAGCAGCAAAAACCAAACAAACTTTCTATAATTTGGTATCAGTCTTTCACATTGCTGTGGGGGAATTCTATCCCATCCTTCTTTGCAGAACTGCTTAAATTCAGATAAATTCATAGGTTTTCAACCAAGAAAAAAGTCATGTTATAATGCCTACGTTATTAAATCAACACCGACATCTGAGATGCGTCTTTTTTGTGATACCAGCTCTTTAAAGGGGCGCAGTGACATTGCTTACCATCGTACGATCCTTCTGTTCCACAGTCACGTTGCGCCTCTTTGCTTTCGGGGTACAAGCGCTGCAGTCTCTGCCGTCACCCTCACAGCTGGAGCAGGGGGGGAGGATGAACACCGTCGGGACAGCCCCCTCCTTTAATTTCAAGGAGGATTTCGGGAGGGAGCCCTTCACCGCTGCTGATGGTTTGGGCTCAAAGCAGTCCTTGCCAAAATGGTCACTGCACAGGTGTGAGGTGGACTTTGCCGTCCAGTTGGTCCGAGTCCTTTGGACCTGCTTCTCCCATATACGGTACTCAACAGGGTCTTTGGGGAATTTGAAGAGGGTCACGTTGTCCTCGTGTGTCTTTACACAGCCATATGCTACACATCGATTTGGCATTTTCTGTCCTTCCTTATCGGATAACTTACACAATGAGGAGATCTACGAAATGCCTAGACAGCTTCTTTCTGCCTTTGATGACATCATGGGAAATGAGGCCTGTAAACCAAAAAGCAAAGCTGAAATGCAGGTTTTTAAAAACTGATAAGAACCATTTAATTGATAAAAAAATAACCAAACCAAATCCAACAGTTGGATGCAATGTTATAGAACCAAATGGATACATGTCATTTCATTTATTTTAGAAGTCAGAACCACTGTGATTTCCCCGCCTGTTTAAGCAACAAATGTATTCATCCATCATTGTATTATGGCAAATATATGTTATAAAAATGACTACTCAATACAAGTCAATTTAAAGTTTTACAGAAGAATAAATTATTTGTTTTAACAAACATATCGGTGCAATGGAGTCCACACTTGCTCAGAAAGTCGAAATTTGTTGTGTCTTTTGGATTTCCTTTTAGGATACTGATTTTGGTGTGGTTGGGTAAAAAGGTTATATGTCTAGTGGTATTTTCTTGTTATAATACAAACTGTTGTTTGTTAAGTTGACATTTAATTTATTGATTATAACCTGGTCTCGTGTGTCTTACTGATTATGTCATTTTTGTGTTCCTGAGCGGAACACTGATGTTCTCCACTTCTGTAAGTCACTCAGAATGTCTGCTAAGAGTTGAAATGTAACATCATTCTGAACAGGAATGCAAACCACACCGGTGTATTTTAAGGACAATTCTGAACTTGACACATTGCATGTAGAACCTGGCAGAGTAAGCTTACATTATTTACAAGGAAATACGAGAGTTTGTTTGTCATATAGAGCAATGGCCCTTTATTAAGAAAGAAAAGGGGCAGCTAAAGGGGTATAACTGTATCCTTGACAAGCAGAGAGTGTTTTCTGTAGGTTGAATGGCTTAATGAAAGAAAGAAGCACCTTGCTGACAATCAATCCATAAAAATGGGTTTGCCTGTGTACGGAAGACACGCTGATAAATTCCAGGCTTGGTAGCCCAACGATCTCCTCCAGTTCACCCGTGAAACGTGGCTGTCTAGGAATCATGTCACACATCTGAATGACCTCCTCAAATTTCTCCTCCAGTCTAACGCATTACCTCCTTTACACGGGCTAAAACGACTTCCGTTTTAAAGAGAGGCGACCAACTTAGGTGCAACGTTAAAATTCTACCTCATTATTTATACAAGAATAAACTGTAGGGACACACTTTAAATTGGCATAAACGAGTTCTCCACATAACACGAGATGCATACGTGTACATTTGTCACTTTAGACGCAACGTTACAAATAAATATAATAAGGCTCCAGTTCACCCTGTATTAAAAAGCCAACCGTTCAAAACAAGATAACGATAGGCCACCTGAATGAAGATGGCACTGAAAAGCCAAGTAGCCTACAGTGCATCTACTAGTTAAATTGTAATCCATAAATATTCCCTGTCATTATAGGTAATGGATTTAGGCAAGATGATTTATTTTAAAAAGCTGACGAGTTCCTTCGAAAGCTTATCTCTGCATATGACCCACTTGGAATCATATGTTTTGTTTTACCGCGTACTAGCCAACATTAGCTAGGTAGTGGTTTAGCCTCGATGACTACCTTTTTTCTCTTGATTTTCACACATAGATCTTACAAGCAAATAAGCTGTATCTTTGAAAATATGCAATTAATGCAATTATCAATGCACCTAGCTAAAACACACGTTAAAGGACATTAAACCCCATTTTAAAAAAAGAAACTACTTGCCTTATAAACTCATCCACTCCATGATGAGACCATGCTGATCTATTCGACTATCCTATTGGCTATGTGAAATTTTCAATCTTCCAATCAGAAAAATGTTTATGCTTTCTGGTGGTTGTAGTTTCTTGCTAGTTGTGTACTGCAATCCTCAATTTTTTGCTTTTGTTCTTTTTAAAACTTAGTAGGTCTACATAGCTTGAACAATGCATTTGAAGTCTTTGGATGATTTGGTCCTATTAACAGAACTTTTTTATTGATCGTATATTTTCTCATAATGATTTCTGGCCGTGTTGGCTTAGTGAATCGTGTGGTTCTATGGTGTAATGGTTAGCACTCTGGACTCTGAATCCAGCGATCCGAGTTCAAATCTCGGTAGAACCTGACCTTTTCCACACAACTGTTGGCTACGGAAAGTTAAACAATACATCAAATGACTTAACTCTGCCTGCGAGCGAACTTCGGGAACATCAAGACGCGTTGTAGATATTTCTGCTGTCTGCACTTTAGCGAATTTTTACATAGCAGGTAATGATTGCTAATATCATAGTCTTTATAACTATTATTACCAGAGTTGTAGAAACCAAACAGTAGCCAATGTCTTCAAAGCAAAGAAGAAAATCACCATCAATGATTTTAAATGAAAGCATGTTAGACCAAAAACACTGAAAATGGTAGCAGAAATAAATGAAGCATGTTTTTTGGACATAAGCCACAAAAATAACAATTTTCATCAATATTATTATTATTATTTAAATAAAAATAGCAGGGATATAATTTGTGTATTGTTTTGACTGCGCTCCCTTTAATTTTAATAGTTAATAAATATTATTCCAATTGAGGTTATTTACATAAATGCTACAATTAGTTGATACAAATGAATGGGTTACAACATCATTCTGAAATAAAGTTTGGATGCTGCGATTACTATTTTGAAATTGTGAAGAGAAGTATATGCAGCTATGACCGACAGTTTCTCTGGATCCAGAGAAACCATCGGAGGCTGAGTTTGAACTATACCCCAGAAGTGCATCACAACCCCAGAGGGAGTAACAACTATAGCAATTTTCTTCTGGTTTACAGGGACATTAAATTTAGACAAGAATTCAGAATAAGTCGGCTGGCAACCCTGGGCGTTAAAAAGCCGACACACCACAGGATTATGTTGCTGGAAGACCATTTTTCATAAAACAATGATTTGTTTTTTTATGAAATGTCCCGATTATTCCATATGAAATACTTTTAGGGGGAGAAAATGTGTTTATAGTGTAACATAAATTCAAGACCACCTAACTGAGAAAAGATAAAATTGGTATAAAATTCCAAAAAGAGGCTTGGTTTTTTAAGAATAGCCCAATCCAGTTTACTTTAAAAGTATTATTGACAGTAGTAAAATAAAATAAAAAGTTGAGACCACATTTTTCATACGTGTTCATAATCACAGGCTTCTTTATGTAATGTGCCATAAGTCTCCATACGTATAAATTTAAAAAGAAATGTATACATCTTCTTACTGATGTGTTTGTTTACTGTTAGGGATAGTGCTGCACACGTTAGTCTTGAGATACCTTCTACCTTTGTAATAAGTACCGCACTCTTCAAAGATAAATCTCTCTGTAGCCACTGTTCAGCGTTTTTTTTTAAAACGCACCAGCTTACTACAACATTTGTGCGTTTATCGACGTCACAGATTGTATGACACGCTGAGTAACTACCGGTAACGACGCGCAGACGCACACACTCAGCTGAACGTACAAGATGGCGGCGGCAATGGATGTGGACACTCCGAGTGGCACGAATAGCGGAGCAAGCAAAAAACGCTTCGAAGTTAAGAAGGTGATTTTTGAGTGAAAAATGACAACTTGCTCTTTTCATAAAGTGTGCTATCTAACAACTGAACACGAGCTTCATATACGTAATGGTGGTCCATGAGAATATCTATACATGTGCTAGCTAGCTAACAAGACTATAGATATGGACTTGTCTGGCTAGCCAACATCAATGAGCTAATAACTATTAATCGAATTTACCGTTATTTTATTCTATGAACTTTCTAGGAAGCTGACTGTTTGCCAGAAGAAAGGGGTGTGAATTGATTTATTTTTTCCCATAAGTACAGTTAGTCAAACTGTCAAATGGAAACGTTGCTTTAAATGACAAAGCGGTTTCCTGCTGCTCTAGTTCCGGGTAAGCTAAGTTCGGGGAGTTCGAATCCACTGACCACATAAGTGAGTGGTTCAACACGATGTAGTAGCAGCCAGAGCTATCTACGGCTCTGGTAGCAGCTAGTCGTATGTGACGTTCTAGTTCGTTTGGTTGTAGGTCATGGGAGTAGAGGTTCTTAGAACCGGTTCTGCCCCCCTTTGTTAGCCAGCCAGTCTCCACAGACAAGGGTGTCTGCTAGCTCCTTTCCACATCCTGTCAGTTTTAGTTGCTAGGAGTCTGAAATAAAACATTTAAACCTAACTTGGTAATAGGCAGTGTAGTATAGTAACATTTAAACCTAACTTGGTAATAGGCAGTGTAGTATAATGGCTAAGGAGCTGTAACCTAAAGGTCACAGGTTCAGTTCCCTGGTAGGACACTGCTGTTGTACCACTTGAGCAAGGTACCTAACCTGCATTGCTCCAGTATATATCCAGCTGTGTAACTGGATACAATGTAAGTCGCTTTGGATAAGAGTGTCTGCTAAATGCCTGTAAACTAAATTGAACTAATGTAAATAAGCAACTAATGTAGTTATTTCACATAATTATTGTCTGATAAAGGTAGTTGTTGTCAGGAATTTGTACAGGTCAGTCTTAAAGGTGAACAATAAGTGTCGGATGGGTCAGTGAGTAACAGTTGTGTCTGTCACCAGTGGAATGCTGTGGCACTTTGGGCCTGGGACATTGTGGTGGACAACTGTGCCATTTGCAGGAATCACATCATGGACCTTTGTGAGTATGATTGACCTGTAATAACAGTCAGTTGCGTGCATCAGTTTATTATTTGTGCAGTTCATGAGCCGTACTGAACTGATTGCATTTGTTTTCCTCCATTCCTCTAGGCATTGAGTGTCAAGCCAACCAGGCCTCGGCTACCTCAGAGGAGTGCACTGTAGCGTGGGGAGTTTGTAACGTGAGTGTTCAGGACCGCTGTTTCCTCTGTCACTGGTCCCATTCTCAGCACAGCAAAAGGCATCTTTAGCCAGTAGCTCTGTGTTGGGCTCCTCCCATGTGATGTAAACGGGGACCACAAACATCATGGCCAGCTTTATTGCTGCCTTGTATTATGCTGTGCTGGCATTAAATAAAACATTTGTTGACCCAATGCTCATTTGGGTACCTGCTGGTTTTCTGACTTGTTCACTAATATGCAGTAATGGTATTACAAAAGGAGAAAGTATAGAGGTATTACAAGTCATTTATTTCATTGTTTCTCTGCTTTAGAGCAGTGTTTCCCAACCAGTGTCCCGTGGCACTCTGGTGTGCCGTTAGGTGAGGTCAGGTGTGCCGCATGAAAAATCCTTTAAAAAATTTTTAATGTTCAAATGAATTTAAAAATCTTAAATGAACACATCCCATTCACAAAAGCCGAACTAAATGTCATTGAAATGCATATCGCTTAATTAAAACCCCAAAAGAACATTTAGGCCGACTGTTGGCACGTCAACATCAGTACGTCGCTCATGGTTTTTTTCTGTTGAGAGTGGTGTGCCATGAGATTCTGTAAATTTGGAAAGTGTGCTGTGGAAGGAAAAAGGTTTGGAAACGCTGCTTTAGAGTTCCAGTGTATATTGTCTACACGATTTCTGTATGCAGTAAGTTAAACCTAACTAATTTTGCTTGCTACCATTCAAGACTTGAAAGGAAATTAAGTATATCCTCATAAAGTGTATGTCTAATTTGTGTTCTTCCTGCAGGTTTGAATGTTCATAAACTGGTGGTAATTGACTGTAGTTCACAGTTTTCATACTGACCTTCCTCTCCCTCTCAACTCAGCATGCTTTCCACTTTCACTGCATTTCCCGTTGGCTGAAGACCAGGCAGGTGTGTCCTCTGGACAACAGGGAGTGGGAGTTCCAAAAGTGAGTATTTGTGACATCACTTCCTGTGAGTTATTAGGCTACATTAACTGGGGGTATGTCGATACTCTGCATATGGCAAGCTAGTTGTGTGGGGAAAAGGCAAGCTAGTTGTGTGGGGAAAAATAAATGGATTGATTGATTATAAACAAAAGCAAAGCCGAAATGCTTATGTCTGGCTTTGAGGGTTTGTAATGTCTCACATAATTTGAACCATTTATAATAAACACCCAAATCAAAGATCGAAGAGATGTCATACAGCCAACATCAGTCACTCAACCGCAACAAAGTTTGCCGTCAGAAACAAGTTTTTTATGTCAAAATTTACATAGCAAGGAAAAGAATGAAAAGTTACAAAACCCCAGCTGGGCAGAGCAGGTCCACCAGTCCCTCAGCTCTTCCAGGTGTGGCGCATTGTGCTAATTTGTCCTACTTGTGCCACACATGGGGGAAAAAAGTAAAACAAGAGAGAAAGCGCGTAATGGTGCATGTGTATTACACGCACAGTGCTCATGGCGAAGACAGTGAATTTCATTCCCTCATACCCTGCCAATTGTGTGGTATTGAGTTGCGCTGGGTTTTTGGTATTATGTGAGGCGAAGTGAAAGATCACAGCAAAGTCAGCCTCCCGCTTCTGTTGTAATGGTGGATTTTGTGGATTATACCCAAGGCCTGTTGAGCACAGCACCATTTAATATCAGTTTAGAATTGTTATGGAAGTAGCACTTCATATTGTCTTTCAAGTGTAGATGACCCTCATTCATTTTTTCCACATGTTCCTGAAGTCTGGCAAGTATACATTTACAGTTTGACAAAGGAAGTTTGCCATGGTCCTAGGCTGTAATATTTATTTTAATAAGCAGTCCTCACTCTTGAGTGCTTATGAAATTAAGATGGAGGGAGGAATATATTTGAACTTGTATTGAAGGAAATGTGTTTCTAACTGTGCATGTGCTAAGACTCTTTCCTTTTTGTGCAGATATGGACACTAGTGATGGAACCAAGGAGCTTTTTCCTTTGCTGCTTTGCTGCAAGCCAGAGGACTGTCATTAATACACTGCAAAACTAGGACACGCGCTGTTGTCAAGGGACCTGTACCCTGTGTTAAAGACATTTTCTTTTTTGTTGCAATTCCTCGTTTTGTTTTGAATTGCATGAAAACTTAATTTTTAAATGTAAACATTTTCAATATGATAGTATGCTGTAAATAAACAACATAACATTAAATGATTCCATGACAGTTATATGTTGCAGTTGAAATGGCACCTTGACACCGGTGCTGCTCGTTGAATGCTGTAGTACTACAGTACTGCGTAGTTCCTTGCTTCTGTGTTGTACATTGGGCCTGCCTCATTCAATCCGCCAGACCTGGGCTATTCAGAACTTTTGCATCTTTTGAATAAGAAGTTCATTCGCTGCTGCCTACAGACATTCATTTCTGTTTCTAAGTAATTATAGATTGCGATTCAAACTATGAGCTCTTAATTTTTCCAAAATTTTCTTTTTATACCTGTTGCTTTGTTCTTCAACTCTGAGTTGCTCATTTAGTTTGTGGGCTGGTCTCTTCACTGCAGCTTCTTCCGTTAATTTGCGAAACTGTGGACACATGGCCATTAAAAGGAACCATTTGGTGGATAATTAATAATTCAAAAAAAGCAAATGACAACAAGCCAAACCTGCATTGTTAATAAGTTTAAGGAAATAATTATGAAATAACTTAAATACACTTAAACTGTATTTGAGTTCTTTCATAACTTAAATTGAACTTAAATATTCAACAACCTAATTAAGGTGCCTGTTGATTCACTTCAGTTTTAAATTTGATCAGTTAAAAAAAATTTGGTACCTCTTATATAATTGTTTGCACTATAGCACAATAAGCATAATGAGAACATGGGGCTTTTTTTCTTCATGGAATGCACACTGTAGCTATTTCTGACATGATGTGGATAAGAGGGAAAATAATCCTTCTGCCAGGCGTGTAATTCACCATTTGGATGTTCTCAGCTATAGGACGCTGTAAAGCGTGTGGCTAGCACAGCCTGGAGATAATACATAGAGCAGGAACTTACGAGGGTAGCCATCTGAGGTTTGAATGTGTGTGAGTGCGTGTCAGAGAGGGTGTCCATCCCCCACTCCTCTCTGTCTTTCACTACATAAAATATGTGGCTTTCTTTTCGTTATGAGTTTTTTTAAGTAAATTGGCAAGTCAGTTTTTAACAGTTAGTTGGAAGTGGGCATCTGAGTCCTGCCTTTAGGTCTGGTGTTCCACATTTCTTCTCTGGTCTTTTGGAATATTCTGCTTCATTTTAGTTTTTGAATTTTGGTCTTGGCACATCCTTGAATTGCTTTGGGACAAGCATGGTGTGGTTTGGTATTCTCTGTTATTCATTCCTTGTGTGAGTGCAAACCTATCCATGTCAGTAAAATTTGTAATTCTCTTAAGGTAGCTGAACCTCGTTTTTAGATTAGACGTGAATATATGTTGTAACTTAATAAAAATCTTAATCTGGTTTTGAGTAGTACATTTTGATAAAAGTTGATCCAACAGTTTGCTCTGCCGATCAACGATTTTGTTGATTTGATTAATAATTGATATCTTTGATAATAATTACGAATTAAATCAAATAAATATACTTTAAATGATAGATAAGTGAGGTGTTTTAACTTGATGTGCCTGTGTTCGGTATTCAGACTGCCAGACATTAAATGACGGTGTTATTGGTTTAAACTGTTGGGTTCGGAAAATTAAACATTTTACATAATCCTCACTTCTCCCACACCTCTAAACATGAAAAGCCCCAAAATAAGAAAAATGAACAGCTTGTTTAATGTCAGTTATGGTTGGAACAAAAACTAGCACACACAGGTTCCAGAGTTTGAGAACTGCTCTAGTCAAGGAGTCAATCCATTTCAGTATACTGTGCCAATTTCTGCCTTTAATTATTTAATTAGCTTAACTGTGTCTTGAGCTGACACTGTGTAGAAGCGTCAGCTGCAGCCACAGACTGCAAGTGTGTCCTAAAGATCTTACTGTGCTGAAATGCAGGAGTGAACCAGCGTAGTTCATTGAGCTGTCAAAAAACTAAAACGAAGGTAATTGGTTGGAACAAAAACCAACACACAGACCAGTCCTCCCGAACCAAAGTTGTGCACCCCTGCTCTACTCAATCGTGGGTCTGCAGTCTCAACTATGCATGTTGTAACCGCCTCCAATATTCTTGGAAGGCTTTCCAGTAGATTTTGGAACATTTCTGCGGGGATTCGCTTCCATTCAGCCACAAGAGCATTAGTAAGGTTGGGCACTGATGTTGGGGGTAAGGCCTGGCTTCCAGTCGGCATTCCGATTCATCCCAAAGGTGTTTGATGGGGTAGAGGTAAAGGCTCTGTGCAGGCCAGTCAAGTTCTTCCACACCAAACTCAGCAAACCATTTCTTTATGGACCTTGATTTGTGCACAGGGGCATTGTCATGGTGAAAAAAGGAAAGGGCCTTCCCCAAACTGTTGCCACAAATTTGGGAGTGCACAATTCTCTAGAATGTCATTGTATGCTGTACCGTTAAGATTTCCCTTCACTGGAGCTGAGGGGCCTAGCCCAAAACATGAAAAACTGATCATTATTCCTCCTCCACCAACCTTTACAGTTAGCACTATTTGGGCCAGTACAGTTGACACTATGCATTTTGCCAAACCCAGATTTGTCTGTCAGGCTGCCAGATAGTGAAGTGTGATTCAGCACTTCAGAGAATGCATTTCCACTGCTCCAGAGTCCAATGCTGTTGTGCTTTACATTACTCCAGCTGACAATTGGCATTGCGCATGGTGATCTTAGGCTTGTGTATGGCTGCTTGGCCATAGAAACCCATTTCATGAAGGTCTTGATGAACAGTTCTTGTGCTGGCATTGTTTCCAGTGGTTGTTTGGAACTCTGTAACGAGTGTTGCATTTGAGGACAGATGATTTTTATGGGCTACAGGCTTCAGAACTTGGCGGTCTTGTTCTGAGAGCTTGTGTGGCCTACTGCTTTGTGGTTGAGTTGCTGTTGCTTCTGTACATTTCTCCTTCACAATAACAGCACTTACAGTTGAGTGGGGCAGCTCTAGCAGAGCAGAAATTTGACAGACTGACTTGTTGGAAAGGTGGCATCCTATGGACTTAAATGGGAGGGGGGTGTACTTATAACAGCCCTTAGGCTAACTTTTAAATGAGTAATTGAATGCGACTTTATACACAATTCCTGTTTTTATTGTGCATTTATGTATTTTTGCACGGCTAACATTTTAACTACTTTGTCCATCACGATTATGCTGCCAGATTAATAAATAGCTTGGTGAACAATGCTACCATGACAATGCATACTCAGCTGAAAATAATATGTTCAGTAGAATATTAATTATATATATTTTATACCAATCTGTCTGAAAGATATGTTCAGTGAGGATACGGAATGCATATTTAATATCAAGCCATTAATTTGGCTGCTGATGGAAGGAAGGAGACAAAAATCGTTTATATTTAAGTTCCCATGTGAAGTGAGATGATTCATCAGTTAGTAACCACCACTATGAATACCAGCACTATAAAATGTAAATCTAAGCAAACCAGGAACAATGTTTGTTCCTTTTAAACTGGTAGAGGAAAGGAAGACGTAGGACTGGCCAGGGTTAATTACAAGGCTTTTATGCCAAATGGCTGGTGGCTTCGAGCTATGGTCAAAAGTAGGGATGGGAGATTTCATTAATTCCATAATGGGTGGAGCTACAATGACATGTCAGTCTTTAACCTATAAGAACCAAATAAAGACATCTTGCTCTCTTCTGCAATGCACAATGATTGGATTCACATCTATGAAAGTACAATAAAGCCATTCATTTGTGTAAGTGTGCCCAAAATTGTTTTGGGGACTAAGGCTTTGGAAAGAGGGAAGGTCCTTAGTCCTGCCTGGACCCCTCACATGATTTTACATTACATGATGTTCACTGTACATGCAATTGCCTGAAAAGATATGACAATACAGGAGTTCCGTGCCATCTCTAAAAATGGCACACATTCCAGATTATGGAGGCAAGACTGTATAATGCCATTATATAAAAGGGGATAATGTACTGACAAAGGAAACTAGAGCCTGTTCGTTTAACTTGCATTAATAATAAAAAAATCCTAGAGCCTATAATTTGGGAAAGGTTAGAATTCATCCAAGAAAAAAGTATTATATGTGATAGCATAAATATCATGGCAAACAAACCTCCTGGACTTATTTGAATAAACTACTACTCGTAGTAGTTTTGACTCAAACTAGGCTAATAATATTATATATGGACTTTCTAAAAGCATTTTGCAAAGTACCTAAAGTGTGACTTGTCAGAATGAAATCGGTAGGAATTACTTATCAGTTGAAGTTATTTCAGAGTGGGTTTGAAATTGGCTACAAAGTAGTTAGACTAAAAAGAATAACTTTTGGAGGGATACTCTTGTAGTGTTCAAATCCAGTTTGAAGCAAAGCTAGATGCTCTCTAGACTGTAGGTCAATGGGAGATATTTACCCGTTTAATGGCTTGTTCAAGTCATTATACATTATTATGGTTTTTTTATCACAAAGGAAGAGGGTGGGATTGATTTCAGAGGGGAAACAGGAATAAGAGAGCAAGCTGGATATACAAAAATCCTTAGAATAAAAAGTAAGGAGAATTTAGGAGATTTTTTGTTTTCTAAGCTGAGAGATTCAACTGTCAGAGTTGGTGTATATACCACAATGTATTTATGCATCTAGCTTTAGTTTTCAATTACTTTCATTATCGTTGGAAAGTAGAGGTTTTGTCTCCACAATAATGAAATAAGAAAGGCAGACTCTGCCTAAAATGAGTGAGCTTTTAAAAATGTCCTTGAACTAATGGATGCTTTGAATCCCTACAATGAGGAAGAATAATGAACAAAGAGTAAAGGGATTTTTTAAAGGTCCCAGTAGATTATAAATGAAAAAGAAAACAAAAAATAAATTCACGTATAGCCTGCAACATCCGTTAAGTAGACATTTCAGATATCAGCAAAATAACTTAACATGTTGCATTAACAGTAAATGAGTATGCTAGATTAGGGCCGATTTGAATATCCAAACATCTTTGACTATTCAAATCTGTTGGTAGAGTCACTATCCCATTTAAGCATATAGCCACATTAATAATTATATTTTTATCCCTCTCATTGTGATATTTATGAATCAATCAACTTTCGAGCATCTACCAAAGAATGCTAGTAGAATAAGGGAGAAATTATCTAATTATAATCAAATTACCTATTTTTGGCGTGACACTGCTCCCCGCTGACATCGTTCTGGTACTACGATTCCGGAAAAGGACGAAATACCTTCCCGGGCATTCCCGAGCTCTACCCCTTTCGAACAGAGTACCTCCAAACCCAAACCCCCCCACCTCCCCATCAGAGGGTAGAAACAACAAGCCACCATTTTGTTTGTGCGAAAAGACGGGAGACAGGAGAGAAATCGAAAGAGGGAGCGACTGTTACACCGAGCACAACGACATCGAAATCCGCCGCCGCTGCTATACGACTGGCAGTGTCATCTCGGAGCAAAAAATAAGATAGTCCTATAAGAGACAGAAACAGAAAAGTCGCTGTTTGTGATCAAAGGAAAGGGTGCTCATTTTTACGAAGCCTAGAAGAGAGACAGAAGAGGGCAATAGCTACATTATAACGAAGGAACATCCGAGTGATAAATTCCAGTAACTCTAACTAATTGTCAGAGGATGAAAATACAAAAATGACAACTACCGGAAATGTGAAATAACCATTGATTAATGGTCTGGGAGAGGGAAAAAATAACCAAAAGGGGAATATTAAAACGAATCAAGAAAATTAAAAGGATAAACCAAAAGAGTGTATTCCAGAGACTCAACGAAAGGATGAGGAAACAGAAATACATTTTATTGAGTTGTAACTGTATTTCTGGACCCGAAGCTCGCCGCTTCTAAATCACCCATAATATTGTAGCTAGCGACCCCCCTCGCTCATCAGATTTGAGCTAATCGACATCGCCGTTTTCTCTTGTGCTTCGTTTTCTCTCGCAAACTCATTGTTAGGCTATATATTTTGTTTTATGTGGTGTCAGTGGAAAATACAAGGGATTTGCTGAAACATCTGCAATCATTCAGCTAGTTACCACGCACCTGTCACTTATGGGTTAGCTATTTTTCATTATACTTGGTAGGCTGTAGCAATAAGATAGCTACTTGATACAAGCAATAACACTAAGACTCACAAGACGAGACGTCCTTTACAAAAATAAAAGGCTAGATTGAGTATATCCTATAGGCTATTTATTTTAATAAAAAGGTAGCAGACCGCCTTGTGCAGAAGCCAAGCGATGCATTCAGAAATTAGATATGGTTCCAGATTTGTGCAAGTATTTTGAATGTATTTTTCAGCGATCAACAGCACATGCAGAGGATGCCAAATCCAAATTCGATAATATACGAATCACAAATGTTTTTTTAAAATGTACCAGACAGTTTAATTTAGTTGGACAATTAAATAAATCGTGTAAGTATGCGGTTATACGTCAGATATTGGCTGGATACTTTATAAGCATCAGTGACAAGTAATGTATTATCTTTCTACTCGAACCAGTCATCGACACTGGCACTAATATTGCACCCTGCCATTTATTTATTCCACAAAACAATATATCACACATTTCCTTGTGGAAGCCCAATGAAATTAATGGTGACTACACATGTTTTCACCAACTATCAGCTGGACTGCACCTGATTAACATTTTATATTAGAGAGTGGTTTATTTTGTGGTATTTCACGAATACATCACCAACAGCAGCCGACGACACTGGCAGACATGCGGCTAATCGTATAGTTATAGCCTAGGCTAAACTTTCTGGTCAGTTTTGAAATGACAAAAATGTGATTGGCTCATGTTTAAAGTTTTTCCCCCCATGGGTCTCCACTCAGACATCCAGTGCATTCAGACAGTTCAGAAAACATATCACCTCAAAAAATTAATGTCATGTAAAAAGAAGTGACATTTCTTTAAATAAAAAACACTAGTTAACTCCATCGATGAGTCATTTGATGCGATCAGTTTTTTTCAAGCCAGTATTTGGTAATGGGATCAAACTGCAGTTATTACAATGGAAAGCCTGTCCAACTTGAAGTTGTGCTCCTTCTTGAGTTCGTCTTAAACGTTGTATGAGGCGATCTCCCAAAAGCAGTTTCGGGGGTGCATTTCTGAGTTGCAATTACAGCACTAGCCTCGCCCTGCGATTCCCCCAACCTTGCTCCCAACCCTAGATTTCACCGCCGAGGATGGCGGAAAGGACGGATACAGTCGTGGAGGACATGTCTTGGGACAGTTTCTCCGTCTCCGAAGAGGCTACATAAGTTAGTCAAAGGCCTGTACGGTTCTCTCCTCTCGCTGACTCCCCCTCCCTCCTCCTCCGCTCGCAGAAATCTATAAAGAACAAAAAATCCGACAGGGGAGGGGGGTTGATACGCCGAAGCTGAAAACGAGAGGCGAACCCAGGAAAGGAGAGTGTTTTGTGTACGAGACTTTCCCCCCCTTCGTGCCAAAAAGGAGGGGGAAAAGTCAACCATTCAAAGGGAAGAAAAAACAGAAAATCCCGTCAGGATTCAAAGGGAAGAAGCCTGTCTTTCGCGGATATACAGCTATATTTTTAATTCGTAAAAATATGGCCGAGAACGTTCTGGACGTTGGCCCGCCTTCAGCCAAGAGGCCTAAACTCTCCTCTCCGGCACTTTCTGTCTCCGCTAGTGATGGAAACGGTAAATATATGCATTTTAAGTAACTTATTTGAGCTTCTGTGTCCATTTTTGTGTTTTAAAGTCCAGTGTTTCCATGTATGCTCGTCTTTGAAGACGGAAGACTCGTGCGGGTAATTGCCTTTATCGTTTGCCGTAGCCAGCTTGCTTCTGGGACTTCACAGAGACTAGCTAGCTAGCTAGCTAGCTAGCCTGCTTGTAGCTAGCCAAGTTACCTGAACGCAGACTCCGGGGGATTTTTTTTTCGTTTTTGGTTTCGTTTGTTGGATGGATATATTGTTTAAAAATGTACAATTAAATGCGAATTTATTTAAGAAACATCAAGACGACAATACACTTACTTTAAATGTAGAGGTGATTTCATGTTTCAGATGAGGCTGACAAAGGCAATAATTTCAGTAAAGATAACGCTGGCTAGTTAGCTCGCTGCTCGGTAACATGTAAGGTGCCTAGCTAACCATCTAATAACGGTAACTTAACGTCAAATGAAAGGCCTTTCATTAATACAGATAACTGCTAGAAATGTTCGAATACTTTTGAAGAGCATACAATAATGTTTTACTTGCTTGCTAGTTGGCTGAGTATATTGTTGAATGTTAAAGATGGCGAGAACTTGTACCCTAATAAAACTTAGGGAAATGCAGCACATACGTGTATCGTTTAGTTTGTTACATATCTTACTGGTATTTTTGATCGCTACAAACTTGCATTTTTGTCATTGTTTTATTTAAAGCGGAGACGACAAAAAAATAAATATTTGTTTGGTGGCTTGTGGGCCAGCGTTAGCCACAGTTAGTTAGCTAGCTAGTTAGCTAGAAAAGCAATATTCAGCTGTAACAGGCCCATGTTGGCTAGCGAGCTATGTTCAGCATTGCCATTGTTAGTTTTTCTGTTGGCCTCAGCTAAGGCTCGCTAGACTGCGGCACATTATAAAATTAAAATATGCTTGTTAACGTTCAGTTGCTACTTGGCTGACTGGTTGACTTGATCAGTTGTTTAGACGCAGAAACCTAAAATGTCACTGCGTCGTGATCATGGATTTCAAGTTTGATTATTGTTTTCAGGCTGTTCGACACAGCGTATGAAGTTAGCAAATGAGTTGGTTAGCTTGCTCGCTAAGTGTTTCGGACATTTTTTCATTGTATCCCGTTGCCATTGTTCCCACTCATTGGATTGTAGCAGTAGTATTCACGTCACAAAGTGTTTCATATTTTGATCGCCGAATTAAATGCACAATTTTATCCTTCACAGAGCCTTAAAAAGTAATTTGACTAACTTTGTTCATGAGCTCTTTGCTAAATTCTTTTAAAGTCCGAATACAGACTTCCATGCTTAATCAATTAAGGGAAATGTTGTGATTTATGTTTTTTGAGTCTGGAGTTGTATATGGCTTGCTAACGTGTTATCATTTATGTTTTGAGTTTCCAACTGTTCTTCCTCATATTTTACTTAATACACTAGCCATTGCGTGTGACCATCTTCCCTCTTTAATAGTGGTTGTGCAATGAAACGTAAGCAAAAACTACGAAAGCCTTCCTCTGTTATAGGGACTATATTAAACGTTAAACTGTTCATCTCATTGAGCATATTGGCTATGAAAAAGCCCCAATACCCCCCACATTCTGTTGCTTATTTTCTAGTGCCATGTTCATGTCGCGATCGCAAGTTCCCCAGTCCGTTAATGTTGAATTCCTAAAATGTTGGGGCACAGACAAGATTCAGTGGTCATTGTGAAGAATTTGATATTCGTTACTTTATTGGTTTGATGGCCGAATTGCGTACTTTGTGTAGTCTCTCCTATGTAGTTTAATCAGAAGCAAAAAATGCATCACACGTTTAGATATACAGAACGTTAAGTATGATGAGCTGAGTATAGAGAACTTGTTGCTGATCAGGCAGCTGAAATGCGTAGACACTGAGGGTCTTTGAACAGCTTGCTATGTAGCATGTATGCATTTTGAAGAGAATGCCTGAACTTGGCTCTTTGCAGATTTAGCTAAACAAAAGTATGGTGTAAACAATGCAGTTCTGAGATTATGGCATTGTTTGCTAAATTATATTGTGACAACTTTTTTAGATTAATGTTAACCCTTTGCTTGACTACACTGAAATCCACATGTTGAATCCTGTCAGTAGTGCCTTGTTCAACAGCTGCTTCATATAGTCTTGCAGTCAAATTCAGAGTACGACAAAATCACTTGTTGCCTCTTTACAAAGTTTCTGGGAGTTTTCCTTGCCCCTTTTAATTGCAGTATTTTCCAACAAAAATATTCTATCAAATGTAACAAATTTGTGTCATTTTGTTGAGTATTCATTGCTTATCTCTTTTAGACTGATACATTTTTTAAAATCAGGGTCTGCCAGGGTGTATTTTCAAATATTCTGCAAAGTGACTGCCCTTGAGGGGCAGTTGCTTGTCTGTCTGGTACAGGTGCAATAGTTTGCTAAACTCACAGTTTGGTTCACAATTTTGGTGTCATGATTTTGGTTTTTCTGTATGCAAATTTAGAGAAAAAATACCATTGCCAATGCAAATCTTGATTAAATTTAGATTGATTTTTCTCAGTTTTGTTTACTTTCAAAAGGAGAGTGTCACTTTCTTAATATAAAATAATTTTCACATTATAGGCTAAGGCCATGAACATTTAAAACACATTAAAGTCAGCCTGGACCAGACTATGTAAACAAGGCAGAGTAGGTTCATTAATTTGAATCTGATTAAAGATGGCCCACTCTTAAATGAAACATTTTTCTAATTGTAATTTAAATGCAGTATTTTACTGTCAAAATGAAAAGAATATGGTTGCAACTTTTCTCTCAAAGGGTGAAGCGGCATTTTGTTAAATGTGTTTCTTGTGCTTTTACCAGACACACTGGGGTGATGTTGGGGTAAATGGGCTGCCGTGTTTCCCATGTTTCTATCGGCTTGCAATGCACTTGCAGTCTAATAATTAGTGGGCTTTGGCAAGCCCACTCTTGCTATCTTTCATATTTTTTTTCATTGTCTGCACTTTCTGCCCAATGTTTCTAGCTCTAACTAGTCCGACAGTTTTTGTACTACATTCAAACTTTTTACACCAGAATAGTTTCAGACATTGTTGCTTGTATTCAGATTTTGAAATATTCAAAACTTTTTGTAATATTCAACTTTTTGTGAGCAATTTCTGTGGTCAGTCCATAGAGGGTCACTCGTGGACGTTTAGTGAAACGCTTTAGTAGGATGCATGCGCAGGTGGTCACTCACTCATTCATGGATGCTTAGTAGGACGCACTTCCAACAGCACAAGATTTTTAAGCACAGCTTTATCGCCTAACGTTACTTTAGCTAACCCTAACATATTAGCGTTTTGCCCACTTTAGTTAACCTAGTTAGCGCGTACGGATGCTATCCTGCACGCATGAGTAGGAGCTACCTACACACACACACATATAACCCGCGTACAGATGCTATCCTGCATGCATGAGTAGGAGCTAATGACACACAGCTACAACCACCGATACAGATGTATGGACACACGAAGGACAACAAATAACCTTACAGAGGTGAGGACATTCCATAGCTAGCTAGCTATATAGTTAGCCAAGTTCTACTCATGGCACTTTTAGGATACGACTAATCCCTGGTACATAATCGCTACTTGCTGATCCCCGGCTGTATATGTAACGCTACGGTGCGCCCTGGGTCTGGACGCTTTCGTGCTTCTTCTGAGCTATGTGCCCTCATTGCAATGCATTGGAGCTTGAGGACAGTGCCAGTTGGAATTTGAAGCAAACCCACACAATTCCTTCAGGAATTGTAACCTTTCTAGTTGCACCCTGATGTTTTATCCCCCCCCCCCTTCCCCACTACCTTTATTAGCACTAAATCCATATCCAGTAGCGGATTTAAACCGTGTCGGAAGATCCTTTAGCTGTTGAACTGTTTGTTTTTTTTTCTCCCCTCATGCACTTGCCATTTCACAAACTGGCTGAAGTTTCAGCCATTAGCTGCACTAGCCACAACTTCACCTGTGCAAATGGTTCTGCTGGTTTTGGATTTAAGTGGAAGTGGTGTGAGTTTGTGGTCTTTGTATTTCTTATTTTCGGTGTTGTTTGCCAGCAAATAGAAATGGGGAACATAACTGCTACATGACAAATTAAAAAAAGCACAAAGTTGTTGTCAAAGTACCTATTTTGAAAATATAGCTGGATATGAAAGGGGACTTTTGAAGCTACGGAACCGCGCGCGGGTGGTGAACCGAATGGGAGCCTTTGCATCCCTACTGTCTGGTAATGGAGCGAAGCCGTGGCAGTCCGTGTTGCTGTCTGTGAAGCATAGCGGACACTGTTCTTTGGAATCAGAATACATTCAAGTAGCAAAGGTTAAGTAAAAGCTTATGGGGGAAGATGATGTTCATATTTCAGAAGAAGAACAATGAGTGCCGGTTTTACAGTTTTCATACTGGAGTGTGATAAAAGTAATAGCCTGATACCAAAAAAGAAATTGGGTACTGGAACAATGTGCGTTCACAGATTTGTTGTGCTAATGTCCTGGATTCTTGACTTTCCAGTGACTAGGGTTGTCGTGGTTTATACAGCACAACTCATTTTTGTGAACATGTGTTACAAGGCGTCCTTTAGGAGCTTGGTGCATTTGTTCTTGTAAAAGGTTTGCAACGGTACAAGAAGCTTGCGGTCTCATCAGTTGCTGCTTTTATAGACTGCTTACAATTTTTGTATACAGATATGAAGAAAATTGACTGACTAGTTGAAATCCTGGGCCTTAGCCAGATTTATAGAAAAATACATTTTCTGTTGTAGGAACCAGATTTTTACTCCATATATAAATTTCCGAGAACAGAAAACATTGAGAGCTCGGCACAGAATGTCAGCATCTTCTTCCACACCTCAGTCATTTTTGGATGGTTCACATTTCTTGACAGTATGTTTTTCACCTTTGGTTTCAAGTCATTGTTAACCAGGACTGTTGCGAGGAGAAGGTTGTTAAGGCTGTCCCTGAAAAAGACTGATTTGTTTGACTCTGAATAGATTGCACTCGGTGAATGTTTTCATTTGGCATCTAGTGGTAATTTGCCCCAAGAAGCTCAATCAGGCAAAACTCTATCAGAGGTCTGTTGAGCTTGGTTTGGGCTGGATGGAATAAAAGCAGTTCACCCCTGCTGCGTTTCCATATTTTAAATTCCACATCTGCAGAAGTGCATTTTGCAAGTTGCCGGTTGGATGCTTTACTTTGAAGGCATGTGACCTTCAGCTTTAGCCCAAGATGAAAGTTTTTTTTTTTTTTTTTTTCTTCTTTTTTTTTTTTCTGCCGAAATTAGTCTCCCGGTTTGTTCTGCTACATCATCGATTAACTGTGCGTCCTCCCATTTCCACACCCTGGTCAGTGTCGCCAGCGAATTGAGTGATCACATGACCCAACGGCCAATGACGACGGGTGGAAAGAGTCTGTGGCCTTTCCGGCGCTCAGATCAGTTGGTCTGTTCCTGGAGTTCTCTGTTGAGTTTGAGGAAATGCCAAACCAAACCTGAGGGTAATGCTGCCCACTGGAGCACTGCTGATTGGCTGGCCATGGCCAACATCAGGAATATGATTGGATGCTCCTGTGAAGCGCTGGCGTGTGCTGTTCATGCTGCCGTGTATCGGCTTGACCTCGTTTGCACCGCTTTTCGTGTGGCCCCATGTGGCTCTTGCCTGGTGCTGCTGGAGCAGGGAGCGCACAGAGTGGTGTGTCTCTGAACGCTTGCTGCTGTAGGACGTCTGAAAGGCCTGTGAACTGGCTTTTGTCGGAGCGTGATGGCGGATGGCTCTTGCCTGTACACTGGGCCGTCCCCACGAGGCTCGCTGTAGTTCAGCACCGGCACTCTGTGGAGAACAAGTCCAGGGCAGGTGAACTCTTCTCTTTATAAAAAGGCAGAGCCTCTCTGTGTTTCCTGACTGACTGTAAAAGCTGTGCAGTGAGTTATGAGTGCTTAGGTTATGTGTGTATGAGATTGGCAGAAAAAACCCAAGCTGTGATGTCACTAACCTTAATTATTTGCTGTGATTGGGGTGCTGTGGCCAGGCCCACAGAGGGCAGTGGCATTAACACGGTGCCACAGAGGGCAGTGGCATTAACACTGTGCCACAGAGGGCAGTGGCATTAACACTGTGCCACAGAGAGCAGTGGCATTAACACTGTGCCACAGAGAGCAGTGGCATTAACACTGCCACAGAGAGCAGTGACATTAACACTGTGCCACAGAGAGCAGTGACATTAACACTGTGCCACAAAGGGCAGTGGCATTAACACTGTCACATAGAGCAGTGACATAAACATTGTGCCATAGAGAGCAGTGGCATTAACACTGTGCCACAGAGAGCAGTGGCATTAACACTGTGCCACAGAGAGCAGTGGCATTAACATTGTGCCATAGAGGGCAGTGGCATTAACACTGTGCCACTGAGAGCAGTGGCATTAACACTGTGCCACAGAGAGCAGTGACATTAACACTGTGCCACAGAGGGCAGTGGCATTAACACTGTGCCACAGAGGGCAGTGGCATTAACACTGTGCCACAGAGGGCAGTGGCATTAACACTGTGCCACAGAGAGCAGTGGCATTAACACTGTGCCACAGAGAGCAGTGGCATTAACACTGTGCCACAGAGAGCAGTGGCATTAACGCTGTGCCACAGAGAGCAGTGACATTAACACTGTGCCACAGAGAGCAGTGGCATTAACACTGTGCCACAGAGGGCAGTGGCATTAACACTGTGCCACAGAGGGCAGTGGCATTAACACTGTGCCACAGAGAGCAGTGGCATTAACACTGTGCCACAGAGGGCAGTGGCATTAACACTGTGCCACAGAGGGCAGTGGCATTAACACTACCTGTGTGCCTTGTGTAGAAGGGCAGTTTTCTGGTAGTAGTCTTTCAGTGTTTAGCTGTTCAGGCCTCCTGGCCTTACAGGTGTGTGGTGCCCTGTGAAAGCGCGGTTTGCCCTTTGGAGAGGGATCGCGCACCCCGCTCCCCGGGGCGCTGGGTTTGGGGGAGGTGAGGTGAGGTGAGGCTCTACCCTAAAGCAGCGGGGTCATGGAGAATCCCGTCCGCCCCTCTCTGAGGCGGTGCTATGTCCTGCCAGTCATCCAGAGCACCCCCAGCCCTGCTCTGCTCTGCTCAGCGGGGTGAGAATGTAGCCGCTGTGTGTCCTCAGTCACAGGCTCTCCATTAACCTCACCCTCTCAGGTCAGTGTTAACGTACTGCTGCTGCCCATTCACCTGCGTGTGTATGCCTGTGTGTGTGTGTGTGTGTGTGCGTGTGCGTGCTCTCGTGTGTACCTCCGTGCATGTTTGTATGCCTGTGTGTGTGTGTGTGTGTGTGTGTGTGTGTGTGTGTGTGTGTGTGTGTGTGTGTGTGTGTGTGTGTGCGCGCGTGCGCGTGCGTGCGTGCGTGCGTACCTCCATGCATGTTTGTATGCCTGTGTGTGCGTGCGCGTGTGTGAGGATGTGTGTGTGCACGTGTGTGTGTGTTTGTGTGTGTATGTATGCAACGCATGTGCTCGGTTGACCCGTGTTTGGATGTCTGACAGCCTGGGTTATACGCTGTTCTGATTAGCATTGATCAGGTTGCTCCGTCATGATTGAGTTCTCTCCCATTCTCTGACTGGCTCCGTATTTGTTCATTTGTGGCTGTCGGCATTGGGACAATTTCTGATTTCTTCAGCCAGGAAGGATCAGAAGATCTAATTCCCCAAACTGCCTTAAATCTGGAAGGCACTCAATAGTGAGCCGGACGGTCAAAGGTCTAAAGGTGTGAGGCGCTTCGCAGGTGCGATATTGCCAACAGGACCCAGTACATTCAGGCAGATTAGCCCTGTGACCATCACTGGCCAGGCCAGCAAGCTTCAGGCCCCTTGTGTAAGCGTGGTGTTGATCTCTCTGGGATGAAGTCTCTCACACACGTCCTCAGGCAGCTGTACACTAGTCCAGCCAGGTCTGCTTCAGCATGGGGCACCAGAGCCTAGGGTGATCACCATTCAGTCCTCCCGGGCCCCAGGGTCTGCTGGCTTTTGCTTTTGCTTTAATATCAGCAACCGGTTCAGACCCCAGAAACCAGGTGAGCTGAGTGTAATCGTCTGCTTTACTTGATCAATTAAGCGCTGAGTAACAACAAAAACCAGCAGACCCTGCGGCCCGCCAGGACCAGGAAACGGGGTCACTGGCCTGTGAACACACCCGTTTGGTGCAGAGTAACAAGTGTAACAAGTGTAACAACAGCATGGATCACCAGGACGTGGACAGTTCTACAGAAGCTCAGCGAATGTACCTTTTGCGTTGCTGTATTTAGCGATGTGCCGATGGTTCTGCGTATCGCTGACCGGTATGGGGGCCATGCTGTGTAGCGCTGGTGGAGGGGGCTCAGAAGGAGGGGGGGGGGGGGACGATCGGATGGCCCGCCCGCAGGAACGGAAGATCCGGACGCTGCCCTGCCCCACCCCGCCCCGCGCTCTCGCCCCAGGCCGGCCCCCGGCTCTTTTCCGGCCTGCTTGGTTGTCCGAGCCGCCTCGCGCTCCGCTCGCTCTGAGCACCGCTGGCTGATTTGAAGAAGTCCCCCCCCCCCCCCCCCCCCCATTTCAGCGTGGCGTTGCGCGCGATCATCGCTGGCAGGAAATGGAGGACAGAGGGTGTTGTTTTCCTCCTTCATTGAGAAAATGGTGCCCCTTTGTGCCTAACCTCCTTCATCTTCATAATGGCTTTGAACATCAGCGTGTCCTCAGGGGCTCTGGCATTATACACGGTCCACCCCCCCCCCGCTCAAGAAATTAATCTCTCCCTTTTTTTCTGTGTTTTAGTGCAGGTTGGTGTGAAAACCATTTGTTGCATTTTAATGCCTCGCGGTGTAATCTCCAGCACTTCAGCTCCTGAGCGTTCATTAATGTGGATCCACGCCGCTCCTCCTGCTGATCGTAAAGGTGCTCGCTGCATAAACAGACATCACAGGCTGAAGCCCAGACTTCGGCGCTGACTGACTTTGGATTTTTAAAAATAATATTTTTCTCTTCCCCCCCTGTTGGATTAGGGTGGGTCCAAAGCCCCTTTCACAACCTGCAACATTGTCGGATTCAGTCGTCCAGGATAGGCAGCGGTGTTCCCTGTTCACACACCGGTCTCCTTCACGGGAAAGGTCCATGTCGAGTCTGCTCACACATGACATGACTGCTCCGGGTGTACTGAGCAAGGCAGGATGTCTGCCCTGTGAAGCAATGCAGGACAGGTCATTAACACTGTGTTAGTTTGTCTAGAAAGCAGCCAGATCATTTTCTGAAATAATAGTTTTGGCCAACAAGTGAATCCTACCAGCAAAACACAGCTGAAGAGTGGATAGTTTTAGGATGATTTACGGTAACCTCTTTAGCCGGCATAGCTCAGTTATATGATCCAAAATGGCTAAGGGTAGATAAACAAAGGAAGCATGATTTATCAACTTAAAAAAAAAAACGAAATAAAAAAAAGCTACATAAATAATTATTTTAGCCAAGTTAAATAGCTCTGCCGTATCAGCCTCTGATAATGGGGTCTGCTTCATTGCGTTAAAAAAGCAACTCAGAACTGGCAGAGCCTGACACAGATGTTTACGAGGGAGAGGTATTGCACTGCACCCGAGCAATGTGTGAGGCAATGATGACAATTTTGTAACCGTGTTCTTAAAGGAGACAAAGCCGCGTCATGCAGGGGGCAGTGGCACCGTTTGTTCCATTCCAAAAATAAACGTCCGCGTTTCCTGTCGAAAAACGACACGGTGCGGCTCCAACGTCTTCCGCGCGCGGCGTCTCGTATTTGTGCGAGAATTGTTGAGAGGGCGGATTCAGTAATAGTGGTATTTATTAAGGAAATTGTGCCAAAAACAAAGGTCTTCTTGGAAGGACGTTGTAACCTTTTGTGTCCTTCACGTTGCTGCTTCTGTTCACACTGGAGTCGCGGCATGAGATTTTTGTAAATCTTACACGGTCCTGACCTGGCAAATTGGCGGGAACGCCTTACACGGGAAATCGACTCCTGCTCCTGTTCACGCGTGACGCCGACACGTAAAGTTGCGGGAACATTTCCTGGTGAAGATGCGTGCGTGAAAGGGGATTCGGTTCACCGTGGCTCATGGGGGTAATTTCTGCATTAGTTGGTCCCACTTGTGTGCCAGTTACCCACAGGGTGCCAGTTGTCATGAGTGAGGTGCCCCTCTCCAGTTGGCGCTAGCTGTCCTGTAGTACGGTGTGGTCGACTGTGTGGCAAATGGGCCTGGCTTTTAGTTAGTGGGCGAGTGCTCTTGGCCTAGATCTTGCCAGGGTGTGTGAGGCACAGTGGAACCCTGCAGCCCAGTTGATAATTCCAAAGTGGGGAAATAAAAAGGGGGAATGACATGAAGTGGGTCCACTGGCACCTGTGAATGCAAACCAACATTAAGCTAAATAAAATTAAAAAAAACGAAAAGACATGCCCGTTTCAAATAACTTAGGCTAAATTGTACTTAACGGAATCATTTTAGTTGATCTCATTTGCCTGTTTGTGTAATGGTTGCAGTTTTGCATGTGTGCACATCCATTTGGCACACTAGTTTAGGCCTCTGTGCGATAATCTGGCTGCAAACTCTTGGAAAGGCATTTCAAAGAAAGAATTGCCTTTCAGGTGGCGATGGGTATCTTGCTGCTGTGTGGCACTGCTGCAGATAGCTCGGTCTGAATTTGCATGCGATTTGCTTCACAGTCGCCAGGTTTAAGATAGCCTTTTCATGGGTGTGGTTTTCCTTGATGTGTGTGTTGTCTGTGTGTATTGTGGTTTGTGTGGAGCTGTGCGTCGGTCTGTGATGTCTGAAATACACTGTCATCAGCCAGTAGCTGAAGGCTCATTTGCCTTCCGCGTATCTGCCTATCAGCACAGCTGAAATCAGTTCAGATAACGGTCTGATAACCCGCCACTGCCATTCAGAAAAAGAGCACCGTGAGGTTTTCAGTCTCTCTTCCTCCCTCTCTCTCTCCCTTACAGAGAACCACCCCCCCCCCCCCCCCACAGGGCGACGCTAAACTGATGTTATTTCCACTTCTTTAACTTCTAACGCACCTATTTTTCCAGTTGGCAAACGTCAATTTTCTGGAGCAGGTGTTCCTAAAATGGGAGCCCTGTAGAGCCTTTCCCTCTGTGCTGGTGTTGGGATGGGCCGCTGTCTAACCTCTCTCTCCCCCCTTCCCCCGCACCCCCCACAGATTTCGGCTCGCTCTTCGACCTGGAGCAAGACCTCCCGGACGAGCTCATCAGCTCCACGGACCTGGGCCTGGCCAACGGCGGGGACCTGAGTCAGCTGCACACCAGCCTGGGGGGCGCCGCCCAGGACGCCGCCGCCAAACACAAGCAGCTCTCCGAGCTCCTGCGGTCCGGGGCCCCCCAGCCCCCCGGCCAGCAGGGCGGCGCCGGCAGCCCCGGCGGGGGCCCCATGGGGCTGCTGGCCAGCATGAAGTCCCCGGGCATGGGGCCGCAGCAGCAGCAGCAGCAGCAGCACCTCTCGCCCCAGCACGCGGGCATGATGCAGCAGCAGCAGCAGCAGGCGGGCATGGTGGCCGCCATGAACAGGGGCATGATGGGAGCGCAGAAGGGCAACGGGCCGCAGCAGGCGCCCGCGCCCCAGCAGCAGGGCATGATGGTGGGCCAGGTGATGAACGGCTCTCCCAGGATGGGCTACTCGAACCCGGGGATGGGCAGCAACAGCAACCTGCTAGCGGACACCCTGCAGCAGCAGCAGCAGCAGCAGCAGCAGCAGCAGCAGCAGCAGCAGGGAGGAGGGGCACAGACGCCTCTGCGGGGGCAGCAGCCAGGAGCACTGAACAAGGTAAGCAAGGCACCTGTGTGAGCGCCAGAGCTCCGTACTGCTCCGGCTTACAGAGACTGTTCACCCAAAAATTAAATTCCTCTCACCCAGAGCACTGTCTGTCATACAGATAGTATCGCTGAGATTTGGTCTGTTTTTTTTGGGTATCTGCTGCAGCTCACCCTGATGCAGTGGACCTCATAAGACCCATATTTTTGTGGTGCTCAGTGCGCCCAAAAATTCACATTTAAAAAAAACCCAACAGCAATATCTCCTTCCAAATAGAGTTCCAAAGAGTTTTTTTTTAATGTAAATTTTTGGGACATTGAGTGCTGCAAAAATATGGGTTAGTTGAGGTCTGTTGTATCAGGGAGAGCTGCAGTAGAAAACCAGTCAGATCTCAGCTGGATGGATACATGGTGCTCTGGGTGAGTGTAAACACATGGTTCATTACATTTTTGGGTCAACTAGGGTTATAACGAGTTTTGTTGCTGTATCCTTGAGTTGGGGATTTTTTTATTTATTATTTGATTTTTATTTATTTATTAATTTTTTTAATTAGCCGATGAGTTTGAAAGGAATTGAATTGAAGGGAATTAGACTAGTAGCAGGGCAGTTAGTGCTATTCTACGGTTTGAGTGTTACTGTTGGGCCCGTTTGTGAGAGTGATGACAGGTTTGGTAAAAAGGCGACTCCTTTTCTCCTGCCATTACATGCGTCGTATCTTTTAAATGCGGCTTTTTCGTTTTATGTGAAGTTTTAATGGACCGCATCTCCCTGTATGGGACTGATGACATCATCATGCAGAAAGGCTGGTATTGGCTGAAGGAGCCCAGTTGCCTGCATAAACCAGGCTGCTCTCAAGAGCAGGGGAGCCAGGAGCAGTTTCTCGGTGCTGTACCCCTTCTTCCCCCCCACAGTTCCCATTTGTTGACTAAACTTTAGCACAAGTTTTCAAAAGCCCAGAGTCTTGAGTAGTGTGATGCCTGTTATGAAACCAGCCCCTCCTTTTCTGTGTGAAAGTTGCAGGAGGTGCATTCTATTCATTAGGACCCAGCTCTCGTCTCTGAGCTCCTCCTTAGTAAGTCCAGTGAGCTTCATCGAGGGCGAGGGTTTGAAATCTGGCCTCATTCAGTCCGAATGATGATTTGCTGGGCGGGTAATTGATGCCGTTCTCCCTGCGGATGTGGTTTGTGATCGCGTTGCCTGCTCTTGATGATCTTTATTTTCTTACTTTGTTCTCGCACTGATTCAATTACCGGGGTCCTCTCGAGTTTTGGTAATGCGTACAATCGATTTTTATTATTAATTTGTCCATTTACTTATTCCCCGTAGAAAGTCTTCCGTTGGTGATGTCACCGACGTCCGGCGGGCTGTGGGTTTAGCGCTCCCGCGGCGAGCTTAAAAGGCACGGGTCCTTCCGGAACGCTGTGTTTGTTGCGCAGCAGATGCGTTTGCCGCGGGAGCGCTAAAGTGTAGTCGGGATACTCTTCCTCAGTTCGGTTTGGTCCTGGCCCCCGGGTGTGCGTGTCCATGTGCGCGTTACACACCGTAGTGCTTGCCCTCGGGGGCGGGGCCGTCTCAGGGCAGCGTGCACTGCCGGCTCTGCCCGCGGGTGTCGCTTTTGTCTCGTGTGCGGTTGCTAATGGACGCTTTCTCGGCACGCCTCTTCCAAGGACAGTGGCGTTCGCGGTGGCCGTTTGCTGTTGCGCTTTCTGTTTGAGCCCTTAAGTCTTCCCTAAATGAGCGCAGTGACTGGGACTGTGCGCAGGCTGGAAGGGGACAGGGCTGGCTGATTGCCCCCCCCCTCCGTGCGTTCTGTTTGTGTTTGTGTTTGTTGTTTGTTGCAGTGCGCTGCTCCAGCATTAAGAGCCAGTGCACTTACAGGAAGCAGCGGGTCATTTATTAGCTTGTGATGACAAGTGCGCGATGACGGCGCACTCCTGAGCTGTTTGTAGTGTGCTGGGCTGTTCTGCCTCACTCCCATAATGCATCTGCACACACTGGCTGCTGGGCTGTTCTGCCTCGCTCCCATAATGCATCTGCACCCTTTTGCTGCTGGGCTATTCTACCTCGCTCCCATAATGCATCTGCACCCTTTTGCTGCTGGGCTGTTCTGCCTCGCTCCCATAATGCAGCTGCACCCTTTTGCTGCTGGGCTATTCTACCTCGCTCCCATAATGCATCTGCACCCTTTTGCTGCTGGGCTGTTCTGCCTCGCTCCCATAATGCAGCTGCACCCTTTTGCTGCTGGGCTATTCTACCTCGCTCCCATAATGCATCTGCACCCTTTTGCTGCTGGGCTGTTCTGCCTCGCTCCCATAATGCATCTGCACCCTTTTGCTGCTGGGCTATTCTACCTCGCTCCCATAATGCATCTGCACGCACTGGCTGCTGGGCTGTTCTACCTCGCTCCCATAATGCATCTGCATTCTCTGGGTGCATGAGGAAGAATAGATAGGACAGAGCTGCACTGGCCTGCTGAGCCCTTACACAGCACCAGCGAGCTAAATGCACACAAACCCTGAAGGGCCAGAATCCCCACATCGCGATACAGAAGCTCTAAACCCATCGCCGTCATTAACATCGTTACCTGCTATTTTATTTTGCAGTTTAGTTTCTTTTGTTGTGACGACGATGGTAACGAGTGATAACGTGTCTTGCTTGCCTGGTAAGATGCGTACTGTTGTTGGACGATGACTGCGGATTATGGAAGCCCTAAAACCATATCCACTCCCCGGGTATGTTCTGCGTTCTGTAGCCATGGATGGACTCCGATGCACTGCTGCTTGGCAGATCGTCACATAAGCGTTCAGCGGCACCTTTGAAAACCCTCTTACAGGGCTGCTGTAGCCCAAAGGATTACTTTAAAAAATGTGTTCAAATAAAACCTGCTTTGGTGGAAAATGAGTCTCGGGGAAAGATAAGTGAACGCTCATTCTGGGTTCTGTGTTCGCTTGCTTTTGAACCATGTTTTCCAAATTATGTTTGAAAGTCACCACAAACAAAGATATACCGAGACTGGGCAGTGTCCTTCAAAAGCATTAAGCTCCTTCTCTTCTCATGAGCTGTGTAAGGTGGAGCAGTCCTTCTCAGCCTTGTTTGTCGAGCAAGTGTCTTTGTGCTCATTTTCATACCGGCTCAGTTCTGACTGAGGTTGATTGGTAAATGTTAATTAACTATGCAAAAATACGAAATTAAGGGGCTGGGGGAAATGAGCTGTGTTTTCATTAGGCCTATATATTATGTATTATGTATGGATAGTCTTAATAGGTAATATCTGTGTTCACAGAATACCTCAAAGGGATTCTGCCCAGAACATTTTCATTTGGTTGAATGTTTGGCCAGCATTTTATGCTCACTTGGACATTGACCAGCGAGTGAGCCAAATTAAATCTGCGGTCTACAATGCAGTGCAAATGGAATGCAAACAGTGTTTTCAAAAAAATTGCTAATTACAAGAGAGATATGCAGTAGTCTGCTAATTACTATAATCTCTGCTATCATTTGCACATTTTAATAAATTGTGAATTTAAGTGTGGAGTAAACCCTTTTTCTGTTCAGTTATTGTGGTGTGAAATGTTTGACCCAAGTCGGGTGATGAAATGGGGTTGACCCAAGTCGGGTGATGAAATGGGGTTAAAAATATTTAGCCTCTGGACTCGGTGAGCCTGAATTCCAAATTTTATAATCAGCTCCGCAACAATGCCTGGGGGCGACTGCTTATTTTTACTCTTTATTTTTGATGTTTTCCCACCACAATTCAGGGGCAGTTTGAGCGAGGGGGGGGGGGTGTGCTGTAGCTTGCATACAAATTCCGTCGCAGCCTATCAGAGAGATCGGTGTGTTTTTGTGTTCTGAGCTGCCCGGCTCGTCCCGCGTCCCTTTGCCTCGGTACCCCCCGTTTGTCCAGAGCCGTGTTTGGAGAAGGCGGTGCTCCCCCTAATTCACGTGTCCAGAGGCGCGCACCACAACGCAGACTTCGAGGCCAATGAGACGCCGAGGGCGGGGCAGGTTGCATGGGCGCTGCTGCTGATTGGATACTGATCTTCACAAGCTGTGGAAATTAGAAGGAACTTAAACAAGCCTGTAACCCAGCTTTGTGAGCGTTATTGTTGGAGTTAACACTGGGATGCAGGACAAGGGTTACGTAACGAGAGGTAAATAATTGTTCTGTAACTGTTAAAATCTGAAGGTGTGGCACATCATTGAGTGATACTGGGGCCCAAACCTAACAAGAGTACTGTTACAGAATTAGAGATTTGTGGTTTGGTAACAGTGTACCAAAAGTAGAATTTTGTGGCGACCGTTTAAAATGCGATGCTCATCAAACACCTCTGTGCAGTGTTTGAGTTGAAGAAGAAACTTGTGTTTGTGCGCTTAGAGTGCGTTTTGCACGTGCATGTGCGTGTGTCTATTGTGCGTGTGTTCAGTCAGTGTTCAGGCATCCGTTTTCAGGGAGAAGCTTATGAAGGAGCACCAGACGGGTGCTGGGTTAGGTTCGGGTGTGAGCTGCTTTAGCATGTCACTGGCTGGGAGTAGTGCCGCGGGGGTTAATTGATTCATTGAGTATTAATGATGGATGAATCTCAGTGAGTTCTGCCCTGCATGCAGAACTCCAGGAATGTGGTGTTGGTGCATTTTCCATGGGAATTCGGCTGCGCACAGTCAGCAGTTTGCTGCGTTCTGTTTCAATCAATTCGCAAACATGAATCCAAACAATGAATTTAAAATGGTTCTCCTCAGACTCTTGCCTCCCAAACAAGGGCTTCCCTAAGAAAGGGCTTCAGATTTGAGATGTGAAATTTGTGAATGAAACGAATGGGCGCTGCGCTCGGCTAACCGCGGTTTTGTCCTGACGTGACTGCAACCCCACACGCGAGAACGTCCAAAAATAAAACGCCATCGTGTTCCGGCGCTGAGACCCGAGTCCCGTCTGGAACGTTAGCTTGTTCTCCTTTCAGAACGCAGCCTTGCTGCTGTGCCCCCTGCCTGACATCACACTAATCAGCCATGTCATCACATCGCGTTGTAGCAGACGCTTTTATCCAAAGCGACGTACAGAAGTGCGTATCATGGTCATTGGAACAACTACAAAACACAGGTGCGATAATGGCGTCCTTACGCAGCGGCTGTTCTCTATTTGTTAAGCAGAACATTGTCGTTCCATGATATTGGGGGCGGGGGGGGGACTTTATGCTATTTCCTTGATGGGGAGAATGTTGTAGCTACCTGGCTAGCTGATCTGTGTAATCAGTATGAATTAAGTGGTGTGCGTGTGACATAAAATGCCCTCAAACTGGTTCTCATGCCTTCGTCTCCTTGTGTCCCTCTTTTTCCCCCTCCCTTTCTTTCTCCCCCTCTCCCTGTCTTTCCATCTCTCTCCTCCCCCCCCTCCCTCTCTCTCTCTCTCCCTCTCTCTCTCCCTCCTTCCTTGCAGATGGGTCTGATGGGTAATGCTGGTCCCTATGGTGGCCCGTTTGCTCAGTCTGCAGGCCAGGGTCTGGGGGGTGCCGGGCTGGGCCCGCAGCTCCAGAACAAGGCCGGTCTTCCCAACAATCTGGCCCAGTTCAGCATGGACAAGAAGACCCAGCCCATGCAGGGCATGGCCAACATGGTGAGAGTCCAGTGGCCCGTGCCCATTTACATTAAAGACTTCCAGCTTGACGGTTCTTATTTCAAAATCCCCTGAGCCATCTACACCTCACAAGTGCACTGTGATCATTTTACCTGCGCAGTTCTTGGGCAGTTGCTGCCCTTTTAACTCCTCAGCTCTGTCCTGTAGCTAATGGCTGCTCTCTCTCCACCCCTGCCCCTGTCCCTCCACCCCTGCCATTGTCTCTCTACCCATGCCCCTCTCTCTCCACCCCTGCCCCTGTCTCTGTACCCATGCCCCTCTCTCTCCACCCCTGCCCGTGTCCCAGGGCTCTCCGCAGGCCTCTGCAGTGGTGCCCGGTGTGACGGGACCAGGAGGGGCGGGGGGAATGGTGTCCAGCCCCCAGGGCGGGCTGGGCTCCGCCTCTGCAGCCTCGGCGGCGGCGGCGGCGGCGGCAGCAGCGCCCCCTACGGCCGACCCGGAGAAGCGCAAGCTGATCCAGCAGCAGCTGGTGCTCCTGCTCCACGCCCACAAGTGCCAGCGGCGCGAGCAGGCCAACGGGGAGGTGCGCCAGTGCAACCTGCCCCACTGCCGCACCATGAAGAACGTCCTCAACCACATGACCCACTGCCAGGCCGGCAAGTCCTGCCAGGGTGAGCACCGCGCCCGCTCGTGATGTCACCGCTTGCCGCGCGCGCCCCGCCCGTGATGTCATCGCTCCCCGTCCGCGCCCCTGCCCTGTGTGCGCTCACGCACAGCCGATTGCGTGATTAACCTCTGAGCCGCTTTTTAATTGCGGCTGGGCTCGTGCCCTGCCTCTGCTCTCCACACTGGTGCTGCTGCATGTTCCCCTCCTTACAGGAACGCAGCGCACTGCAGTATACTGTATATGTGCGGCCGCAGTAGAGAATGTGATGCATGTAATTCACAGAAATGTACTGAGAGAATTTGAGTGTTCTATGTACTATTATGATTATTATTATTTTTTTGTTCAGTGTCTTTTTCTGATCTTGAGACTGCATTTTATCTCAGTAGGATACAGTAGTGTAGCCTGTTCCCCTAAGGGTGAGAGTTTGGGAGGAGCTCATTCTAATGCGCTGTTCCTTACCCCCCCCCCCCCCAGTGGCGCACTGTGCCTCTTCACGACAGATCATCTCTCACTGGAAGAACTGCACGCGGCACGACTGCCCCGTCTGCCTGCCACTTAAAAACGCCGGGGACAAGAGGAACCAGCAGTGTGAGTGTCTGTCTGCCTGTCACTGTCCGTCTGTCCGTCTGTCCGTCTGTCCGTCTGTCCCTCTGTCCCTCTGTCCCTCTGTCCCTCTGTCTGTCCCTCTGTCTGTCCCTCTGTCTGTCTGTCACTCTGTCTGTCTGTCACTCTGTCTGTCTCTGTCTTTCTGTCTGTCTCTGTCTCTCTCTCTCTCTGTCTGTGTCACTCTGTCTGTCACTCTGTCTCTGTCTCTCCATCTGTGTCTCTGTCTTTATCTCTTTGTGTTTCTCTGGTCTGTCTGTCTCATCTCTGTGTCTCCGGGTGATGTGTAGATACAATGTATGTGCATTGATCCCATGGCTCCTTGAAAATCTCTGAGTAATCTTAAATAAATAATGTCTTAGTGCAGAACGTTACTGTACTGCTGCGTTTCTCGGCCCTGGCCGAGGGTTTATTTTTTATATTTTTGTGAATGTGCTGACGGCCGCTTGGCGTTTTGTCACTTGTTTGTGTTCCTGGCCTGTGAATCACAATGGTGCACTGTATGCTGGGAAAGTACTGCAAAGACCCGTCCCCTCCCTGTCCAGTCTCAGGAATGCCATTGAGTCTGTTTCTTTCTCTTCCATTGTGTTATGGGTAAGAGTGTTAACACTCATCTCTCTTTCTCCCCCTCCTCCGTTTCCCTCTCAACTTCTGTTTTTCACTTCCCTCTCCCTCTCTTCCCTCTCTCTTCCTCCTGTTTCTCCCTCTCCCTGTCTTCCCTCTCTCCTCCTCCTGTTTCTCCCTCTCCCTCTCTTCCCTCTCTCCTCCTCCTGTTTCTCCCTCTCCCTGTCTTCCCTCTCTCCTCCTCCTGTTTCTCCTTCTCCATCTCTATTTTGCCTCCCTCTCTCCTGTTTGTCCCCTCCGCTCTCTCCTGCCCCCCCCCCCCCGTAGCTCTTCTGGGCAGCGCCAGTGTGGGCCTGAGCTCCTCCCTCGGGGCCGTCCCGGGGGGTCAGCCGAGCGCCCCCAGCCTAAACACGTCCGGCCAGATCGACCCCAGCTCCATCGAGCGGGCCTACGCCGCCCTGGGCCTCACCTACCAGGGCACCCAGACCCAGGCCCAGCCTGCCCAGCCCGCGCTGCCTGGCCAGGGGCTGCAGGGCCAGCCGGGCATGAGGCCTCTCAACGCTATGGGTCAGTGCGGCGCTGCGCGGGTACAGCTCGGGGGTTAGGAGCCAAATTCGGCTGAAATCGACACGCTGGTCGGGGGCGTAGATTCAGATTCTGCGGTTGTGGTAACCACAGGAAGCACAGAACTGATGACATTCACTGCCCCGTACACAGAAAACAAAATGGCTGTGGTAAAGGAGAAGAAACTTCTCCCAATAGACTTTGATTTCAAAGTCACTTCAGTTTATTTAGCACTGCAAAATCAGAAATGATCAAAGAGGAGATTGTATGTTGGTCTGCTCAGTCAGACAAGGGGACTGGCCGCCAATGTGATGTTTTAGACCAAGTGCAGGCAACCTCCACATTTTCATCAGTGCTTCTGCTAGTTTGGCGAGCAAGGATGTGTACACTGGTGGCCAAATTCAATGTGGAGTTACGTTTTCCCCACAAACGCGCTGTTTTATGTCATTTAGTTCGTACAAACTAGCTGAAGTTTGTTTCCGCAGCAAGTATACTCTCAGCTTAAGACAGCTGTGATGTCATCATACCGGTAGAAAACGGAGAGGAGCTCCTCCAGTAAGAGCGCACTGGTGCCAACCAGAGAAATGATGCAGACTGTGATTGGTGAACACTTTTTGGCTATGCTTCCAGGATCCTTGTGGGAATTACTTGGGATAATAAAATGGAGACAAGATGGCTGTAATGTCCCGTTAAGGGTAGATAACCGAGAGGAGCTCCACCTATCACAGCACGCCGGTAACAGCCAATAAAACCGTGGCAACAGAGATTACATCTGCGTTACATTTAGGAACACAGTAAAAGCTCTTATCCAGAGTGAATTACGCAGCTTACATTTATTTTTATGTACAATCCATTTGTAAGGCTGGATATATGACTGAAGCAATTCAGTTTAAGAGCCTCGCTCAAGTGTTGGACAGCAGAGGCCCTGCTGGGAATTGAATCCACAGCCCCAGAGCTGCAGTCCCAGCTGCCCGATCATCACACTGCGCTGCTTCCCCTGTGTGATTGGTGGATACGGTTAGGCTGCTCTTCCAGGAGCCCAGTAGAAATTACCGGGAAGTATGCTCCAATCACTGCTGCCATTGTTTTCCTTGATGTTAGTAACGTACTCTGGGATTGGTGGAGCTCTTCTTCTTTTTCTTTTTGTTTTGTTTAACAATGAACTTCGTTACCCCTTACTACAGTGAGGTGTAATGTACAATATGTAATGTAATAAGGAAGCAAGGACACTGTTGCAAAAACAAACAAAAAAAAGCAGAACGTGGTCGAAAGTTTTGGTTCATGGGGAAGTCCAGCGTGTGGCTTTTGTCGCTTGCCAGGCCGCCATTGTAAAGAATTTGTTGTTAATGACTTCCCTGGTGAAATACAGATGAAATTAAAAAAAAAAAAGTGTGGTGCAGTGGCCTGGGCCCCTTCACCACAGTGTGTGTCATTCACGCTGTGTTGGTGGGGTTGGTGAGCAGGTTGGTGTGTAATTGCAGCGAGGCTGGGTGTACGTTCAGTGCTTGACCTGTTTCTCTTCTTCGTCTTCACCAGCAGGGGGTAGCCCCATGGGCGTCAATGGAGGAGTCGGGGTGCAGCCCCAAAGCCAGCCGTCGAGCCTTCTGCAGGATGCCATGCTGCACACCAGCATGAACGTGCAAAAGTACGCCCTTGAACTGCCTCTCATCAGAGTGTCAGTTAAATAACAATGTATATATAAATTGATCTATAGATTTATTATCAGCGGGATGTGTGTTTTATTGAGTCTTTTGAATTTGAATATCAAGCTGTGGCAATAATTATTCTAATTTATCTTAGAAGTAATGATGAAATGGTGAATTTCAGGCGAACGGAGAACTGGCCTGTTTGCCCTTCTATCCATAGCCATGTTCATACGACTCCTCTAAACGTTATCTGACCTTCTCCTCCCTCTTCCCTTCATCCTTCTCTCCGTTTCCGCAGTCTGATGAATGACAGCGTTGGGGTCGGAGCCTTGGGTTCCATGCCCACGGCCACCCCGCCCTCCAGCGCTGGCATGAGGAAGGGCTGGCACGAGGACATTACCCAGGACCTGCGCAACCACCTGGTGCACAAGCTGTGAGTACTGGGACCTCCGTGTGCACACCTGCCAGGACATGTAATGCACTTTAACCCTTTAAAAAGTAGGCTTTTTTGGAATGTTTTTTTTTTCCCCCTTCTAAATTCTAAGTCTGTGTTCTAGAACATTGCTTTCCATTACCACTAGTGATTGTTACATCGGCATTAGAATCTTCTGCTTTTAGCTGAATATTCTAATGCTGATGCAGCAAAACACGTCTGCTAATTGAAGTTTTAGAGTGGTAGAACACTGACTCAGAATTCTGGAAAGAAAAAAAACATTCCCAGAAACCAGCTCTTCACAGGGTTAAGACCTCCTGGTGCACAGAGCTGTCGGTACTGAAACCTCTGAGCCCGTGGGGCTGTCTGCTGTCATACCGGGGCGACATAGCTCAGGAGGTAAGACCGATTGTCTGGCAGTCGGAGGGTTGCCGGTTCAAACCCCGCCCTGGGCATGTCGAAGTGTCCTTGAGCAAGACACCTAACCCCTAACTGCTCTGGCGAATGAGAGGCATCAATTGTAAAGCGCTTTGGATAAAAGCGCTATATAAATGCAGTCCATTTACCATACCCCCCGTCCAAACCGTGCGTGACGGTCGCGCTTCCCTGACGAGGCATGCAAACCTAAGCGGTCGCGGTTCGGGGGGTGATGGCGGCTGCTCTCTTCCCCGCCTGTCTCCAGCGTGCAGGCCATCTTCCCCACGCCCGACCCCGCGGCCCTGAAGGACCGGCGCATGGAGAACCTGGTGGCCTACGCGCGCAAGGTGGAGGGGGACATGTACGAGTCGGCCAACAGCAGGGTGAGAGCCGCCCTCCTGCGCTTTTTAACTGCTCTGTTTTTGCGCTTTTTCCACACGCGTGCGAGCTGGCGACAGTCCGGTCATGGCTTAAAGAAGTGGCCGTTTCACCCCATCGACACGCTTTCTCATACATTCTGTTTTATAATGGAGGGAAGGTGGTTGTGTATGTGTCTATGAGCCCTTCTAACATCCAGCTGTTTCACTTTCTTTGCTTATAGTCATATTAAATGTACAGACCCCGCCCCCCCCCCCCCTCACTGTCTGTCCATCCCCCGCCCCCCCCTCACTGTCTCTCCGTCCCCCCCCAGGCGGAGTACTACCACCTCCTGGCAGAGAAGATCTATAAGATCCAGAAGGAGCTGGAGGAGAAGCGGAGGACGCGGCTGCAGAAGCAGGGAATGATGCCCACACAGCCCGGCCTGTCCCCCTCTGCCCTGCCACAGGGACCCACCAGCCTGGGCCAGCCCCCGCCCCCCAACGCACTGCCCTCCAGTGAGTACTGCCCCCTACACACTGCCCTCCAGTGAGTACTGCCCCCTACACACTGCCCTCCAGTGAGTACTGCCCCCTACACACTGCCCTCCAGTGAGTACTGCCCCTACACACTGCCCTCCAGTGACTACTGCCCCTACACACTGCCCTCCAGTGACTACTGCACCCTACACACTGCCCTCCAGTGAGTACTGCACCCTACACACTGCCCTCCAGTGAGTACTGCCCCCTACACACTGCCCTCTAGTGAGTACTTCACCCTACACACTGCCCTCTAGTGAGTACTTCACCCTACACACTGCCCTCCAGTGAGTACTGCACCCTACACACTGCCCTCCAGTGAGTACTGCCCCTACACACTGCCCTCCAGTGACTACTGCCCCTACACACTGCCCTCCAGTGACTACTGCACCCTACACACTGCCCTCCAGTGAGTACTGCACCCTACACACTGCCCTCCAGTGAGTACTGCACCCTACACACTGCCCTCTAGTGAGTACTTCACCCTACACACTGCCCTCTAGTGAGTACTGCACCCTACACACTGCCCTCCAGTGAGTACTGCACCCTACACACTGCCCTCCAGTGAGTACTGCACCCTACACACTGCCCTCCAGTGAGTACTGCACCCTACACACTGCCCTCCAGTGAGTACTGCACCCTACACACTGCCCTCCAGTGAGTACTGCACCCTACACACTGCCCTCCAGTGAGTACTGCACCCTACACACTGCCCTCCAGTGAGTACTGCACCCTACACACTGCCCTCCAGTGAGTACTGCCCCCTACACACTGCCCTCCAGTGATGCGTGGCTGCTCGGTGTTGGAATCCCTCAAACTGGGGGGTAAATCTGAGCTCGGGTGCATCAGGATCAGAATGCAGCTGTTCTAGTGAGGTCCCTGTGGGACGGCGCCAGTTCTGACCCCTCTGGATCTCTTGCAGACGGCCCTCTCTCGGACCCCTCACTCGTGCGGCCCTCAGTGCCCAATCAGATGGTGAACAGGCTGCAGAACCCTGCAGGTACGCTGGTGTGTGTGTAGGGCAGGCTCACAGACCCGTGACTGATGTCTGTGTTCAAGTAGGCTCACAGACTGCTTGTGTGTCTGTGCGTGTGTGCGGGTCTGTGTGTGTTTTGTGTGTGTGTGTGTGTGTGTGTGTGTGTGTGGAGCAGGCTCACAGACCGCTGTGTGTGTGTGTGTGTGTGTGTGTGTGTGTGTGTGTGTGTGTGTGTGTGTGTGTGTGTGTGTGTGTGTGTGTGTGTGTGTGTGTGTGTGTGTGTGTGTGTGTGTGTGTGTGTGTGTGTGTGTGTGTGAGCAAGCGGACTGTGTCTCCTCTGTACTCACCTGCTGCTGTGTGTCTGTAGGCATGAACCAGTTCAGCTCGCTGGGGATGCCGTCTCTGGGCCAGCGCTCCACCCCTCCCCTCCAGCTCGGCTCGCCTCTCAACCAGGTCAGTGCTGCTTACGAACGGTCACTGCAACCTTTACACACGGTCACTTTCCCCTTTACACACGGTCACTGTCCCCTTTACACACGGTCACTGCAAACTTTACACACGGTCACTGTCCCCTTTACACACGGTCACTGCAAACTTTACACACGGGCACTGTCCCCTTTACACACGGTCACTGCAAACTTTACACACGGTCACTGTCCCCTTTACACACGGTCACTGTCCCCTTTACACACGGTCACTGTCCCCTTTACACACGGGCACTGTCCCCTTTACACACGGTCACTGCAAACTTTACATTACATTACATTACATTACAGGCATTTAGCAGACGCTCTTATCCAGAGCGACGTACAACAAGTGCATTAGTTCCAGGTGCAGAGGTACAAAAGAAACATGCTAGAGCGAAAAAGATCGTAGTGCCAGAAGTGACCACATAGATCAGGACTCCAACCCTGTAGAGTAACCTGTTCAGCAAACAAACAACCCTGCCAAGTACAAACTAGCACTGAAATCACAATTTCTTGATCAGAATCAGACAAGCAATCCTGCCAAATAAAAACTAACATGCTCGAATTAGCCTAACTAGGTACATTGAGCTAAACTATAGGCTAGGGAGGGGTGGGGAGAGGTGCAGCCTGAAGAGATGAGTCTTTAGTCTGCGTTTGAAGGTAGTTAGATTCTCTGCTGTTCTGACCGCCACGGGGAGGTCATTCCACCAGCGCGGGGCCAGGACAGACAGCAGACGGGAGCGGGAAGTACAGACACGAAGAGGGGGAGGTGCCAAGCGTCCAGAAGTGGCAGAACGGAGAGGTCTGGCTGGTGTGTAGGGTCTGATGATCCTCTGGATGTATCCAGGTGCTGACCCCTTAGCTGCCTGGTATGCAAGCACCAAGGTCTTAAATTTGATGCGAGCCATAACAGGCAGCCAGTGGAGGTCAGTGAGCAGGGGGGTGACATGGGAATGTCTGGGGAGGTTGTAGACCAGACGCGCTGCAGCATTCTGGATGAGCTGCAGGGGTCTGATGGCGGATGCTGGCAGACCAGCCAGCAGTGAGTTGCAGTAGTCCAGGCGGGACAGGACCATCGCTTGAATCAGGAGCTGGGTTGCGTAGGTGGTGAGGAAGGGGCGGATTCTCCGGATGTTGTACAGGAAGAACCTGCACGTTCGACTCACCGCCGTGATGTTCTGGGAGGGGGACAGTCTGTTGTCCATCACCACTCCGAGGTTTACACACGGTCACTGTCCCCTTTTCACTGTCCCCTTTACACACGGTCACTGCAACCTTTACACACGGTCACTGTCCCCTTTACACATGGGCACTGTCCCCTTTACACACGGTCACTGCAAACTTTACACACGGTCACTGTCCCCTTTACACACAGTCACTGTCCCCTTTACACACGGTCACTGTCCCCTTTACACACGGTCACTGCAAACTTTACACACGGTCACTGTCCCCTTTACACACGGTCACTGCAAACTTTACACACAGTCACTGCAAACTTTACACACGGTCACTGTCCCCTTTTCACTGTCCCCTTTACACACAGTCACTGTCCCCTTTACACACGGTCACTGCAAACTTTACACACGGTCACTGTCCCCTTTTCACTGTCCCCTTTACACACAGTCACTGTCCCCTTTACACACGGTCACTGCAAACTTTACATACGGTCACTGTCCCCTTCACACACGATCACTGCAAACTTTACACACGGTCACTGCAAACTTTACACACGGTCACTGTCCCCTTTACACACGGTCACTGTCCCCTTTTCACTGTCCCCTTTACACAGGGTCACTCTTTACGCTTGTGTGACCGCACGGTGACGAACGTGTTCTGTGTCTGGTTCTCCCTCAGATGGGCATGGGGCCGGCAAGGATGGGCCAGCCCAACGTGGCTCAGCTCCAGAACCAGTACCTGCCCCCGGGCCAGTTCCCCGGGGCGGGCATGGGCGGCATGGCACAGCCGGGGCCGCAGGGCGCGATGGCACAGGTGAGGGGCGTGGCCCACGTGTCCGTCCCGCGACTCACAGAGCACTGACCGAAAACCACCGGTCTGTGGCTCTTCAGTGCCTCCATTTCAGGAGCATTTGCCCCTGAAAACTGATGTGTGGCAACTGGAAAAATGGTTCTGGGGTGTGTCTGCTGATTACTAATTGCATTAGTGTGCTCTTAAATTTCAGCTCGGGGGCACACGTGCTCCTTTGGGAGAAACGCTAGCGTAGAGCGCGGTGGCGTTCTGTACGGTGATGGTTGGAAGCAGCATCGCATGGTGCCTGTGTCGACTGTGATTATCTGGTACTGAATGTGCCCCCCTCCCCTCCCTGCAGGCTCGGATCCCCACCCCTCCCTCGCTCCCCGTCAGCAGCCCAATCGCGCAGCCGGGGTCGGTCGGGGGCTCCATGGGGCCCGGCAGCGTCGGCGGGGGACCCCCCTCGAACCTGGGCCCCCCCTCCAACTCCTCACAGCCCAGCTCTCACCCGCACTGCCCGCCCGTCCGCCAGAACTCCCCCTCCCCCGCCCGCAGTCGCACCCCCACCCCCCACCAGACCCCCCCGGGCCTGGGGGGCTCCCTGACCCCGCAGCCGCCCACCCCCAACCCCCCTCAGCTGGCCCCTCCGGCCCCGCAGCAGCAGCAGCAGGGCATGAGCGCGGACAAGCCCTCCCAGCTGCAGCACCACCAGGGGCTGGGGTCCGCCCCGCCCCCTCATAGCGGCCCCGCCCCGTCGGCCCCGCCCGCGAGCGCCACGCTGGCGCCTCAGCTGCCACGCACGCCGGTGAGTACAGGGGCACCCCGAACCCATACCCCCCTACCCCCCATCCCATGCCTGGCCTCCCCTTCAGCCCCTCTCATAGCTCTGTGTCATGCCCCCTACACCCAGCACACCCCCTTTCTACTAATTCAGTTTTTAAATATATTCATGGTTTAGGTTTCTCATCTTAGGGCTGATTATGGATGTATAATCTGTACTTATAATTTGTACTCTGGTTGGCATAGTTAGTGCTGGTGTTGCCCCAGCATTAGCTAGTCTGGGACTGGTACTGCTCAGGGTTTCCCCCAGGAAAGTTGTTAGGTCCGGCGGGAAGTATCTTTTGACGGGGGCCGACGGCCAAGTGTCTTCTTTGACGGGGGCCCGGTGCGGGCCAGTGACAGACTGATGGCAGCATTAAGGTAGGGCCCTATAGTTTCTGTGATAACAGAATCACGGATGGAATCGCGGAATTGAGAATTTAAAAAAGCTATAAAACAGATTCCATAGGGCCCTACATTAAGTCAATGCTAAAAGCTGACTGGAGATTTGAAAATATGACTACGTTATGTGAATGTTGTTATAAATAAGTCATTTATTCAACACACATTTTAAAAAATCAACAACTATTTACAATATAGCAGAGTCTTACAAAGAATCTGACAACAATGTACAGTCTTGGAATGCTTTGTTTTCAACAACAACAAAAGAAATTAAATAATATCAAAGTTTTTGCACTCTACAAAAAACTATTCAGGTCCTGATTGGCTAGTGAATCTTACAACAAGCCTTGGAATGCTGGGCACATTTAAACATTTAAAAAGCTGTCTAAGGTTTTTTGGCTTTTACCTTTCCTCCTTGACATTATCCCTAAATGGCACAAAGGAAGTATCTGTGTTACTGACTGTTTGGCTAGCTAGCTAAGTTAGCCAAATGACCACGTTGTCATAAAATTTTTCCCAACCGTGAAAACTGCCTGACTTGTTTACATTTTGGACAGATGTGGCTCCTGAGTAAATCTATTGCTGTTTCCGTCTCAGCACTTGTAATATAAGGGGGACATCAGTTCAGTGCACTTAAAAAATAAAATAAAAAATTCAAGAGAGTGCAAAGCCGGGTCCAAAATTGTAATAAAAGGCATTGCATCCACTATACAATAAAGTTGATCAAACAAAACAAAAACACAATATGCACAACAACTGACAAATCAAATGGAAAACAGTTTGTTATATTTTGGTAGAGAGAGAGAAAGAAAGAGTTTTTATAGTGGCAATATGGAGTGGCAAGGTGTGTTCTATTACACACATTATTTAACTGACTAGTACTGGTAGTTTAACTTAAGGTACAGTGGTGGCTGCTGAGCTGAAAATCGAGGAGGCAGAAAACTTCCCCTGATTATTAGTCTTGACTTCCAATCATTTTCCTTGATTAAAAATGATTGGAATTGGATTAAGTCTGCCCACGATCTCAATGATTCAACTTTAGATACACACGGTTTCCTTCGTCACGCCATGCTATGAAGATCAAATAAATTCAAAATAAATTATAAACTCAAAAATGCCATCTAACCTGTGCTCGTTCAAATGACATCATCTGCGTATTCCATTTGCCGTGAACATTTTCAGAGTGTGTACGTTTATCCAGTTTTTAATATGCTAATGTCGATTGAAATGTGCACAATTTTGCGACGCAAATAGAATGTTTTTCTCGTCTAAACTAATTGAGGAGAACTCTCTCTATCATATTATGTCCTTTCTAATCAAGTACAATAATTAAAAACAAGTTTACACCAATAATAACGTTAATCAGTTTAAGGGATGTTCTGCCTGCTCATTTTTCAGCTCAGCACCCGTCACTAGCACCCAGTGGTTTTCTTTCACTTCAAAAACAGGACCAGGTCAAAACCTAGTATATGGTTTTGGGGACTGCCCCGCTATTGCAGTCCAGCCAAAAATAACTAGCACTTTGCAGTAAGCGGTGGGTAGACAGTTTGACAATTAGGACGTTGGCTATTCTCCATTGCTCTTAATGGTCTACAAGAAAATGCAAATAATTCGAAATCCACGCCTGCAAATCCATTATTAAAATACTTGGTAGATTTGTTAATCACCGCTGATGGCGTTAATTTCTACTTGTTTAACGTGACTTTCGAAAGGTTAGTTAGCGCTGTCGTAAAATTTAGTGTTAACACATTACTACGGTTGCAGGCACTCTTCACCGTAAGAAGAAATTTTAGGATAGCGCTTCCAATATTGCTTGTGTCGAAAGTGCTGCGACGGAAACAGCGATAGATTTACCCACGAGCCACATCTGTCCAAAATGTAAACAAGTAAGGCAGTCTTCACGGTCGGGGAAAATTTTATGACTGCGTCACCCAGCGAGTGAACACCACAAACGGAACGGCGGTGGTGTAATAGTTATTAGGTCATTACTAACTGATTGTGGCCAAAACCTGCGGTGAAAACTTGCTAGGTTAACCACCCCCCCCCCCCCCCCCCCATTTGAAAAACTCATCGGATCCACACGAATCACACAAATGACCTATTTTGGATTCAAAACGGCGAATTTCGTCGAAAAGCGACTAGTTTGCAGGTAGGCTATGCGTCAAGAGTGGCTGACCCTCAACCGTAGCGTTTATTCCCCAAAGGTGGTATTTCTAGATATAGCCTAATTTTGCCGCTGTGTTAACACATTTCTACGTTTGCCGGTCAGGCACTCTTCACTGTAAGAAGAAATTTTAGGATTTTCCGTTTTTTTTGTGTCGAAAGTGCTGCGACGGAAACAACGATAGATTTACTCGGGAGCCACATCTGTTCAAAATGTAAACAAGTCAGGCAGTTTTCACAGTCGGGGAAAAAAATTATGACAACGTTGTCATGCACATCAATGTCATCAAGCTAACGCTATTAATAGTCGTTATTTCGATACCGATTAATAAGTCATGTAGGCTAATGTTACAATGTATCGAACGTTACATACGTGCTACTAGTTTAACGTTACCTACACACTGCTTAAGTTAATATAAAAAGAATGTATGCCTACTTACCAACGAGATTAAGTGATAACACGGAAGTTTGTAACGAGGTTAGTTAGCCTACTAAATAAGAAATGGTGGCTTGCTAGGTAACGTTAGCTTGTGATAGTTGGAAGCGTCAAGTGTTGAATGTCACTACGCACATTGAGAGTAAAGAACACTGATCTCAGACCTGCTGTTTTCCTATAGTGCGTTCACGTTTAAACCAACAGATGTCGCTGGGGAGCTTTCCAACCGAGCCGCCCCACTGTAACTGTAGTTTAAAAAACATCTTTAAAATACCTTTTTTTTTTTTTAAATTCCCCGATACTTAGGCCCGTCGGGCCGCCGGACTTGCAATACACTGGCGGAAACCGTGCTACTGCTCTTTAATCACATTTGATTTAACGCATGTTTGTTTGCTCTACATTGTAAGCTGCTCTGGCTAGGGGTACCTGTTAAATGAATGTGATGTGATGTAAAGTCCGTGCTGATTGGCTCTCTCCCGGTGTTGCTCTGTGTTGGCCCCTCTCTCTGTTTCTCTATATCCGCTCTGCTGTGGCCCCTCCCCCTCACCGCTGGCGCTCTCTCTCCTCCCAGCTGTCCCAGAAGTCTGCTTTCACGGCGGACGGGCAGGTCTCCACGCCGGCCTCCGTCAGCAGCGCGGACACGGGCTCCCAGCACCCCCCCTGCGACGGCCACGCCCCCCTGGACTCCAAGGTGGAGCTCAAGCAGCAGGACGAGGAGGGCGGGGACATGGGCGGGGACATGGGCGGGGACATGGGCGGGGGCTCAGGCGGGAAGCGAGCCGACATCAAGGGCAAGGAGAAGCCTGAGGTGAGCGGCTGCTGGGGGGGGGGGTGTGAGCGTGAGTGGTGGGGGAGTGATAGAGCAGCGGGGGAGCAGCGGTGGGGTCTCCTTAAACTGGCCTTCCCAGTGTCCTTTTTACTGGCCGCTTTAGGCCATTTGGGTTGGCCCTGTGCTGTGTGGATGACCTTGGGACAGGCTTGGCTGGTACCAAGCTGTAACTCCTAAGTAGCGGAATCTGTATCCTGAGTCCTGGGATCATCCTGTCCTTTAGCGGGGCTCAAAGTTCTCTGAGTTCCCTCAACTCTCAGCTGTTCCCCCTCATATGAAAAACAACAGCGAGTGCAGATCACCCTGAGCCAGGTGCATGCTGGTCATACCAGCAGTGCCATGCATGTCCCTGTGGGTGAGATCCTACCTTATTTGAAGGGTTTTAACTGTCCTCAGCCTGATTTGGCAGTGAGAGGGGTTTGCATTTTGCCTCGCACTGATGCCCCTCCCTCCGCCCCGCCCCTCCTGCAGGTGAAGGAGGATTCGGCCCGGGACGGGTGCAAGGCGGTGCCCATGGAGACGGCGTCCGCGCCGCCCGCGCCGTCGAGCGAGGACCGCAGGCCCGAGGTGAAGACGGAGCCTGAAGAGGAAGAGGAGGGGTCGGGGGGAGCTCAGAGCTCCCAGGCCAGCGCCCAGACCAAGAGGAAGAGTAAGTCGGCCGTGGTCCGTCTGTCCGTGTGTCTGTCCGTCCGTCCCCCACGGGCTGCTCTCCTGCTCGTCTGCCTGGTGCTGGCGGGACGCGAGGAGTGTATAAATGGGCGAGGAGTCCCCCTCGTTTACCTCCGTTCACTTAATTCGGGAAATGAATTGGAAGTCCGTTCATTATCTGAAAATAAAATCATTGTAGAATGTTACGGGCATTTTTTTAAAGCGATGAAATAAATGTCAGTTAATATCCTGAATTGGCCGGATCTGATTGGAGTTGACCCAGAGAGCTGCACTCCCCTGCTCCGTGTTGTGCTTTCTGTGGGGCTTTCGCAGGTAGAAAGTCAGCTGGCTCGATCCCAAGGGCCTGGTTTAAAATGGCGGGTCTTCCGCCTGTAAGGTGCGAGGCTGTCGCCGCCTGCATGACGCCCCGCACGTGCTCCCCCAGGCCTGAGGTGGAGAGCTGCAGGGTCCCGGTGCGGCTGGGTGGGGGCCCCTCGTATTCAGCAGTAGCGCGCGCTGTTAATTCCCTCCGCTTGATTAAGTCATCTGAAACCTGGCGGGACTCCAGACGCAACGGCTTTTCTGCCAGATATTTTGGAGAGGAGGCACCTGTGACTCAAGCGAAAGCAAGCGGAATTGTTTTTGTCTCCGCGCCGTTGTCTCTGAATTATAACGGACTCGCGCTTTGTTTAAATATTTGCATGTTTGCCACGGAACCTGAGGAGTTCAAAATTTAACAGTGCCCTCCTGTGATTGGTTGGTTGTTTGCCATCGAAGCGGCATTACTAAACCAATTGAGTGAAGTGGGCAGCAGTCATGTTGAAGAAGCTGAAGGAGAGCGCAGTTTCTCCGTTTGCTGTGTACTCCTTGTGTCTGGAGAGTTTGAGCCTGCTGTGACAACACAAGTCTTCTCTGTTCTTAAATTCATAATGGGGAAAATGGAGTTTAATTAATTGAAGGAAATGATTAATAGATATCTATTAAAATTGGATGTTGTATTAAAGCCTTCACAGCAGTAAGCCCTGGGAAGTTACTGCAGTGCTTTGTTGCTGTTCTCACTGAGCACTGCAGGTGTGTTCAGGGCATATTGCCCAACTGCTGCAGCGAAACGCTCAGGCATCAAACATTTCTTTGTCTTAATGCTGCTTTATTTCCTTGCTCATAGTGCTTATATTTAAATGAATGTTAAATGCATTAAATGTGATTTGAACTTGAGATGGCATGTGTATAACAAGTAGTGCCTGGCCCTGTGCTGTCTCCTCCCTCTCCCCTGGACTGACTTCTCTCTCTCTCTCTCCTCTCCCTCCTCCTCTCTCTCCTGTGCTGACTCCTCTCTCTCCCCTGTCCCTCCTCCTCTCTCCCCTGTGCTGACTCCTCTCTCTCCTCTCCCTCCTCCTCTCTCTCCTGTGCTGACTCCTCTCTCTCCCCTGTCCCTCCTCCTCTCTCTCCTGTGCTGACTCCTCTCTCTCCCCTGTCCCTCCTCCTCTCTCCCCTGTGCTGTCTCCTCCCTCTCCCCTGGACTGACTTCTCTCTCTCTCTCTCTCCTCTCCCTCCTCCTCCCTCTCCTGTGCTGACTCCTCTCTCTCCCCTGTCCCTCCTCCTCTCTCTCCTGTGCTGACTCCTCTCTCTCCCCTGTCCCTCCTCCTCTCTCTCCTGTGCTGACTCCTCTCTCTCCCCTGTCCCTCCTCCTCTCTCTCCTGTGCTGACTCCTCTCTCTCCGCTGTCCCTCCTCCTCTCTCCTGTGCTGACTCCTCTCTCTCCCCTGTCCCTCCTCCTCTCTCTCCTGTGCTGTCTCCTCCCTCTCCCCTGGACTGACTTCTCTCTCTCTCTCCTCTCCCTCCTCCTCTCTCTCCTGTGCTGTCTCCTCCCTCTCCCCTGGACTGACTTCTCTCTCTCTCTCCTCTCCCTCCTCCTCTCTCTCCTGTGCTGTCTCCTCCCTCTCCCCTGGACTGACTTCTCTCTCTCTCTCCTCTCCCTCCTCCTCTCTCTCCTGTGCTGACTCCTCCCTCTCCCCTGGACTGACTTCTCTCTCTCTCTCCTCTCCCTCCTCCTCTCTCTCCTGTGCTGACTCCTCTCTCCCCTGTGCTGACTCCTCTCTCCCCTGTCCCTCCTCCTCTCTCTCCTGTGCTGACTCCTCTCTCTCCCCTGTCCCTCCTCCTCTCTCCCCTGTGCTGACTCCTCTCTCTCCCCTGTCCCTCCTCCTCTCTCCCCTGTGCTGTCTCCTCCCTCTCCCCTGGACTGACCTCTCTCTCTCTCTCTCCTCTCCCTCCTCCTCTCTCTCCTGTGCTGACTCCTCTCTCTCCCCTGTCCCTCCTCCTCTCTCTCCTGTGCTGACTCCTCTCTCTCCCCTATCCCTCCTCCTCTCTCTCCTGTGCTGACTCCTCTCTCTCCCCTGTCCCTCCTCCTCTCTCTCCTGTGCTGACTCCTCTCTCTCCCCTATCCCTCCTCCTCTCTCTCCTGTGCTGACTCCTCTCTCTCCCCTGTCCCTCCTCCTCTCTCTCCTGTGCTGTCTCCTCCCTCTCCCCTGGACTGACTTCTCTCTCTCTCCCCTGTCCCTCCTCCTCTCTCCCCTGTGCTGACTCCTCTCTCTCCCCTGTCCCTCCTCCTCCTCCTCTCTCCCCTGTGCTGACTCCTCTCTCTCCCCTGTCCCTCCTCCTCTCTCCCCTGTGCTGACTCCTCTCTCTCCTGTGCCTCCTCTCTCCCCCGTGCTGACTCCTCTCTCTCCCCTGTCCCTCCTCCTCTCTCCCCTGTGCTGACTCCTCTCTCTCCCCTGTCCCTCCTCCTCTCTCTCCTGTGCTGACTCCTCTCTCTCCCCTGTCCCTTCTCCTCTCTCCCCCGTGCTGACTCCTCTCTCTCCCCTGTCCCTCCTCCTCTCTCTCCTGTGCCTCCTCTCTCCCCCGTGCTGACTCCTCTCTCCCCTGTGCCTCCTCTCCAGACTTTAAACCGGAGGAGCTGCGGCAGGCCCTGATGCCCACGCTGGAGGCGCTGTACCGCCAGGACCCCGAGTCCCTGCCCTTCCGCCAGCCCGTGGACCCCCAGTTACTGGGAATACCCGTACGTATGCGGGCCGGTCCCCACACTGCACTGACATCCATCTCACCCGCCTCCCCCCCCCCCCCCTTTAAATCTGTGTGTTTGTGGGAGGTTTTACTGTGGGGTATAACACAGGTGTAATGAGCTGTCCTGTTTCTCACAGTTAATGCTGCATTTGCAGTATTCATAGCCCACTGGCCACACCGTCTAAATGAGTGAAGTTCTTCGCAACTTCTAGAACACACCAGACACTTGGGTATCAAAACATTGGGACAGGTTTCAAGTTTTATTCTTGTATAGTATTGGTGAAATTTAATGAGTTCTGGTGTTCTGGTGCTTTAGTTTTAGTAACATTAGGTTACAGCGGTCTTACCACAGCTATGAAAGTTGGCCGTACTGCACCAGACTGGCTATTCTTACCGGCCTGTTGCTGGGTAACGTGCTGGTGTTAAGGGTCCCTGTGTGTTTTAGTTGCAGTGTTGAGGGTCGGTGTGTTTTAGTTACAGTAGCCGCGTTTCCACCGCAGGAACTTTACCCCGGAACTAGGAACTAGCTTTATTTTACCCCCAAAAAAGTTCCTGCTCGGGGGGTAGTACTTTCCGAAAGTACAGGAACCTTTTGGGTGGAGCTTGCAGCGCTGAACATTTCTGATTGGTCGAGTACTCGCAGCATTTTTTTGTGTTTATTTTCAACCGCCATGTTTAAAAATATGCAGCCGCAAACCGATTTATTTTCACAATAACTTCAAATCAAACTTGTATGTTATGCGGCGCAGTAGCCTAGTTTTGGTTATAGCCTGCCAACGTCTTTGAATTACAACGTGTGCTCTTCTGTTCTTTTCTTGCTTTAGTATTCGTTTTATAAAATGCTAAGCATTCGTGCTGGGACAGCATATTACGTACCAAAACATTCAAACGGATTAATTCGGTTGCTGAATATTTTCTTCCGGATTTTCTTTGTTAGCCCATTGTAATTGTCTCAAAACGTTTGATACAGTTATGTGAGGTATGCGGTAGTTCTGCGTAATTCACATTGGTGATACAGTAAAAGCAAACTGGAAATCACCTTCCGCACTTTTTGTCATGGTAAAATAACAGGTTAATTCTAGTAGTCGTCCCTTTAGCTTTTTCAGACTGCCGTGATTTTACTCTGCCATTCTTCAATTCCACAAAAAGACCAGGAAGACTATGGGCTAATTTATGGTGCATGGTTCGCATCTGGAGGGCACACTTCGCTGCTCGGCTAGCAGTAACTTCGAAGGAAAGCAAACGGTGGCTGTACCACTGCTAATTAAAATTTTTACGCAAGTCCGAGTTTTCGTTCTATTCTTGTCATTTTGCGATTAGCCTATATGGAATTGACGATGAGAAAGTAATCAAACAGCAAATTGTTTACAACGTGTGCATGTTTTCTGCTGTTGTTGCCAGTTATACTGGAAATGTGAATGCATTCTGTCGCCTCGGATGTCAAGACATGAAAGTGAATGTTCGCATAAAAACATAATGAATGTGTTTGAGAGGATATATAAAACAGTTACAATCTGACTATCGGCCTGTTATATCCTATTTGTTGCATAACAACGGTCCAAGTTCAACTACCAACGACAGTTTTGCTTGACAACGGTAAAATATGCCCAAACGGCTGCAGAAGAATATTTCAATTCCAGGTGATTAAATCGATAAAAATCAATAAATACTAAAGTAACCATATATAGTCATTGTTGGTAACCTGTTGTATATAAGTGGAATAAACCCCTCCGGGCTGTCCCGGTTATTAGAAAATAATGTAACCAAGGCAACCATTGTTTGAAGGAACCTTTTAGTTCCTGGAAAAGTAGTTCCTGGGACTAAAAGTTCCGGGTAATTTGGTGGAAACGCGGCTAGTCTTAATGAAAGAAAAGTGTGCAGTCATGGTGCTCCATGCATGAAACACTGCAACTTTCAACACACTGTTCTCTTCCCCTGCTTTTCTAAATTTTGCCCCCACCACACCCCTCCCCCCTCGCCCCTGTGAACCCCAAACAGGACTACTTTGACATAGTGAAGAACCCCATGGACCTGTCCACCATCAAGCGCAAGCTGGACACGGGCCAGTACCAGGAGCCCTGGCAGTACGTGGACGACGTCTGGCTCATGTTCAACAACGCCTGGCTGTACAACCGCAAGACCTCCCGCGTCTACAAGTACTGCTCCAAGCTGGCCGAGGTGTTCGAGCAGGAGATCGACCCCGTCATGCAGGGCCTGGGGTACTGCTGCGGCAGGAAGGTGAGCCGCACGACTCTGCCAGGGTGTCTGTGCCTGTCTCTCTCTACCTGTCTGTGCCTGTCTGTCTGCTAGTCTGTGCCTGTCTCTTTGTGCTTGTCTGTCTGCTAGTCTGTGCCTGTCTCTTTGTGCTTGTCTGTATCTGTGCCTGTCTCTCCGTCCCTGTCTGTGTCTGTGCCTGTCTCTTTGTGCTTGTCTGTGTCTGTGCCTGTCTCTCTGTCCCTGTCTGTGTCTGTGCCTGTCTCTTTGTGCTTGTCTGTGTCTGTACCTGTGTCTTGGTGCCTGTCTGTGCCTACCTGTGTCTGTACGTGTCTGTGTCTATGCCTGTCTGTCCCTCTGCCTGTCTGTGTCTGTCCCTGTCTCTGCCTGTGCCTGTCTGTGTCTGTACCTGTCTGTATCTGTCCCTGTCCCTGCGCCTGTCTGTGCCTGTCTCTCTGTGCCTGAGGCTACTGGTCTGAGTGTGTCTGTATGCTTTACCATGAGGAGTCCTTAAAGAATCACATTAGCTCCTCAGACATTGCAGTTCACAAAGGATGATTAATATCAATGTGCAGTTTTATGAAGGATTGTGTCTAATGATGTTAATGATGCTTCTGTAGGATGATTGATGTCCCAGTGAGGTTTATAAAGGATGATTAATGTCATAATAATGGTGATTGTAATGAGGCAATGTAGGTGACATTGGCAAGTAGGAAGGGTTTGGGGCTGTAGGCCACACTGCTCTTCTGTGGAAACTGGCTGGTGTCTGTGACTAACATGGATGCCTTGCTCTCTCACTCTGTCCTTCCGTCCCTGTCTGTCTGTCCGTCCCCCAGCTGGAGTTCTCCCCGCAGACTCTGTGCTGCTATGGGAAGCAGCTGTGCACTATTCCCCGCGACGCTGCTTATTTCAGCTACCAGAACAGGTGAGAGCTCCCCCCAGCCCCCCCAGCCTCCCAGCCCCCCCAGCTCCCCCCAGCTCCCCCCAGCCCCCCCCAGCCCCCCCCAGCTCCCCCCAGCCCCCCCCAGCTCCCCCCAGCCCCCCCCAGCTCCCCCCAGCCCCCCCCAGCTCCCCCCAGCCCCCCCAGCTCCCCCAGCCCCCCCAGCCTCCCAGCCCCCCCAGCTCCCCCCAGCTCCCCCCAGCTCCCCCCAGCTCCCCCCAGCCCCCCCAGCTCCCCCAGCTCCCCCCAGCTCCCCCCAGCCCCCCAGCCTCCCAGCCCCCCCAGCTCCCCCAGCCCCCCCAGCCCCCCAGCTCTCCCCAGCTCCCCAGCTCCCCAGCCCCCCCAGCTCCCCCCAGCTCCCCCCAGCTCCCCCAGCCCCCCCAGCCCCCCAGCTCTCCCCAGCTCCCCAGCCCCCCCAGCTCTCCCCAGCTCCCCCCAGCTCCCCCCAGCTCCCCAGCCCCCCCAGCTCTCCCCAGCTCCCCCCAGCTCCCCCCAGCTCCCCCAGCTCCCCCAGCTCCCCCAGCTCCCCCAGCCCCCCCAGCTCCCCCCAGCCCCCCCAGCCCCCCCAGCTCCCCCCAGCTCCCCCCAGCTCCCCCCAGCTCCCCCAGCCCCCCAGCCCCCCCAGCTCCCCAGCTCCCCCAGCCCCCCCAGCCCCCCAGCTCCCCAGCTCCCCCCAGCCCCCCCAGCCCCCCCAGCCCCCCAGCTCCCCAGCTCCCCAGCCCCCCATCCCCCCAGTCCCCCAGCCCCCCCAGCCCTGCTCCTCTGATCTCACAGCCACACACATGCTCACACGGGCACACACACACACACACACACACACACATGCTCACACACACACACACACACACACACACACATGCTCACACGGGCACACACACACACACACGCTCACACGGGCACACACACACACACACACACACACGCTCACACGGGCACTCACGCGCACACACCCACAAACACACGCGCGCTCACACGGGCACACACACACACACGTACACACGGGCACTCACGCGCACACACCCACAAACACACGCGCGCTCACACGGGCACACACACACACACGTACACACGGGCACTCACGCGCACACACCCACAAACACACGCGCGCTCACACGGGCACACACACACACACGTACACACGGGCACTCATGCGCACACACCCACAAACACACGCGCGCTCACACATGCTCACTCTCATACACACACATACACATACACGGGCACGCACACGCAAACACACACGCTGAATTGGCCCCCCCCATACCTCCCCTCATTGGTGATAGACTGCTCTGCAGTGGGCGCTGATAGACTAGGTGAGGCTTGTGCCATGTCGCTCAGGTGAGGGAATGGTGTGTGGATGGATGTGACCGGGCACACGCAGCCTTGGGGGGGATGACTGCATGCGCTGGCACGCGATGCGCATGGTTACCACGCTGCTGTCATGACTGCGGCCATGCGGCCCGCATGCACACGCACAGTACATCCAGACACGCAACCAAAATCACGGGTTATTGGCATGGGAACGCTGCTCTGACGTACATTACGCTACTGACAGACGTATTGGGTAGCGTGGGGGAGGGGGGGGTTGTAATGAAATAGCTGATATTACATCCCGACTGTTCCATCCTCTTTATTACACACACTGAGCAAACAGCTGGAAAGGGCAGTGCGCTAGTTTGGCAGCGACTCGCTGGTTGAAGTTTGACTCTGAAACGGCGGTCACGAAGACTGCAGAACGAGCTTTATTCCGCTCCGTCGCATTCTGATCTGCACTCCCGCAGAATATATGAAAGCAGAGCACCAATAAGGACTTAGTTTTCAGAGATGTTAAACATTTTTAAGTGCGTGTGAGACTTTGGGGTCTGATACTGGAATGACAGGGGTCTGACACGAGTGAGGAATTTTGGGGAAGACTTGGTTCTGTTTGTCTCTATGCTTATTGCTTCCACGCCATCGGCTCCGAACGGACCAGCAAAGCATTCAGACTCCGCCTGCGTCCAAATCCGGTCGATTTCCATCACTGTTACGCCGTATCGGAAAGCTAATAACACTGCCTTTGGAGGAAGGGGGACTTGGCGCGTGCAGTAACGCGATGGCGACTGTGGGCGATGATGCAGGTTGATAGCGAGGCCTTTGGAACGAGCGTCCGCGGTGGAATGCTTTCGTGCAGCTGTTATTCATCATCGTCCATAATCGCCAAAACTGTGTGTGAGTGTCATCTTGGACTTGATGCACTTTGAGCGATATCGGCTACAAATGTTTTTAATGTAATAAAATTGTCCTGCTGATAAATGCTTTCCCCCCCCGAGCCTCATTCACTGTCATTTCCCCGTTGTAATAATAGTCTGTAATACACTGGCGTTTGTAAAGTTGGTCCCTTTTTATTTCTGAATTGTTTGGGTGGGAATACGTAACCGTTTCAGACTAAAGTTACTGAAACATAAGGGGCAAATTCAGTGCTTTTACAGCACAAATGTTACAATTTTAACACCTCACTGGCTGTGAGGAGGAGGAGGAGGAAAAGTTCTCAAAGCAACTGCATGTTCTGCAGCTCTGCTCTGGTGCTTTTCCTGTACACTTGGTCTTAAGTTTTTTTTGTTTTGTTTTTTTTTGCCGTCTACGTACGCCAGTCATTTTTAGCAGGCGACAGGTTACTACAGGTGTTTCTACAAACATACGGATTTTGTTTGCTTAAATAGCTTTGGTGCTAGTGTATTTTTGGTCGGACAGTGTGCTGCCTGTGGGACGTGCGCCAGGCTGCTTGTGGTAAGAACAGGCCTGGCCTGGACCGGACTGCGATGTCCGCGCCCCTCGCTCGCCGTTCTCCCTAAAGCCGCTGTGTTCCCATCTCTCTGTGTTGTGGGTACAGAGCGACGCCCCTGCGGAAATAAGAAGGGACCTCCTTTAAAATGCGCTCAGTGAAGAAATGCCGCTGCATCTGTTGCTTGTTCTTATTTTTCTCATCTCCATGTTATTACGCCCCCCCCCCCCCCCCCCAGCTGATACCCCATTGCTGTGTTGCTGTTATGTACTGCTGTGCCTGGTGATTTGTCCCAACGCTAATCTGTGCTTTGCTTGGCTTTCTGCTCTGTGTTATCTTGGATGTTGTCACGTCTTCCCCCGCCCCCCATCCATCCATCCATCCTTCCCTCCCTCCATCTCTCTCTCCACCTTGGTCTTGTCTGTAACTTTTTTGTTTTGTCCTCCCCATTACCACCATTTCCCTTGTCTTCCTTCCTACTTCTTACGCTTGTGCCATCTGCATTGGCCTGTTCCACTCCAAAATTTACCCCCTCCCCAAAATTATCCTGCATCTCGATTGGCTGGCTTGACGACGACCCCGCCCTCTGCTCCTCCTGTGTTGCCTGCTCCCTCTTGGCCTGCCCTGCCCTGCCCTGATTGGTGGCTGCTGCTTCGTGCCCTCACTGTGATTGGCTATCCTGTGCGGAATGGTGTAGTTCACCAAAATTTGGACTTATTGCTGACAGGTACCACTTCTGTGAGAAGTGTTTCAACGAAATCCAGGGCGAGTGCGTTTCCCTGGGAGACGACCCCTCCCAGCCTCAGACGTGAGTACCACCCCGCCCCCCCTCCCGCTCGCTCTTTCTCTCCGCGTGCAATCGCTCTTGTTTTTCTGCTGTGTTCATCCCAGTAAGGACTTCCCCCATGTTTTTTGCCCTTTGAGGTAGCGATAAATGTTTTGTATTTATAGACTTATCTTGTGTCTCCTTCCTCCCCTCTCCCTTTGAAATGGTGCTTGTTTGGTCTGTCTGTCTTCCTGCAATCTGTCCCTGACCCACTTGTTCTCCTCTGAAGCCCTTCCTGTCATCCTCCCCTTCCTTCCGTTCAGCGTCCTCGGCTCTGTCCCGGGATTCCCGCAGTCTGCTACTTTCAGTCTCTCGCATAGCCTGTGTGACTGCGTGTGACTGAAGAGATGTGTGTGTGTGACTGCGTGTTACTGAAGAGATGTGTGTGTGACTGCGTGTTACTGAAGAGATGTGTGTGTGTGACTGCGTGTTACTGAAGAGATGTGTGTGTGTGACTGCGTGTTACTGAAGGGATGTGTGTGTGACTGCGTGTTACTGAAGAGATGTGTGTGTGACTGCGTGTTACTGAAGAGATGTGTGTGTGACTGCGTGTTACTGAAGAGATGTGTGTGTGACTGCGTGTTACTGAAGAGATGTGTGTGTGACTGCGTGTTACTGAAGAGATGTGTGTGTGTGACTGCGTGTTACTGAAGAGATGTGTGTGTGTGACTGCGTGTTACTGAAGAGATGTGTGTGTGTGACTGCGTGTTACTGAAGAGATGTGTGTGTGACTGCGTGTTACTGAAGAGATGTGTGTGTGACTGCGTGTTACTGAGGAGATGTGTGTGTGACTGCGTGTTACTGAAGAGATGTGTGTGTGACTGCGCGTTACTGAAGAGATGTGTGTGTGACTGCGCGTTACTGAAGAGATGTGTGTGTGACTGCGCGTTACTGAAGAGATGTGTGTGTGACTGCGTGTTACTGAAGAGATGTGTGTGTGACTGCGTGTTACTGAAGAGATGTGTGTGTGACTGCTTGTTACTGAAGAGATGTGTGTGTGACTGCGTGTTACTGAAGAGATGTGTGTGTGACTGCGTGTTACTGAAGAGATGTGTGTGTGACTGCGTGTTACTGAAGAGATGTGTGTGTGACTGCGTGTTACTGAAGAGGTGTGTGTGTGACTGCGTGTTACTGAAGAGGTGTGTGTGTGACTGCGTGTTACTGAAGAGATGTGTGTGTGACTGCGCGTTACTGAAGAGATGTGTGTGTGACTGCGCGTTACTGAAGAGATGTGTGTGTGACTGCGCGTTACTGAAGAGATGTGTGTGTGACTGCGCGTTACTGAAGAGATGTGTGTGTGACTGCGTGTTACTGAGGAGATGTGTGTGTGACTGCGCGTTACTGAAGAGATGTGTGTGTGACTGCGCGTTACTGAAGAGATGTGTGTGTGACTGCGTGTTACTGAAGAGGTGTGTGTGTGACTGCGCGTTACTGAAGAGATGTGTGTGTGACTGCGTGTTACTGAAGAGGTGTGTGTGTGACTGCGTGTTACTGAAGAGATGTGTGTGTGACTGCGTGTTACTGAAGAGATGTGTGTGAGAGTTGTGGGGTGAGGGAGGGAGGCCGAATTGGGAGCAAGTGTGATGGGTGGTGTTGGGTTAGGGAGCAGGTGTGAGAGTGGTGTTGGGTTGGGATGCAGGTGTGATGGGTGTTGTAGGGTGTCGGGAGCAGGTGTGTTGGGTGGTGTTGGGTTAGGGTGCAGGTGTGATGGGTAGTGTTGGGTTAGGGTGCAGGTGTGATGGGTGGTGTAGGGAAAGGGAGCAGGTGTGATAGGGTAGTGTTGGGTTAGGGTGCAGGTGTGATGGGTGGTGTCGGGTTAGGGTGGAGGTGTGATAGGGTGGTGTTGGGTTAGGGTGAGGGTGTGAAATTTGGTGTCAGGTTAGGGTGCAGGTATGATGGGTGGTGTTGGGTTAGGGCGTAGGTGTGATGGGTGATGTAGGGAGAGGGAGCAGGTGTGATGGGTGGGGTTGGGTTAAGGCACAGGTGTGATGGGTGGTGTAGGGAGAGGGAGCAAGTGTGATGGGTGGTGTTGAGTTAGGGAGCAGGTGTGATGGGTGTTGTAGGGTGTGGGGAGCAGGTGTGTTGGGTGGTGTTGGGTTAGGCTGCAGGTGTGATGGGTAGTGTTGGGTTAGGGTGCAGTTGTGATGGGTGGTGTAGGGAAAGGGAGCAGGTGTGATAGGGTAGTGTTGGGTTAGGGTGCAGGTATGATGGGTGGTGTTGGGTTAGGGTGGAGGTGTGATAGGGTGGTGTTGGGTTAGGGTGAGGGTGTGAAATTTGGTCTCAGGTTAGGGTGCAGGTATGATGGGTGATGTTGGGTTAGGGCGTAGGTGTGATGGGTGGTGTAGGGAAAGGGAGCAGGTGTGATGGGTGGTGTTGGGTTAGGGAGCAGGTGTGAGGGTGGTGTTGGGTTGGGGTGCAGGTGTGATGAGTGTTCTATGGTGTGGGGAGTAGGTGTGTTGGGTGGTGTTGGGTTAGGGTGCAGGTGTGTTGGGTGGTGTTGGGTTAGGGTGAGGGTGTGAAATTTGGTGTCAGGTTAGGGTGCAGGTGTGATGGGTGGTGTCGGGTTGGGGTGCAGGTGTGATGGGTGGTGTAGGGAAAGGGAGCAGGTGTGATGGGTGGTGTTGGGTTAGGGTGCAGGTGTGTTGGGTGGTGTTGGGTTACAGTGGAGGTGTGATAGGGTGGTGTTGGGTTAGGGTGAGGGTGTGAAATTTGGTGTCAGGTTTAGGGTGCAGGTGTGATGGGTGGTGTCGGGTTGGGGTGCAGGTGTGATGGGTGGTATAGGGAAAGGGAGCAGGTGTGATGGGTGGTGTTGAGTTAGGGAGCAGGTGTGATGGGTAGTGTTGGGTTAGGGTGCAGGTGTGATGGGTGGTGTTGGGTTAGGGTGCAGGTTTGATGGGTGGTGTAGGGAAAGGGAGCAGGTGTGATGGGTGGTGTTGAGTTAGGGAGCAGGTGTGATGGGTAGTGTTGGGTTAGGGTGCAGGTGTGATGGGTGGTGTTGGGTTAGGGTGCAGGTTTGATGGGTGGTGTAGGGAAAGGGAGCAGGTGTGATGGGTGGTGTTGAGTTAGGGAGCAGGTGTGATGGGTAGTGTTGAGTTAGGGTGCAGGTGTGATGGGTGGTGTAGGGAGAGGGAGCAGGTGTGATGGGTGATGTTGGGTTAGGGTGCAGGTGTGATGGGTGGTGTAGGGAAAGGGAGCAGGTGTGATGGGTGGTGTCGGGTTGGGGTGCAGGGGTGATGGGTGGTGTTAGGTTAGGGCGTAGGTGTGATGGGTGGTGTAGGGAGAGGGAGCAGGTGTGATGGGTGGTGTAGGGAAAGGGAGCAGGTGTGATGGGTGGTGTAGGGAAAGGGAGCAGGTGTGATGGGTAGTGTTGGGTTAGGGTGCAGGTGTGATGGGTGGTGTAGGGAAAGGGTGCAGGTGTGATGGGTGGTGTTGAGTTAGGGTGCAGGTGTGATGGGGTGCTGTACAGGCTAACAGAGAGATGGTGCTTTAGACAGGCTCGTCTGGTCCCTGAAGCTGAAGCCGTCCCACTCAGACTGACTCTGACCCCCTGCTTTTCCCTCTCATTTCAGCTCCATCAACAAAGATCAGTTTGAGAAGAAGAAGAACGACACGCTGGACCCTGAACTGTACGTTTGACTTTCGGTTGTTTCCTCTTTGCATTCCGTTAATAAAGACAGTGATGATGCCGTTTGTCAGCGGTGTTAGTGCACAGCTGTGCCTGGTAGGTAACTGGCACTGACCTACGATAGAGGCACATCTGCAGGTTGGTACAGTGCACTGGGTTCAGAGTATATCCTTTGAGATGTACTGCATGATAAAAAATTTTGGTATAAAATCAGTTTTATGTAAAAAATATTTTGATGCATTTTATTGTGGCGTACAGGCAAGCAAGCCCGAGGAAGGTGAAGCTCAGAATTCAGATAAAGAGGCGCTGGAAATGTTCACCATACATCCCTCTTTCCTATTATAATTCATGAAAATGGAGAACAGGTTTAAGCCCATCCTGGGCTGCGGGAGGTGTAATCATGCACTGAATGATTCTCTCTCCTTCCTCTCCCCCTCGCCCTCTCTCCCTCTCCTTCCCTCTCTCTCTCCCTCTCCCTCTCCCTCCCTCTCTCCCTTGCTCTCCCTCTCTCTCCCACTCTCCCTCTCTCCCTTGCTCTCCCTCTCTCTCCCACTCCCCCTCTCTCCCTTGCTCTCCCTCTCTCCCTCACTCTCCCTCTCTCCCTCTCCTTCCTTCTCTCTCTCTCCCTCTCCCTCCCTCTCCCTCTCTCCCTCTCTGTCCCTCTCCCTCTCTCCCTCCCCCTCTCCCCCTCTCTCTCTCCCTCACTCTCCCTCTCTCCCCCTCTCCCCCCTCTCTCTCTCTCCTTCCCTCTCTCTCTCTCTCTCTCCCTCTCTGTCCCTCTCCCTCTCCCCCTCTCTCTCTCCCTCCCTCTCTCCCTCACTCTCCCTCTCTCCCCCTCTCCCCCCTCTCTCTCTCTCCTTCCCTCTCTCTCTCTCTCTCTCTCTCTCTCCCCCCTCTCTCCCTCTCTCCTTCTCTCCCTCTCTCTCTCTCTCTCTCTCGGCAGGCTTGTGGAATGTACTGACTGCGCTCGCAAAATGCACCAGATCTGTGTTCTGCACAATGAGACGATCTGGCCCTCAGGGTGAGGCTGTCCTTCGTTCTCCCGCCTCTCCGGTGTGCTCTGTCACAGGTGTACACGTGTGAGCGTTGTACGTGTGATTTCGTGACCTCTTTTGCCCCTGTCGTCCTCCGCTCACCCGCTCTTCCCGCCCCACAGCTTTGTGTGTGACGGTTGTCTGAAGAAAGCCAACAAGTCACGGAGAGAGAACAAGTACGCTGCTAAAAGTAAGTGCACTTGGTGCGGGGGGGGGGGCGGGTCTCTGTGTGTCAGACCTGGGCTGTATGTGTCTGCATCCCCTGTGTTTGCACATCCCTGAGAATTCTCTCCCAAACACGGATGCCTCTTTTAAATCTCTCCGTAATCTGCATTCATTTTTCTGGTACCTGAGGAGGAAAGTAGAGCAGGTGTATGAGCCCCATGTCCTCTTTCCCACATTGCAGATGCACTTCAGTAAAACAATAAATAAATAAATAAAAGTCAAGTGTAATTTTCTGTGAAAATGCATAGCAGATACAGATTGAATGTAGGTGTTGCTTTTTCTGAAAGGTGCTTTGTATTTCTCATCTTGAGGGCGTGGCTGAAGCAGGGACAGGTATAATGCAGATGAGCCGGGGGGGGGGGGGGGGAGGAGCTGTGCTCACGCCCCCACACCGTATGCAAATGTGTCCGTGTGCCGCACGCGCTCACTGCTACCCGGGTCACACCAGGCGAATTCCTCCTCTTCGGTTGCTTGGCAACTGGATCTGTTTTTGTATTTTTGTCCGAGGAGCCGCGTACTCCTTGGCGATGGATTTGAATTCGTCGGTTTGGAGGAAGAAGCTGTTGGCAGGGAAGAGCTTAGTCTTTTTCAGCTCGTTTTGCGAGACACTGATTCTAGATGGCCCAGTAAATAGCGGCTTGCTTTGGGCAAATGAGATTCCAGTGCAAATATTCAAGATTATCCAGACCTTTCTGAAACCATTCTAATTTCAAATAGTTGAAATGACAGCTACTCTCCGTTTGATTGGATGGCTACCCAGACAGGATGAGCAACTATTTTTGCAGTGGAGGCTTTTATTGTAGAACTCTCAGAAGCCCTGTTCCGATATTTATGTTTGCTGTGTTGCTTCCCAAACGGATGTTTTCCTGACCCTGGGACTCATTAACATTTCTATGGTTTGTGATCATAAAAAGTGTCAATCAGGGATTTTCAAACACTCATACATGATATTCCAAAACATTGGTCTCTCTGTTGGTGTTTTAATTCAATTAAAATTACATGCCTCAATACCCCTTTAATAATCCCTATGTATACCTGATCTTGTGGTTCCCTGCAGTTCACTTGATGTCCTGTCGCTTCTGACTATCGTTTCCTGTAAAATCTCTTGCCATTTTTCCAAGATATATTTCCATGTAAGTGGACTAAAGCAATTAATAATTCAAGCTTTTCTGCTTTGGAGGCCTTTGCCCTGCCCGTTTTCCCCCACAGTCCTAACATTTCCCCCCCTCTCTCAGGGGTGAAATGTGATATGCGTTGATGTCATCTGCCATCAGAGCTCCATCCCACTCTCACCCTCTCGCTCACCTGTCCTTTTCCTCTCAGGGCTGCCCCAGACCAAACTGGGCAGCTTCCTGGAGGCGCGGGTCAACGAGTACCTGCAGAAGCAGAGCCACCCGGAGTCAGGCGACGTCACCATCCGCGTGGTCCACGTCTCCGACAAGGTGGTGGAGGTCAAACCTGGCATGAAGGCCAGGTGAGTCTCTGGGAATGGGCTCGAGTGGAGGGGCGAGTGATGTCACAGTGTGTGGAATGGGGAGTGATGTCACAGTGTGTGGAATGGGGAGTGATGTCACAGTGTGTGGAATGGGGAGTGATGTCACAGTGTGTGGAATGGGGAGTGATGTCACAGTGAGTGGAATGAGGAGTGATGTCAGAGCAGAGGGAAAGGTGTCGGTGGAGGACAGACTGATGTGTTGGAGACTGAAGATTGAGTGGCGTCACAGTGGAGATCACGATGAGAGTGGCGTTTGTGTGAAATGAAGCTGAGGGCAGTTAAGGTGCCTAAATGGATGGATGTCATTGTGCAGAGGAGGTAAGGGCTGGATAGTGTTATGCATGTCCCTGCTTGCTGGCTCACTCGCCCTCCCCTGTGTGCTCTCTGCAGGTTTGTGGACAGCGGCGAGATGGCGGAGTCCTTCCCTTACAGGACGAAGGCTCTGTTTGCGTTTGAGGACATCGATGGCGCCGACGTCTGCTTCTTCGGCATGCACGTGCAGGAGTACGGCTCGGACTGCCCACCGCCCAACCAGAGGTCAGAGAAACCGCTGGCCTCTCTGACCCGGACGTGACCTTACAAATAACCTTCACTTCCCCGCTACCTGACCTCCCTGACCGTCCGTCCTCACAGCACTGTGTCTGTTATTGGTGTAAATTCGGGGGTCTGAGAGGCGCTTTAATGGGAGGGCAGCCGTGTTGTGTGTTCGGCGTTGAGCTCTGTGTGTGTCTCCTCCAGGCGGGTGTACATCTCCTACCTGGACAGCGTTCACTTCTTCCAGCCGCGCTCCCTGAGGACCGGCGTCTACCACGAGATCCTCATCGGGTACCTGGAGTACGTCAAGAGGCTGGGGTGAGGAGAGGCCCCGCCCGCGCCCGTCGCCGACGGGACGTCCCGTTAGCGCCTCTGCCGCGCGGTCGGGCGACCCGCCGCGCCGGCCCCGTCGCGGGACGTTAGTAACGTGCGTCCCCCCCCCCGCCCGCTTTTTCCCCGCAGGTTCACCACGGGGCACATCTGGGCCTGCCCCCCCAGCGAGGGGGACGACTACATCTTCCACTGTCACCCGGCCGACCAGAAGATCCCCAAACCCAAGCGCCTGCAGGAGTGGTACAAGAAGATGCTGGACAAGGCCGTGTCCGAGCGCATCGTGCACGACTACAAGGTGCCGGGCTCAGCATTGCCTTCTCAGAGATCACCCTGATGCTCTTCATGTGCATTTGTGGGACTAGCATAGCGGGTTTAGCGCAACCCTTGGAAAAATCTATACCTTCGAAGTTCATTAAGTGTGAATTTTTATTTCGTGCGGCCTGGTATTTACGGCGAATGAGTTTCTCATCCGTCTGTGGCATTGGTGTATGCTGTAAGGCTTTCTGAGCTGTGGTGAAAGTTTGAGTGAGAGTGACCCGTCTCTGTCTGAAGCGGTGTTCTTGGTCTGTGATTGGTCTGCGCTGCGCTGACCCGCCTCCCTGCTGTCCTCAGGACATCTTCAAGCAGGCGACCGAGGACCGGCTGACCAGCGCCAAGGAGCTGCCCTACTTCGAGGGCGACTTCTGGCCCAACGTGCTGGAGGAGAGCATCAAGGAGCTGGAGCAGGAGGAGGAGGAGAGGAAGAGGGAGGAGAACAGCACCTCCAACGAGAGCGTGGACGTGAGTGACGGAGATGGCGGCGGACGCCTTCGCCCCTTCGTGCTGGCGGGATCGCGGGCGGCCAGGCTGATGTTCCAATCTGCTCTCTCCCCAGGCCGTTAAAGGGGACAGCAAGAACGCCAAGAAGAAGACCAGCAAGAAGACCAGCAAGAACAAGAGCAGCCTGAGCCGAGCCAACAAGAAGAAGCCGGGCATGCCCAGCGTCTCCAACGACCTCTCCCAGAAGCTCTACGCCACCATGGAGAAGCACAAGGAGGTGGGCCCATCTTATGCGTGCACACAGGCGTGTCCACACACACACACACACACACACACACACACACACACACACACACAGGCATACACACACACACGCGCGCACACACACACACATTCACATGCGTACACACACACACGCGCACACACACACACACACGTACACACAGGCATACACACACACATTCACATGCGTACACACACACACACACACACACACACACACGTACACACAGGCATACACACACACATTCACATGCGTACACACACGCGCGCGCACACACACACACACACACACACACACGTACACACAGGCATACACACACACATTCACATGCGTACACACACGTGCACACACACACACACACACACACACACACGTACACACAGGCATACACACACACATTCACATGCGTACACACACACGCGCACACACACACACACACACACACACTCACTCATTTGATTGCAGAAATGGAAATGTTCGGGCACCTAGCCGCTAGCATAAGCCCTTCAAGCAGGTGATGTTTATTGGGTTGCTCAGTTGAAGGGGCTGCAGTGGCCTTTTCCGAGGCTGACCCTCAGACCCCCCCGCCCCCCTTTCTCCCGCTCTAAAGGTGTTCTTCGTCATCCGTCTGATCGCGGGCCCCACCGCCAACTCCCTGCCGCCCATCCTGGACCCGGACCCCCTGGTGGCGTGCGACCTGATGGACGGGCGGGACGCCTTCCTGACGCTGGCGCGGGACAAGCACCTGGAGTTCTCTGCGCTGCGGCGGGCCAAGTGGAGCTCCATGTGCATGCTGGTGGAGCTGCACAACCAGAGCCAGGACCGCTTCGTCTACACCTGCAACGAGTGCAAGCACCACGTGGAGACGCGCTGGCACTGCACCGTGTGCGAGGTGAGCCATCGCCACGGCGACGCGCTTAAAACCGGTACCGCTACCCGCGTGAAAGGAAGAGCAAACGACGGCGTTGAAGAGCGCGTTTTATTACCAAAGCTGTTTGTTTGTTTATTTATAATTTGTTTGTCGTACGAGCAGACGGGGCGAGTGTAGCGTTGGCTAGCGCAGGTTTGTCGGGCCGAAGTGAAGTTCCCAAATGTGTGTTGCAGTTTGGGCCGGTGCCATACGAGTGCAGACAGGGCAGGGCAGAACGCGCGCCGCTGGTCAGATAGGGGTGACGGTGGGAGAGCAGTGTCAGGCTGATCTCTACAGCGTTTCTCAGTCCCTGATTTAGAAAAAGAGCCAAGAAGTTCAGTCAGAAGTATTTTTAAAAAAATTTTTTTAAAGGGCTTGAGTTTCCAATCCTCTGGTCTGAAATTTGTGATGAATTGATTGCGCTGGTCCTGGATCAGAAGCCACACTGCGCTCAGAGTAATGAGGCTCTGGGGTGGAGTGGGACAAGCTGACCTGAGCGCACTGACCTGAGCGCGTTTTTAATGGGCCTCATTGATGTTAGCAGCCCTCCCTACGCCGCCAGCCGTTTCAGTGGGTCCTCCAACGTAGGGGCGCTGAGTCACGAAAGGGCTCAAGTGCTTGAATTCGGCAGCAGGTGGGTGTAGGAACCCCCAGAGATAGTGAGTCATGGGGTCCCTGGGATGTGAGCACGAGCAATTGGGTTCCCGCGGTAATGCTAACGCCCCTCCCCTCCTCTCCCCTCTCCCCTCTCAGGACTACGACCTGTGCATCACCTGCTACAAAACTAAGGGCCACGAGCACAAGATGGACAAGCTGGGCCTGGGCCTGGACGACGAGAGCAGCAGCCAGGCGGCCGCCTCGGTGCAGAGCCCCGGCGACTCCCGCCGCCTCAGCATCCAGCGCTGCATCCAGTCGCTGGTGCACGCCTGCCAGTGCCGCAACGCCAACTGCTCGCTGGCCTCCTGCCAGAAGATGAAGCGCGTGGTGCAGCACACCAAGGCCTGCAAGCGCAAGACCAACGGCGGCTGCCCCATCTGCAAGCAGCTCATCGCCCTCTGCTGCTACCACGCCAAGCACTGCCAGGAGAACAAGTGCCCCGTGCCCTTCTGCCTCAACATCAAGCACAAGCTGCGGCAGCAGCAGCTGCAGCACCGGCTGCAGCAGGCGCAGATGCTGCGCCGCCGCATGGCCAGCATGCAGCGGACGGGCCAGCAGCCTGCGGCGGGCGGAGGAGGGGCGGGGAAAGGAGGAGGAGGAGGAGGGGGGCTGCCGTCGCCGGGGAACAACGGCGCCACAGGCCCCAGCACGCCCACGTCCTGCGGCACGCAGCCGGCCACGCCCCAGACGCCCACCCAGGCCGGGCCCCAGCCCCTCCCCCCTCCGCAGCCCCACCTGCAGCCCATGGCCGGGGGCGGGATGATGAGCTCGCCGCAGCAGCAGCAGCAGCAGCAGCAGCAGATGATGGGCCAGCTCCCGCAGCAGCCCCTGCCTCCCCCCGGCCCGCACCCCAACAGCCTGCCCCCCTACGCGCCCCGCCCGCCCGGCTCCTCCCCCCACCACGCCCCGTCCCAGGGGAAGCCGGGCCTGGGCCCCGCCACCCCACCCCAGCAGCAGCAGCCCCTCCCCGGCCAGCCCCCTGCGCCCCAGCAGCAGCCCGGAGGCCCGCCCACGGGCCCGCCCCCGGCCGCCGTGGAGATCGCCATGAAGATCCAGCGGGAGGCGGAGAGCCAGCGGCACATGGCCCTGCAGTGGCAGGCGGCGCAGGCCGCCCGAAAGATGCCCTCGCACCCCCTGCACCAGCCCCCGGCCCAGATGGGCATGGGGATGCCCCCCCAGGCGCAGGCTGCCCGGGCGCACATGGAGCAGCAGGTGAACCCGCAGGCGCAGCTCCAGGCCCAGCAGCAGGGGGGCGCCCCGCTCCAGCCCCCCCAGCCCCAGCAGCAGTGGGGCGGCCCCAACATGCAGCCTCAGCAGAGGCCGCCGGGCATGATGGGCCAGATGGGTCATCCGGGGATGGCGTCCCCGCAGCAGCAGCAGCAGGGGCAGGGGCAGGGGCGCGGGGTGGCGGGGCTCATGGGGGCTGTGGGCGGGGGGAACCTGCCGCAGCCCGGCCTGCAGGAGCTCCTGCGCACGCTGCGCTCGCCCAGCTCGCCCATGCAGCAGCAGCAGGTGCTCAACATCCTGCGCTCCAACCCGCAGCTCATGGCCGCCTTCATCAAGCAGCGTGCCGCCCGCTACCAGGCCGTGGGGATGGACGGCCAGCCGGCGGGAGCCAGCCCCGGAGCCGCCCCGGCTGGCGTGCACGTGAGCCAGGGGGCGGGGATGTCCCCCATGACACCACAGCAGCAGCAGCAGCAGCAGCAGCAACTCCAACAGCAGCAGCAGCAGCAGCAACTACAACAGCAGCAGCAGCAGCTGCAACAGCAGCAACAACTGCAACAGCAGCAGCAGCAGCTGCAACAACAGCAACAACTCCAACAACAGCAGCAGCAACAACTTCAACAGCAGCAAGTACAGCAGCAGCAACAACAGCAGCAGCAGCAGCAGCAGCTACAACAGCAACAGCAGCAGCAGCAGCTCCAACAGCGCCCCCTGCTGGCTGGGAGTTTGCAGCAGCAGCAGCAGCCGGGCACCATGCAGGCCCAGGGCTCCCCGATGGCCAACATGAACCCCCAGTTCAGAGAGATGCTCATGAGGAGGCACCTCCAGCAGCAGCAGCAGCAGAAAATGAGCAACCACGCCCAGTTCCAGCAGCAGCAGCAGCAGCAGCAGCAGCAGCAGAACTACCTGGGGCAGCCCCAGCCTGGGGGGCCGCAGCAGGGCCCACAGCAGGGCTACCCGGGGGGCATGTCCCAGCAGCAGGTTGCCGCAGTGCTGCAGCAGAGACTCCAGCAGCATCAGCAGCATCAGCACCACCTGCAGATGCAGCAGCAGCAGCAGCAGCAGCAGCAGCAGCAGAACGCCATGGCGGGGCTGCAGGGGGCTGACGGAGGGCCCCCTCCCCCACAGCAGCAGCAGCAGGCTCCGCCCCCCCCGCAGGGGCCCCAGTCTTCCCAGGCCATGCTCCAGCATACCCTGCACCAGAGGCTCCTGCAGCAGCAGCAGCACCGCGCAGCCGCCGCTGCCGCCGCCGCCGGTGGGGCCGGCTCCCCCGCCCAGCTGGGCAGCAGCCCCATGAGCCCCCAGCAGCAGCAGCAGCAGCAGATGTCCCAGTCCCCCCACCTGCAGGGGGCGCAGCCGCTGCCCTCCTCCCTCGGCGGCCAGGTGCGCGCCTCCCCCCAGCCCTCCCCGCGGCCCCAGTCCCAGCCGCCCCACTCCAGCCCCTCCCCCCACCACATCTCCCCCCAGACTCAGACCGGCTCCCCGCACCCGGGCCACCTGGCCCCCCCGCACCACCCCGGCATGGCGGGCCCCCCGGCCCCGCCCCAGCAGCAGCAGCCCAACCCCATGGACCCCTCCTCCGCCTTCGGCGCCGAGCAGAGCGCCATGCTGTCCCAGCTGGGCGGGATGGGGGGCCTGCACGCGCCCGGGGGGGGCGACATGCTGGCGGGGGGCAACCAGGACCTGACGGCGAACCTTAATCACAGTACCCTCAACATCATGTAGCATTAACAGTGCGCTCTGTGCTGCGCTGGGGAGCTGGTTTTAGGGTTTTTTTTATTATTATTTAATATTTTTTCAGTATAAATAAAAACCTGAACTTCCTATGGGAGACTCTACAATACAGCCACAAATCAGTGAATGGAAGAGTAAATGAATGATAAGTTATTGTTGTTTATATATATATAAAATTATATATATATATATTTTGCCAATTGTGTACAAAGCAAGAGGGGATTTCTCTCCTTCAGAGAATGACAGCGGATATTTTTGGGAGGTGTTTGCCTTTAATAAATATTTTTAAGATTTTAAAAGCAGCAAAAAAAGAAAATTAAAGAGCAAAGTGAATTAACACAGTGGTCTTTTTTTTTTATTGTACGTTTCTCTTCATAAACCAGTCATGATTGTATCCGTCTTGCAGAGTGAAGTGGATATATTATTGTAATTAATAATTTGTCTCGCTACAAACATTGCATCATATCTTTCTTTAAAGTTTGGCCTTGCTTTTGTTTTGTTTTTTATTTGTAGTAGTTTTTTTTTGTTTTGTTTTTTTGGGACGGTTGGCGAATATACTGCTCAAATGAGACTGCTAAAATTCACAAAGAGTCTATTTTTGTTAATGACTGTTAAAATGGAGAGGGGGTTGTAGAATTTTTCCGGGGGCGGGGGCTTCGCGTGACCCTGTGCGGTGTTGGAGGTGTGCCGCTGGCCTTTTCAGAAGCGCCAACTCTGAGCCCCCCCCCCCCCGGCTCCCTTCTCACCCCCGTCCTGTGAATGTGCACTCCTTGTATCTGACACACATGTAACATTGGACTATCTGCTGAATTCGGGGAGTGGGTGGTGGGGTTCTGTATTATGTGGTGGAGCTGTAGTGGGTGGGACTGGCACCATTTGAAGTGTACCAGGGGGATTTATAAAGTGGGATTGTACTGGAGAAACCTGCGATTAAATGATGAACTCTACTGATGAAATGAAGAGGAGTGGGGGCTACAAGGAAACTGCCCCCCCCCATCTTTTATCATACCGTGAGAAACTGCCCTTCTTCCCCCACCCCCACCTCGCCTATGAAGTAACGTGCTGTCCCCTCTTCTCAGTTCCTATGCGCTTAGAACTTTGGGATTTTAATTTAATTTTTTTTTATTGTACAAACAAAACAAAACAAAAAAACTGTGGACTCAAATACTGCTTTTGTAATAAAATTGAAATCTAAAAAAAGATGTACAAACATTCAGACCGACAGACGTAGAAGGACAGGGATTTTTTTCTTTTATTGTATTGCTATAATTTTCCCAACAACTTAGTTTCTTTGGAATTACAGACATAATTTGAAGAGACAGAATTCCACATCAAATGTTTAAAGCTTTAGAATTTTGGAAGGGGGTGGGGGGTGGGGTGGGCTGTAGTTGACCAGCACCAATGCGCCTTTTGTATGATATTTAAAATATTAAGGTTATTCAAATAATGACACTGCGATGCTGTAAAGCAACACTCACCCGCACTCAAACACACACTCAAACACACACACACACACACACACACACACACAGTGTCCTGTGCTGTGGGGCTCCCCCCCCCCCCCCCCCCTAAAATATGTATGAGGAGGGGTTTGCTTAAAAACATGAAACACACAATCACAAATGCGTTCACACTATTTTCCTTTAGGGGCGGCATAGAGGAAGGTACCACACAATGTAAACAGTGGCAATATGGCTTGAGACTTATTTTGTAAAGAAAAAAAAAAAACGTAAACTCCTTTTTATATATAGATATATTATTTAATTTTATTTTTTGAAAAGGAAAACTTGAACCTACAGGAATTAATACTTTTTTTTTGTACTGAAGATGTAAATGTGATGCAAAATGACACTGAGTTCGTACATGTCCCGCACGGGAGCTCTGAGCGATCACGCCATTCTGATGATCCAGTTGGTATACATGCATATATAAATACACGCCCAATCGCTGTACAGACCACAGCCACACAACTTTATTTTATTTTTTTCCTCGCAGAGAAATGGACTTGGACGGAGGAAAAAAAAATTCTTTGTTTTGTTTCAAAAGGAAACTTCGGCCACTTGTCTTGTTGACATATTTTGGTGCTTGCTGAAAGGAAGCAAAAAAAAAAAAAGAAAAAAGAAAAAAAATGAACTTTTGCTGTTTTCGATTATTTTTTTTAATTATAATTATTTTGGTGGTCAGTTTTTTTGCCAATTATTTAATTGTATATTAAAGTATGTTTGTACCATTGGAAAAATACACAAGCTGTTTGTGGAGTGTTTATTTTACTTCCTTCAATCACATGACTGCTGAGTGATGATGTCAGTCACCTTGGATGAGGGGGCTGGACCCTCTACCTGCTAGTTTAGATTTCCTTTCTCTGTTTTTCTCTTTTCCCCTTCCCCCCATTATTATCAGGGTTTAAAGAGTGATTTATCATTATTATCAGCTTACTTCAACCCATCCAATAATAACAACCATCCACACGGTTGGGAACATTCAGAATGGTGAATTTGGGTGCCCTTCGAGAGCGACGGTACTGCTCGTTTTTCTTTTCCACCCGTTGGTTAATCGATCAGTTAATACCGTTGATTGGCCAAAGATTTAACTGACCTGGTGTCCCGGGTTCAGTCTTGATTAGAGGGGAAGAATGACCAGCAGTACTGTTGGCCTCGAGGGCCAGATTAGAGTATCCCTGGATTCGAAAATCTCTGCACAAGAAAATGTGCTTGTCACAGCTGGGAGGAAGTTGGGAGGATTCCAAGTGTCCTGACTGGCCAGGGCCCTCAAAAAATATTTGAACTTGGGATTTTCTGGGGTGATGGGGCCAGATTTGTAGATTTTTTTCATTGGTCTCAAAATCCCTGGTGGCACCCTAGAACAGGATCGGTGTGGTTCCATAGACCTTGACCTAAGTCCAATTAACATTTCTCCTTAATGGTGCAGTATGTGTTCACTCAAATGTTTTTACGTTCATTACCTGTATGTCGTGATGTCAAAATAGAGTTTTAAAGGTTTTGAACGTAAGATGACAAGGTGTAATACCTGAGTTTTATGTTGATTGGAGGTCTAGCTTTAGTCCTGTCTCTGTCATGTCTCTGCCCTTACCTGTGTAGCCCCACTCTGCCTGCTCTGGCAGCACTGTGAACCTGCAACAGGACTGACCAGCAGGTAGCGAAGCCTTGCAGAGAGCTGTCCTGATTGGTTAAGATTCAGGCGCGAAATTTGGAGTGGCTGTTTTCAGAACCTGGGGCAGTCAGTTTTTATTTATTTATTTATTTATTTATTTATTTATTTATCTATTTTAGAGCTTTTACATATATCTGTTGGGATGTGAAATTTAACCAAATATGAACGAAAGTGTTCTAAAACAAACTTATACCGTGTATATATAAATAAACTATATACTGTGCATACCGCACATTTAACTTTGACACAGGAACCTGCAAGTGTTACAGTTTTTCTGCGCAAACTCTTTGGTGAGTTGAGCTGAGGTTTTCTGAACTCGCTAAAATGAGGAAATGAATGACTAGAAATTATAATCGTTTGCTTTCAACAGACAGTCAAAGCTGAGGACGGATGTTGATTGAATTTAGGCCCTTGTGTGGGCGGACGGCATGTCCTCCAAACTCGGGTTCAAACCAGCCAGGCTAGAGACACCATTGGCTCTGGGCCCAATTTGCTTATTTGCTTGTCAGAGGCCTTTAACCACGGAAACGGACATGGCGTAAGTTTCACATTTAGTCTATTTATACAGAGGCGTGTTTCTGCCCAGGCAATTGCGGCTGAAGCAGTGCTCTCTGCTCAGGGGTGCGACATCAGCGGCCCGTTTCCGCCAGTTGTTTCTGACTTGGGTCATATGTTTGGACGTTTTTGTGTTGGTGAAACGTTGCAGCCTTTTGAAAGAAAGCATCGAGACCATTTGGCTTGAACATTTTGGGAAATTGAGGCGTAAGGTGCAGGCGGAGGTCTATTAGGTGATGACCTGTGCTTCTGTAGCCTCACCATAGAGATGGAACTGGCTGGATAGATGAGCAGGGTTTCACTATCCTCTCTGAAATGCAGTTTTGCCTTCATCCTCTGATGTAAAGCAGGGGCTGCCCAATCCTGTCCCCGGAGATCCACCGTCCTGTAGGTTTTCCTTTCAATCCTAATTTAGCACACCTGATTCTACTAAGAAACAGCTCCAGGAGATCTCTAGCTGTTGAATGAGGTGTGCTTTGCTAGGGTTGGAGTAAAAACCTGCAGGATTGAAGAGCTCCAGGAACGGGATTGGGCAGCCCTAATGTACAGCAACATGACCTCTGCTGGCTCTTTTGTGAATTACCTTGTGCTCTAACTTAAAAAGATTACATTTTATTTTTTTGGTAATGCTATATATACAAGCTAATTTTCTTTCTTTTTTCATTGTTATTATTTTTTTTATACATTTTTCCGTGTTCTACTTCATGGGGGAAATTTTAATTGACCGAAACAAGCGCCTCATTTGCATGTCATTTAATTTAAAATCACGTTCATTCTATATCAGTGTGTAGCTGTCATTTGACTGAGGCCAAGCTACCCTTGACCAGTAAAAACGTGAATGTGTTAAAGTGGCGTTTAAAAGTGTCAAGCAAAATTTTTAGCAAGTGACAGGTAAATATGCACATTTCCACACTAAGGTTTCTCTGTGTGAGCGGCACGGTGGTCTAGTGGGTAGCGCTGGCACCTCACACTGTTTAGACTCCCCACATTTCCAAGGGTTTCCTCGGGGCGCTCCAGTTGCCTCCCACGGTCGAAAGACGTGAGGTTAGACTAATTAGAGAGTCTAAATTGCCCATAGGTGTAAGTGTGTGAGTGAATGGTGTTTGGCCCCTACGATGGGTGTCCTCCTGTCCAGGGTGTATTTCTGCCTCTCGCCCAATGCATGCTGGGATAGGCTCCAGACCAGATATTAGCAGGTATAGATAATGGATGGATTTTGCTCTGGCACTTAAAAAAATCAGCATGTCTCAAATGTAAAAAAAAAAAATACAAACCACTAAAGTATAGAAAATATTTGCCACCTATTTATTTTAAGTACAATAAAAAATGATATAGGTATGCTTACTTATACAAAGACTGAGAAAAATGTAAAAGGAGCTTTACAATAATTAATCTTTCATTGGTAAAGTGCAGTTCGCATTTTTACTCAACAGTGAACAAAATGCAGCAAAAGCAACCATGTACTGTATGCTAATCTATACACATCTACTCACCACAACAGCACAGGTGCTGTCACAGTAAAAAAAAAAAAAAAAAAAAAAGATAAATAAAATCTTACCGTTACACAAAGTTTTCTTGCAAAATAAATAATTACATTCAGTCAGTAATACAAAAATAATGGCAGACGTCTTTCTGTTTAAAAAATAAATGACACCATATGCCACCATGTTTTTCTCTTTCCCTTTATAAAGTGTAAACAGACTATGGAGCCAGACTGTGGTCTCCTTCCCTTCATGCTTTGTCTCTGCCTTCATTTTTACCCCAAAGTTGGTCGAGTTTGATGCCCCTTTCACCCCTCCAAAAATCTAACGGGGGTGGGAAGACCAGGGGCAGTTATTTCAGTTCTTTTTTCTTTTTTTGGGGGGGGGGGGTGGTGGTGGTAAACTGAGGAATCATATTAGATCGTAACACATGTAATGAGCTAATATTGAAATCTTTTCTTTTTTTCTTCAAAAATAACATGGCAAAACCCATGTTTTATGATTATATAGAATTAGAAACGGTGCAAAAATAATACATCAATTAGCCTGGACATAAACTGCAAACAAAAAGGGAAGTTATGAATGAAAATGTTTACAACGCTACTCTGATCAACGAATTCCAATTGGGATGGGCATTTGTGCAGAAATTAATCAGCCAATTTCCCCAAAAATATTTGATCTCCCTTCCTCATTCAAGTTTTGGATATACACTTCAAAGAACTATTATGGTCACAACTGTACACAAAAAGATCATTTACAAATATTTAGGAAGTACTCCACCGATTACTTCAGTTAGGATTAAAACATTTGAGTACACAAGTGTATATATATATATGTATGTGCGTACGCATGTGCGTGCGTGCGTGCGTGCGTGTGTGCTTCTGTGTGTATGTTTGTGTGTGCGTGCATGTGTGTGTGTGTGCATGCGTGTGTGTGCTTGTGTTTGTAGGTGTGTGCGTACGCATGTGCGTGCATGTGTGCATGCGTGCTTGTGTATATATGTATGTGTGTGTGGGTGTGTGTGCATGCGTGCTTATGTGTATATGTGTATGTGTGTGCGTGCATGCGTGCCTCCGTGTGTGCTTGTGTGTGTGCATGTTTGAGTATGTGTGTGTGTGCTTATGTGTGTGCATGCAGGCTTGTGTGTGTGTATGTGTGTGTGCCTGTGTGCATGCGTGTGTGCATGGGTGGTATGTATCGAGATTTGCATCTACGCCAAGGCCTCCGCACGGTGCATCCAACATGTCAATACAATTTCATAACTTGTTCTGTTTAACTTGTTAAAGAGAGAAGTAACATTTGAAACGGTTCGTTAGCTATACAATGGGTGTTTGTCCATTCCTCTAAGCCATCGGTGCACTAAACTGAAAACAGGGTCTGAAAAGCACATCCCCACTGATCCTGCGTCTGCTCGCCTCTGGATAGGCGAAGCCTGCATGTGCCATTGGAGCTGAACCGGTAACGGCCATAACACAAGAAATAAATAAAATAAATAAATCAATAAATACACTGAGCCTGTTGTCATGGAGCTGCACACTAACGCCTTGAGATAAATACAGTATGATACAGTATCTATCATGCCTGGGGTTCAACTGGGTTTTGAAAAGTCTGACAAGATCACTGCTGAATAAATTTGATTTAAAACTGTTTGACAACGCTCTAAAATAAGCACTTTCTTCTTGCGCATTAGTTGGAGTTTAGACATCGCTGTTTGGATTTAATGTCCTCAGCAGAATTCAAATGATGTGCTCTGCAAAATAAAAGCCATCAAAAATGGCTGCCTTCATCAGTCCTTGTGATTTTGCTATCTATGTTTTGATTTGTTTTTAAGCAGTAATGTTTGAAGCTCTTAGGCTGGCTACATCCTACAGCTCGCCATGAATTTGAATCCCAGTGCAAACACACAGCAGAAGGGCATTTTAGCGCTGCCAGAGTAAAGTTAACATGTTCAACTGTGATTGTACACCAGAATGCCAAGTGCAGGTGTACATGCTGTATCAACCATGCATTGAATGGGTGGAAGTCAGGAGAGGAAGAGGATGTCAAAAAGATGAGAGAGAGAGATGGAGAAGACAGGTTTGTCGTATATGTCGTATGAACCAAAAGAGAGGGGGGAGGGGTCTACTGATTGACAGCTCTGAAGAAATCAGGAGGTATGTAAGACCACATGAGAGGGTAAGGCCAAGCAAGCCCGCCTTCTCAATCTCCCTCTTCCCCTCTCTCCAGGGTCCCTCCCATCTCCCCCTCTCTCTCTTCATCACGACTCCAGACCCCAGCCGCGAAAAAACCCTCTGGCCGCCAAGGCCTCCCTGAAAGTCACTGTCAGCGAGTTGATGGTGACGTCGGTCACGGTCACCTCCCCCGGGCCAATCACGGGACTCCAGCTCTCTGACCTCGCAGTCACAGTCACGTCCTCAGGCTCCTCCGAGGGGCTCCAATCCTCAGCTCTGCTTGAGCCTGGGGGAGGGAGAGAGAGAGAAAGAGAGAGAGAGACCCAGGAGGGAGAGAAAGAGAGTGAGGGAGAAAGAGAGAAAGAGACTCGGAAGGGAGAGAGAGAGAGAGAGGAAAGGAGGGAGGGAGGAAGAGAGAGAGAGGGAGGGAGGGTGAGAGAGGAGGGACAGACAGGGACAGAGCTTAGTTGAAGTTTCTGATTAGATCCTTATGTGTCTTGACTGACTGATTAGGCAAATTCTAGTGATATCAAAGCACCACATGCCTCTGGACACTTTTGTGAAGTGATGCAATTGCAGTACATTACATCAGCGCCAAAGAGAAAGCATCACAGAACAGCTGACCAAAGAGAACTGGGCCAAGAGGTCAACTGCTGCTCACATGCTGTCTGACCAACAATTAAGCATTTACCAGACTGAGTGTCTCTGTGCAAGTCTGGAACTCTCTCTGCATCCTGTCTGCCCTCCTCTTCCTCCTCCACCTCCACTTCCTCCTCCTCCTCCTCCTCCTCCCTCCCACCCCAGTCCTCATCCGGGGGGTCCAGTGTGGGTGTAGAGGGTCGGGGAGGAGGGGTGAGGCGCAGGAATCGGGACGCCCTCTGCTTGTTTTTGCGCCGAGCCAGCCGTCGGTACAGCCCTCCTCCCCTGGCCCGGGACTGCTCCCCGCAGGACCCCGGCCCAGCGTCCAGCGAGCGGGTGAGGGAGAGGCGCAGGCGAGCAGGCGGCTTCTCCGAGGCCTTGTGGGCACTGCGGAGGTCCATGGTGTATATGTTCTGCAGGAAGAGAGGGGGAGACGATGGCCTGTCGCAGTCAGTACTCTGCCTACTCGGATGAGACTGAAGCATGGCTTTAACAATCATGGGGGAAGGTTTGAACAGAAGTGTTTGTTTACTGTGCTTCACGGCTGACTGGACAGTCCCAAAGGCAGACAGAAACACGGTGAGAAGTGCGGACCGTACCTGCAGGAGGAGCCTCTTAGGTTTGGGCCCTCTCTTCCGGTAGCTAATCGCCCTGTCCTTCTGCTCTCTGGCGTGGCGAAAAATGAGAGAGTCAGCGGTGAAGACCGACTGTAAAGACGCTATTTGGAATTTTAACATTTTTCCCCCCTTTTTTAAAATTTTTATTTGGAATACTCAATCTGCCCAAATGGCCAAATTAGAATGTTAAGAGTTTTACTTACTTCTCCTCATAGGCCAGAACTAGCCGAGGGTCCAGAATGTGCTCCTCTGGTTCCCATGTGCTGTACCTGTCGGAAATCACAACACAGAATGCACATACATCAGGTGTTGGCCTGCTGGTACAGAGAGAGAAAAAAAAGTATAGTCTTTGTTTTGTTCGCCTATAACTGACAGTTCAATCACTGTTGGTGCCGTGCTCTGTACACACACATTCACTGTTAATATTTGCTGTTTGCCTGGATAGTCCTGTTCCTTCCCAAAGTACTTAAAATAAATTGAAAATCCAGGCAGACACATTTAAAGAAACAAAACCCCACCCCAGCTACTCCCCTCCTTACAGAAGTGTTGGGTTTTTTTCTGTTTCCAATGTTTCTTTTTTTTTTACCGATTAAAGTCCTAATATTTTCCCTCTCCTTCTGTACAGTGAGTAGAGTATATTCTTTGTTTTGGCAGGGTATGTATGTCCAGTGATGTAGCAGGGAGCAGTCCCTTCATCGGAGATAAATGGTGAACTTGCTACTAGGAAAATAGTTTGAGAGTGAGTGACAAGTACCTCTTGTGGTGGTGTTTGAATTTAAGCAGGACAGTGGCAGCACATTTGGCAAAGGATGGTTCAGTTGCTATTTTTGGTAAAGGACATTCTGTTTTATGTCAGGGGCTTCAGACAGTTTTGTCCTTTTTTGGAAAATCCCTGGACAGGTGTCGGGATGACGTTTGGGGAACCAGTTTGCTGTCAAAGTCGCAGAGTCAAATTCAGTCGGTATTGAAAAGCAGAGGTCTTCTGGCCCCACTACACTGTACATATATTTGATTGGAGTTATCACTGATGGGCTTGGTGCACCTTAAACAAACTTCTGAACCCAGAGTAGATGAGGCAAGGACACAGTGCCGCCTGGCCTACACAAACACAGGCACATAATGCTGGGTTAGACTCACCTCTGCCCCTGAAAGCTAGTGTTAGGTATGAATTTGGGGATGCTCTATTTACACACACAGCAATGGTAATGGGCTCTGCAGAAATCGGGCCCTTCTCACACAGCTCCTGTATGGTGATCTATGTGGCCCGCCGCACGCGTTCATGGACTAACCGGCTGGGGGGGACAGTTTTCTGAACGGACTTTAGCTTCTTTGTGTGTGTGTGTGTGTGTGTGTGTGCGTGAGAGACAGAGAGAGAGAGTGAGTGAGTGAGAGCCAGAAATAGAAGGCAATATTAGTACTAAATTCAATTCGTATATAGAGCAGTATAGTGCTCCTTAATAATACTGCAGGGATCATATCTCTAGGTATGAGTTACATCACACGGCTGTAACGTCACTTCACATTTTCCAGAATGGATCTGCTTGCAGTGCCCCCATCCTCTTCTACACAATAATCAGAGTTTCAATATATGCTTACTTAGGAGGCCATCCTTTCCACTTCAGTAAGTATTCCACATTCCCCTGAGAAAGAGCGAGAGAGAGAATTGTCACATTGTTACTGAAAATAACAAAACGTGACTTGATGGAAAAAAGAGAAAGTTAGGATTTCAATTGATGTACTGAACGTTGCCAATGACGTCAACTTTTAAAGGGTCGTGGGCAGTGACAGCTCTTATTGTGGTGACGTAACCGCACATGAGTGCACTAGCGACAAAGAAAGCCCGTCTTGGACCACCCCCTCCAGCCTTACAAAACATTCTAGAATATTTTGCTACGCTACGGGGGGTGGGGCCATGATAACATAATAAGTAAATACAACAGTGTTGCGCAACGTGCGCCACTGTGCTGTTCTCTCCAAAGCGGAACAAGTACTGATGGCCGCGTGCGTTCTTCGACCTGGTTGTTTACATCTAAGATGACGGACACACTGAAACATCCTAGCATACAGAACGAAAATATCGTGGAATTGAATTAAAAATATTCATCACAAAAATTACATCAACAAATCTGCACAATATGATAAAGTAGAATGTATTAATGCGTGGACAACTGCGATTATTTATATGCGTTAAAACTAACATTACACATTTTGAAATAAATATTTATACCAGTACAACAACAACAACATTGTTGATGAATAAACATATGCAAGCGCCGTTTATCTTTACGAAGCCAGGGTTAGCACAATTGGCTTCACTGTCAGATTATTTCCTTCTCAAGACGTTTATAAATAAACTGCGTAGCTCCATATAAATTCGTCCACTACTACAGTAATCTGTCCTGTAGACGCAAGGACAATACCGGAGAGCGTTTACGAACCCTGAATCACGCTTCACAACATGCATGCAGGACGCGACGCAACACAACAGCAATACACTTACACATTAAGTTAAAGAGGCACTCCCCACGCCCCCGCCCCCTTCTGTAGGCTATGTTTATACCAGTAGATAAAAGTAGCGGTTCAGGAGCGTTTTGTGAATCACTTAAGCGGCTGTTAAAACATATGCCCATCTACCACGTAATATCTTGTGCACTTCGATGTTTTGCACAGAGCGTATAATTTTGTTAAGTAATACTGAGCCAAACATGTAAGGCTCTACGGACGTCTTTAAATTTAGTAATTACAAACGCGGTATATGTCGTCATCCAACACACACACTTATCCCTTACCTTTCTAACTCTCTTCTTGATTATCGATTCCACGGCAAACACTTGTTCGCCGATAGCTGACAGTTCCATCACTGTTGTGCCGTGCTCTGTACACACACGTCACGTTCAATGTTAATGTTCGCCGTTTGCCTGGATAGTCCTGTTCCTTCACAAAGTACTTATAAATTGAAAATCCAGGCTGACACGTTTCAGAAACGCAACACTCCACCCCAACTACTCCCCTCCTCGCAGAACCGTTGGTTTGTTTCTGTTTCAAATGTTTTTTTTACCGATTCATTTCCTGATATTTGCCCTCTCCTTCTGTACAGTGAGTTTTCAAATCTGCGACACATCTGCACTGCTTAGCGCGTCCCCGTGCGGCTAAAAGCGCGTCCACGAAGCGCGCTTGCCTTAAGTCGAGAAACGCACACAGGATCGCGCACACTAACGGGAGTACAAAGTTCAGAAAATCAAGGTTGGGTTCAAAGACTTATGGCAGAGCAATTTCACTCGTAGCTTCCGCTGTCACTCATTTAGCTTTTATCACATCTCCCCAACAAACGATTGGAGCAATTCGTCAGTCTTTACTCGATGACGACATGTTAAGAAAAGATACGAGTAGTGAGTGCACACCAACACTTAAGGATACACGTTAAACAGTCTATACCACATCTCGTGTACATCGTAAGAGACCCAAGTGTATCAACTCACACACAGTCACACAAATCCATGCCACACCTAAGAAAATATTTGCATAAAGTATATCAATTTTATTATTGTGGAAAAAATGACATTTAACTATACCCAACTCCCCTTAAAATAGAAGAGGAGGAAGTCAAAACCAAGGATGTGAAGAAGAGGCTGGAGCAGGTGAGATTGTCCTAGCAAACACATATGCTGTGTCACACTCGTTTCATTTTTAACTTTACAATGCACTGAAAGTATTTTTAGAGAGGACTTTTGAGCCAGCTCTTTTGATACAGTAAATACAAGCAAATATACAATTCACTGTAGATATGTTATGGCTCTCTCACGCAATTTTTAAGGTCATGAAACAACAAAAGTCCCATTTTGCTGTAACTATAACCCACCATTATAAATATTTGAAATCACTGTATTAAGCACAAATGGCCAACAATTCCATGTTCACCTTTTAAACACATTCTCTCAGACTTCCACTTAATTTTTCAAAATATTTCCTCTATATTTCAATAATTCATAGGTACAGTAGCAATCTGCTCCTGAGGCTGCCTCCTCAAAATCTTCTCACCCCAGGACACCCGAGTTCACACAGTGTCAGTATAAAGGAAATTTTGAGAAAATTTGATTTTAATGAAACCTTACATATGTACTTTCTTACCTCTATTTTCACTTCCAAGGCACCTCCAGCAAAATTATGTCAACATCCTCAGTACAAAATGTCTGATCACCACCATTTTCACTTTACTCATCTACCATCACTTAGTCAGATGCACAATAGGCTGGGGGCTTACATCTCCCAGACCACAGCACCTATGTCAGACAAAAGTGGACTTCGACAGATTGGCATTTCTTTAAGGTACTGTGTAATAGCGCATGAACTGTGCCAATCTATGTTTATGAATAACCACAACCTACTGGAGTGATATGTACTCACAGACAGTAAACTGTGTTTACACTGTGCTGTTAAGGTTGGCCACGTCGAGGACAGGCAGTCAGCCATCGGCAAAGCCGAGACATCAGTGACAGGAATTTGAGGTCGGTGGCAGGTTTTAATTGTTGTTATAATGGAGCAGAAAGAGAGAAAATAAGGTCCATGAGATGAAACCGAGATGTGCATGCAAATGTAAAGATGAAAAAGATGGACCGATATAACACCTGTTTAAAAACTGTCTGTAAGGAAGAGGACAGGCATAAGCACAGAAGTGCTGACCCCCCTCCTTTAAAAACCATGAACTGTGAGAAAAATACTCCAATGTAACATTGAAAAATATAGAAAATATATGTATATATATTTTTAAAGTGCCACGATTTGAAATACCACAGCCGATGTCCATAGATATGTGTGGGTGTCCAGTTCTTCAGTCTCGGCTGTCAAAGGCTGCCCAGCAGTTGAGAGGGTAAAACAAAACCAAGTCTGGTCTAAGTGGCTCCTTGACTGGTTGAGTCACCCCCACCCGTTCAAGATTTTACCCTCCAAGCCTGTTAAATAGGACGAGGGTCTCTCTGAAAACCAAGCCGGAATATTCAAGAAGCGTCACACCTCCACGTCTGCTGAATTTCAACCTCGGCTGGCACCACCAATAGCAGTTCACAGTTCTTTCCTCGCAGCTGGTGTCGCAAGAACTTCCTGACACGTGACAAATACAAGAAAGGAAGGGGGAGGGACCATAAAAATGTGATGGCAGGTGAAATTAATTGTCAATTGTATCAATTCAAAATGAACACAACTGGCGCATTCGATTACACAACTGGTTTTATGCCATCACCGTGATGCGAACACCAATCAATGAGCTCTGGTTAAGAGGAAAACAAAACTGCCCTGGGGTCTGATGTTGGAACAAGGTGAGCCACTACAATACGTAGGCAATCATGACAAAGTCCATTTTCATTCTGTATCAACTGCAAAAAAGCAGCAGCAGCCAACGCTGGCACTGTGCGTAGCGCAGCAGCTAAGCTGGCAGAAACATCGGGAGAACGCTACTTGCATAAAATGGAAAGCACCCAAGATTTCTGAGGAAACTGAACAAAATGTTCTCTTTTGTTGGACCCAAAGAGGAAAACGTACAGTGAGGAAGTAAAACAAACAAACAAAAAAGGCTTGTTCTCCCAAATGCTGCTGTGGTGCAGACGTGCCACTGCATTTAAGGGCAAATTAAACTGTGCCGGGCGAAGTACCTGAGCTCCTCGGGAGGGCCGATGGCATGGGGGCAGCGCAGTTTGGAGTCCAGGTTGTAGTAGACCCCGCCCACCTCGCGCACGCCGATCCAGTGCTGGCGTTTGAGGGGGAGGCGCAGGGGCCCCCAGCACAGATTCGTGGGCACGTTGAGGATGAAGCCGGTCACGTTGGGCAAGGCAATGCTGGACACGTCCCTGAGGGAGGACAGTAAAGGCGCTGACGGGCCGGACACACCGGCTGCGGTTACAGATGGTTTTTGTGGTGTATGAGGACTGGGCGTCAGCGTAGAACAGCGTTTACAGAAGTAGGTATTCTAAGTCAGTGGTTACAGGCACAAACCATCAAATGGGGCACTGTCATTGTTACCCTTGAGCAAAGTGCAAACTAAAAAGTAAATAAGACCATGCCCTATATGAGGACAGATCATTTAAAAAATGACACTGTAACCTGTGTAAGCTGCACCGAATAAGGGCATATGATGTGCAAATAAGCAAAAAAAAAAAAAGAATAACACACAAACACCACCAAGCAAAGTACGAGCCCCAACTGCGCGCTAGCTGGAACAGCACTGAGGCTCTACCTCCTCTTGTCCCACCACACGGCCTCAAATCCACGAGTCTGAAGGGCGGCCATGATGACATTGACGTCGTAGTTGCCGTTTCCCAGCATGCTCTTCTTGTGGGGCGTTACCAAAGTGTTGGGAGAGAGCCTATGCGAATGAGGCGAAGAAGAGGGTGAGATTTAGGTTTAGGGTTATTTATAAATTAAGACACTGAATGGAGGAGTCAGCAAGCACAGGAGTGGCGTCCCGTATGGATCAAACTCATAGGCGTAGATTTCGGGGGGGACACAGGGGATACGTCCCCCTCAATATTTAGAACACGTGCATTTATCCCCCCCAATAAAAACATGAAAGAAGCATTTCCACCATAAATTGATGTAGAAAGGGCACAAATTGGTGCATGAAAATTCACCAGAATGCAGGAAATGAAGTGTCTGACGCTCAAAATTTCCTGGGGGAGGACCCTCAGACCCCCGGCTTAATGTGTCCCCCCCCCCCAATGTTCAAACGAAACCTACGCCACTGACCAACCCGCACCTCAGCCCTCACCTCTGGAAGATGTCCTGCAGCGTGTCCCGGCTGAAAGCTGCTCCATCCTGGAAGACGTTATTGAGCGCGTGCAGAGCACAAAGCTCCCGCCGCTGCTTCTCGTGGTAGATGGGAGGGGGCAGGGGCGGAGAGAGGCGTGGATTTGATCCCGACTCCGCCCCACCGCCACCCTCGAGCCCTGCGCCCTTCTGCTTGCTTAACTTCCATGGCATGCACCCCAGCCCCTGGAGCCCCCCCCCTCCCCCCTTCCCCTTACCAGCACCCGGAGCACTCCCCATCACTCTCCCACCCTATCGCCACAGCAACCATGAAGGGGAGGAGGGAGCAAGGGGAGGGGTTTGCCAGTTTTTGAATCCCTCCTTCACCTCATTTACCCCAGGCTTATTAAAAATGGAAAGCAAAATATATATATATATATATATATATATATATATATAAATTGAATGTTCTATGGCAATCAGTAGAACCTGTGACACTGAACACTGTGTAAATTTCCTAGCTGTGTAAATCTAATGCCTATGACAAATATGGAGACAACTGGGGTAGTGGAGGACTACATACAACAAAAATGCGTATTGCTACTTTCCAGTTCCTCCATTTTTCACTCTCCAGTTGTCTCCTCTACTCTTTAATGCTTGGCTGTTCCCAATGCCCTTTAAAGGAATAAAACAGTGGGCCTATTCCAGAATGAAACCACTTTCAACTCCCTGGAAGGAAAAGAGCAGATGAGAGGGACAGACGCCCAGGAGCAGAAACTGCAAGGTCCCCTGGGTAAAAGTCAGCGCTGGTGGTTTGTGGGGACAGCAACTCTATCTTGTCTGTGGCTCTCCCTGGGGCCAGCTCTGACAAGAGAACAAAACGCACAACACTAATGATACATACTGTAACCGCACAAGCACACATGTCCTCACTCACATACATACATGCACACACATGCAGAGAGAAAGAGACACACACACACACACACTCACATGTCGTCTTTCCCCCCTCTCTCTCCCTCTCTCTCTCTCTCACACACACACACACAAACACAGAAACAGTAAGACAATTATGTCCCTGGAATTGGTCTGTCACCAGACATCAGACATCATTTTAATGTAGCAGTTCCAATCAGTCACACCCACATTGATAAGATGTGTTTTGTTCCATTTTATCATGTCAAAACAACTACAATTACTATAGAAGCTTTTTAGGCTACTTCAGTGAGACAGCTAGCTAGACACACCTAACAATTTTCAAAGGAGAGATTTTACTAAGGTTGATTGGAAAAAACAAAACATTTCACGCAGGTTATTTCGGTAAGATTGCACAGATTTTCGCAGCACTACACTGGAGAAAAACAAGGTAGTGTAGTCACACAGAAGGGTAACTTGCTGCCTTGCTGATAAGATATTGCAACAAAATGAATTACAATTATGAAGCCTATCACCGGAAAACAGCAGCCTATATCTTGGATTAGGTAGCCAATAATCGATCAGTTTGTCAAACCATAAACCAGCCATCCTGCTAGCTTCCCACCACGTATCATTAACGTGCTCTAGCTAGCTTTCTAGCTAGTTTGCATGATCATGAGGTATGCCTAGGTATCAAGCAAAACCAGTGGTCGCATTTACAATAATTAACAAATACAAAATAATTAAGCGCTCACGTTTTAAGACAATACTAGTTCTTGCCAACTTGGTTTGAATACACTAGGCACAACCTCGTTTCAAAATACTCACAGTAGGTAACATCAATTATACCAATAGCACGAACACTTGTCTTCCGGATTCCCTCTCCGCCCACTTATATGTCCGGCTAATTCACAGTAATACATTTGCTTTTACCTTTCAAAATTCCGTTTTCACCGCTACTTTCTTTTGGGTTATTTATTCCGGGCTTTCTTCTTTTGGCTTTTACCTCGGCAGCTCCGAAGGTACCTGATTTCAGCAGGCATGCGCAAAACGTCATTCTGTTTGCTGGTTTGTCGTCGTCACTAGCGTCACGCACCAATTTGTGCACAGAGTTGAGTTCGCTTAAGCCAACAGTACTCGTAGTAGTTAGGCATTGCATTGAATCGTTCAGCATGTGTAGTATTGCTACAACGGTAGAGGTTTTGAAACATTAACTATGAACAACATAGCCATGCCTATATGTGTGTCTCAGTTGTATTTTTGCTTGTTAGTAGTTTACCTGGCAAACAGCATATGATCAGGTTCAAGTGTGTTCATTTAAAATATGTCATTCCGAACTCAAATATGTTTTTTTGTATACTGCAGTATAAAGTGGTACATGCATTAAAATGAATAAAAAATAAATAACAGCACTCAGTTGACAATTAGTTGACAACAAAATATATATTATAAGTGTCTAAAAGCCTAGAGAAACCAAGAGTGAAACCCTGATGAGTTGGACAAAAAACCACATCAGTGGGAGCAGAGCAGTGAGAAAACATTGTTTAATGATTAAAACTGAGCTGGCTGCAGATGATGCATACTCTGACATAATCATATTGAGCAGCTCATTGAGTCTGCAGACAATGCCCGATGGTGGTATTTAGCATCTCAAAATCCATTCATCCTTTAAGGTGTAAAATTACAAATATCATGTGACTACAATGTTCTTAACGGAACAATGCTGATGTAACAATCCCTACTGGTATTTCAAAGCTATGGAGTTCTAGAACACTGACTTAGAATTTTGAAAAAATGTACTCTTCAAAGGGTTAAGTCATTACACAATATGACTCTTTATTTGCCCTCATAATCACTCCTTTCTCCTTGGCTCACACTATTGTGACATCATTTTTAATCCAAGAGCCTGTAGACAATGTTCTGTGGCTTTTCATTGGATAAAACTCCTTTGAGATATAAGAGGGGCAATAAGCAGCTCGGGTAAAAATGGGGTCAAAGCCACTGTTGGGAGATAATATATAACTTGCACTCCAACTGGCACCCTGAATTTGATATGCATTACATATCTTGTAATGTCTTAAGATGAAAGCAGCAGAGTTCAGGTGTATTGCTTGTATTCTATTGTGACATCATAACTGAACTCAGTTGTGACACCATAATAATACTCCAGTATTGTCCAGTGGGTAAGAAAGGGGGAGGGGAGACACTAAAAAGCTAAAAACCTAAAATGGAAGCAGTTCAAACCTATCAACTGTTTCTGCATTTTTGTGCAGACAACTACTGTATTTTGGACAAGGTCTGATCTGTGTCCACCATTCTACATGGGATTATTAAACAATTCATACTGGTTCCATATGCTCTATAATACTGTGCCATTTAGCATTTTGTGCATATATTGTTTGCCCTTATATGTTTGTTTTAAGATACACTGGTCTGTAATGAACTTGTGCACACTTCCTTCATGTAAGTATGCACAGGTGTGATTGAGCTCTTCTCTATACATTGTTTGGATGCAGTATAGTTAAAGCTGGAATCTGCAAATGTCAGTGTGTGGAAGCTGCTAATGACCAAAGGAATAAGTAATTCTGATTAATAACAACAATCTTGGCATGTTTCATAAATTTGAGAAAATGTGGAATGTCAACAAACCAACGGACAAATGAATACTCACAAATGAAACACTGTGGAAGAGACAGGTACCCCTTTTCAACCCTGAAAGCAAATGCCAGAGCATGTAGTGGAAAGACACATTTTCACACTTCTGCTTATGCAAGTTAAACCTCTAGTGTTCTGGGGTTTCCAAGGTCAAGAAGATTTACCAATGAGGTCATGGTAAAGGTGAAGTTCGCCCCCCCGGTGGCATATAAATGTTCATGTGCCGCTTGATCAAGCAGGGAGATGGAAATGTTAAAAATAAGCATGTGCAAGTCTTCCAAGCATTCAGATTTAACCCCTCACTTAAATTATTGACAAAAAATACAAAAAAAAATAAAAATTCCATAGAACTGCATACATTCAAGTTTCTCCTCTCCAGTACTATTCAAGCACTGTCACCTCGCAAAAAAAAATGAATACTCAAGTCCCACACTCCAAGTGCCACACTCCATGTCCAAGCCCATGGCTGCTCAAAGGCACTCATTTCACGCATCCTTCTCCCTCACTTCCAGCCTGCTCTCCAGCAGAGCGGCCATGTCCTCCAGCAGCTTCTCCCTGATGCGGTCCTCCCTCCGCTGCAGCTCGTGAACGTAATGGCCACCGAGCGCCTTCATTTCCTCCACCCTCTCCAGCAGCCTGGAGGCCAGGGCCCTCCTCTGGGGCAGGGGGCAGCCGGGCCCGTTGCCCGCCAGCTCCGCCCTCTGGCCGCACGCGGACAGGGCGGCCCGGAGGCCGGCCGGGGCGCCCCCGAGCAGCTGGGCGAGCGTGGGGGAGCCCCCGAGGGAGTCCGCGTGGGTGAGGACTGGCAGCACGTGACCCCGGGCCCCCTCCCCCACCAGGTCCAGCAGGGTCTTCAAGGCCTCTGATTCGTCCCTGCTGCCTGCACCGCTCGACCCGGGGGCCCGCATGACCAGCAGGAAGGCGTGTGGCCCCGGGCTGGCCAGCTGCACGCTCCGCAGGGCCTCCCGCGCCCGTCCCGCGGCTCCCAGGGACGACCCCAGCAGATCCGGGGTGTCCACAACGGTCACCTCTCTCCCTCCCAGGACGGCCCGATGGCTCACACAGTGCCCGGAGGCCCCGGGAAGCCCTGCGCAGCCCAGCAGGGTGTCCCCCAACCGGCTCCGGCCGCCCCCCCGGGGCCCGACCAGAATGACCCGCAGCCTGGCATCAGAGGGGCCGGGCGCGAGAGGGGCAGGACTGCTCACAGCGCCACGATTTGTGGACTGTCCAATTTTTGGGGACTTGCCTTTGGAGTTTTCTGTACACAGAACATACATATAAATAAGAAATCATCCCCGCAACAATAGTATGTGTAATAATGATATTCGGGGAAAGCCAGCTGGGGTTGTATACAGCTGTTACTGTATAAGCAAAATTTTGCAGGTTCAGTTCCTGAATGGGGCACAGCCATTGGGTCATTTTGCAGGATTCATAATTTATAATGTTAAGGCCAACGGCTAATATGATTTTTATACACAGATCTAAATGTGTAATATGTAAAGGGCTTTTGATAAGCGAATAGACAGTGTTAAGATTGGGGGTTGGGGTAACTGTAGCACAGGAGACTCACCTCTCAGGCGCTGGATGAGGTTTCTCAGAGCCAGCAGGAACTTCTTTATGTTAGTGAGAGAGCCTAGCGAGGTATAGAGAGAGGGTGATAATCAAACATCAGAAAGCCTTACAAAAAAAAGGAAAGGGGATAGAAAGAGATGGAATGAACACCAACCTGCAACAGCTTTGATTACCGCTGGTACCCAGCTGAGTTTGGTAGGCAGTGCTGTGACACAGACAGGATTAGGAATAAAATTAATTGGTAAATAAACAAATGGGTGTCTGTCATCGATGTAAGCAAAATTACAGAGAGTACTGGTGGTTATTATTTATTCATAATGTACAGTAAAGATACAGTGGCACGCACTGAAGCTGTTATGCTGAAGTTATTGCTCACCTAATATGAACTTCCAGAGAGGAGACAGCCACTTCACTAAAGTCTGTAACCCTGAAAAAAACACAGCACTATTAAATACACACAGCACTCCATTATGCCCTGACCACCCCCACAATTAAAATACATATACACTGTTAATAATGGCAAAAATGTGAAGTAGCGCGCTCTAATAATCCCCTGGCACGCAATCATACGTTCTAGTGAGCATCAACATATTTCAGAAATAGATTTGATTACCATGGCAACGCAATTTCAAGCAATGTCACACAATTTTTTTTTTTGATTGAGTACGCAGCCTTTATGGCCGTATTGTCATGTGTCACCTCTCCCATCTCACTCCCAAGTGCACTCACCTCGAACGGTACTCAGCAGACGGGAGAGCCAGCTCCACAACGAGGACAAACCTGGGGTGGGGGTGCATATAAACGAACACTTTAGAGACCCACTGCCAACACTTCATTTGTTGCATTTGAAGCCTCCTTAGAATGTTTTTTTTTAAAAACATGTATAAACAGGAAAATAATTGTCATTTAAAAATAAAATGACATTTTTTGTGGATATTCGCAAGTTCACTTCAGAACAGCAGTTCGCTAAAACTGATTAGCTAAAATGTGAATGCTACATTAATCACTCATCCCCCCTGTTGTGGACACAATGGGAACGGTTACTTTTAGGATTAAAAATGGTTATTATTATCGCAAGGGGGTGTTTAAAACATTAATGTTGTGTTGACGTAAAAAGGCGACTGCTCTGATTATGTTGTGCAGTTAAAAACCTACCAGTGAGAGAGCAAAACAGACGTATTGGCCACCTTATTAAAAATGGAAGAGCTGAAAAGGGGAAAACAATAAATTCAATTCAGAATCAAGGTAGGCTGCCAGAGCCTGAGCTCCAAAGGTTAAACTGACAGGCAAATGGACTGAATAACATTTACGCAAAATACAGTGACTCTACTGACAAAATGTTAGATTGGACCACCACGCTGTTTGGCTGTCCATAACAAGAAAACAAAGCTTGCAGAAAAGCTATGTTTTTTTTCTTTTTAAGCAAGGTGGTCTATAGACATTGTAAATTGTCTAGAGTAACCTTATTGATAAAAGGCAAAAAGAAAAAAGAAGATATGGAAAACAAGACATACTTGAAACAATGCAGAATGCAGAAAGAAAATTATGTATCGAGCATGAAAACAGACAAACAGGCTAGAGAGTGTGGCCTGCTAACCTTGTGAGAATCTGTAGAACAGGAACCCCACCACTGTAAGTGCCCCCGTCAGCACACTTTTGGAGCTTATCCAAAGATCTGAGATGCATGCAAACACAAAAAAGGATTCATTTGATTATACATTTGAAGCACTTTCTTTAAAAGTCAGTGCGCCTCCTACAGCTGCCATGATGCAGCAGTAGCATAACTCACTAGATGTATGGATAGCTTAGCTGTATACTTCGTTGTTGTGATAAGTGTAATGTGTTAATAATTTCAGTATCATACTGTATAGGCTAGAACTAAAGCTTTTCTCCTTAATTCACAAAATAGTATCATAAACAAAAATAAAGTAAGGGGGGGGGGGGGCGATAAAGGAACACACAAATCGCAGCCCGTAGGCCTCCTGTTTACAAACAGCAACGGTGTAACACCCGTTTCTCACATTTCTCACTCCCACCGAATCCCTCCAAACCCCGCCATATTTTTATTTTAATGGCTGCATTGTAAAGGCGCAGTAAACCGTGTGAGATATCCCCGTCCCCTGCAGATGTAAGGGTCCTCACCCTCCAGCTCGGCGTTTTCCCCGCAGGCAGACGAGGACGTGCAGGCGCTCTGCGGCTTACAGTCGCACTCCATGGCTGCTGGCTCGCGGCTCCCGGGGCTCCGCCTCCAGAGGTGCGTGCGGACAGTACCTGTCTGTACCTGCCCCAGGTTCGGGCTTCTCCCCCCCCCCCCCCAACCCTAACACGACCTATTTCCTCATTTCCTCCAGTTTACAGAAATACTAGAGCTTTTAAGGCCAGACTGAAAAAGATTGCTATTTCGTGTTGTATTCTTGAAACAAAAAAAAAAAGGTATCCAATTACACGTGGAATGAGGAAGGAAAACACCTTAAGGCGTGTCAGAAGACCTGGCAGGACAAGAAAGGCTGGAAAAAATGATGCAATGTAGCCATTTGTGTAATTTAACTGTATAGCACTTCAGTTTATACTCAGACATACATGATAACCACTCATGACAAATGAATGCTTTTTTAAATGTATATGTATTTATGTATCAAAAGTCACATCCATATAACCCATTACAATGCAAGCATAGTATGTTCTAAGGGGGAAAACTCTACAACAGTTGCGTGGCTTCTACCCTAAAAGACAGGTACAAATCAACTGCCCTCTCTTCCCTAAACACAGACACCTACTCTTCCTCCCTAAACACAGACACCTACTCTTCCTCCCTAAACACAGACACCTACTCTTCCTCCCTAAACACAGACACCTACTCTTCCTCCCTAAACACAGACACCTACTCTTCCCCCTTCCTCCTGCTCAGTGAGAAAACTGCTCAGTCAGGGCGTCGATCAGCTCCTGTTTCTTGGCGCCCGTGGTGGGCACGCCGAACTGCTTGCAGGCGTCCTTCAGCACCGGCACCGTCAGCTTTCCCAGCGTCCCGTTCTGCACATGGGCCCGAAGCTCCGCCTCCGGCAGCTCCACCTTCGGCTTCTTCTCCGCTGCGCCTCCCCCCTCAGCTGAATGTCATGAAACAAAGCATCAAGTGCACAGGTATTACTGTGGTTCTACAGCATCAGGTGCACAGGTATTACTGTGGTTCTATAGCATCAGGTGCACAGGTATTACTGTGGTTCTACAGCATCAGGTGCACAGGTATTACTGTGGTTCTATAGCATCAGGTGCACAGGTATTACTGTGGTTCTATAGCATCAGGTGCACAGGTATTACAATGATTCAATAGCATGAGATGCACAGGTATTACTGTGGTTCCATAGCATCAGGTGCACAGGTATTACTGTGGCTCTACAGCATCAAGTGCACAGGTATTACTGTGGCTCTACAGCATCAAGTGCACAGGTATTACTGTGGCTCTACAGCATCAAGTGCACAGGTATTACTGTGGCTCTACAGCATCAGGTGCACAGGTATTACTGTGGCTCTACAGCATCAGGTGCACAGGTATTACTGTGGCTCTACAACATCAGGTGCACAGGTATTACTGTGGCTCTACAACATCAGGTGCACAGGTATGACTGTGGCTCTACAGCATCAGGTGCACAGGTATTACTGTGGCTCTACAGCATCAGGTGCACAGGTATTACTGTGGCTCTACAACATCAGGTGCACAGGTATAATGATGATTCTATAGCATCAGGTGCGCAGGTGCTGGTTCTGTTATATAAAGCAGCCGTGGTTGCTAAGGCAACCTCTGCCACCTGCAACCGCAGACCCCACTGCAGTCCCTCTCCCCTTCTCTACAGGAGCAGAGTCTGCGCTCCCCTGCACCGCTGCCATCTGCTCTCACCAGGCTTGCGTTTGGTGGCTGTCTTCCCCTCCGGGTTGTAGTCAGCAGGATAGACCAGATCCTTGAACTGCTGCACCAGGGGGCCCAGACGCTTCTCGATCTCCTCAGTTTTGGGCTCTGTGACAGGGAGAGACAGAGAGGGAGAGAGAAAAACAGGGAGAGACAGAGAGAGGGAGAAAGAAAAACAAAGAGAGATAGAGAGAGAGAGAGAGAGAGAGAGAGAGGAAAACAGGGAAAGAGTGAGAGGGGGAGAGAGAAGTCAAATAGGACACGGGCTGCTTTTACTGGCTATGGGTAGAGCATACTAGGTGATTGGTTGCAGGACATATCATATATGTTCTTGTAAATTTTATACCAACATTCGACTACAGGAGTTATTGCTGGCTTGTAATGGTGTAAATGCTGAAATGCTTTCAACAGACAATGCCAGAGAATGTTTTGTAGAACAGTTGGCTGTGGCTTACTGACCTATGACAGATTAGGAGGCTGCCTCAGAGAATGCTTCAAAAAGTCCAAGTCAAAAGCGAAATGTGGACGTACTCAGTCAAGTGCAGTAGCATGAAATGTAATATAAACCCAAGTAGAAAGCATTTTTTGGGGGGGAAAAACACATTTTATATCAAAAGATATTTTAATTCAATAAAATAAAACATATTGCTTCATTTAAGAGAAGTACGACTAGCACACTGAGCCCACGGTTTCCAGCTAAGCAAAAAAAAAAAAAAAAAAAAGGCTTATTTTGAGGATCTGGAGGGGTGACATCATCCTCTGAAAGACATCACATGCTATCTCTCATGCCTCTGAACTCAACACAAACAGCCAAGTGTGAGAGAGAGGCAGTGAGCACAGCTCTGGTGCTGTGCGTGTGTGTGAGAGAGTGAGACACTGGTAGAACTCACTGGTCAAGTCCTCTATGGGCTCAGGCTCCAGCAGGTCCAGGGCCAGGGCTTCCAGGTTCCGGAAGTGCTGCTGCAGGGCTGGGTTCTCAAACGCATCACTCCTGAAACACACACACGCACACGCGTAGAAATGCACATACACGTGCAGACACGCACACACACACACGCACAGGCATGCACACACACACACGCACACACAGGCACGCACACACACACGCATACACAGGCACACACACACACACACACACACACACAAACACAAACACACATACACACACACATATGCACACATGCATGCACAGACAGACACCCACACACACACACATGCACAGCTGAGTCCACAGAGTTTCAAAATGCAAACTTTGTCTGAGATGTGTCACTGGCTTAATTAATACTGTGCGTCTATGCAGGGTCTTAGCAGATACAGTGTATACTTGTACACACAAAACACAAACCTAACCTTAAACAGCATCTTGCCCAGAACACAATACAGTCCAACACAAATGCACAACAGGCGTTGTTCACATACTGGTGCTATTGTGTGCACTGTAACTGACAGCAATTCTACCGCGAGCTAGGCATATGAAACATCCACGGACAATTTGAACAGACCGGTACTGAGCCACTTGAAGCTGTACGTGGACGGACTAAAGAAAAAAAGACATCTGTGTGGACTGGAATATGATGTCATATTGGAAACACATTTTGAACTGGAATGTGAATGATCGCTGTTAATACTTGGCCAAGATTTTGTTATGGCTATCAGCCTGTTCCAATTTCTGCAACTATTTGCATTGTGTGCTAAACTTCAAAAAAAAGAAAACAGTAAAATAAAACTGACTAGGACCGCCTCAGGTTTTTGGTTTCCACGGCAATGTGTAGGATACCTGTATTTGAAGCGAAGCTTATGAACGATCTCCTTCATCTTGTCCACCTGAGCGTGAGAGGCAATGGGGAACTGCGGGGTGTCCAGGGTACGAATGTCATCCGCGAAAGGCAGGAAGATCACGTGGAACCCTGAGACAAAAGGCACTGGCATTCACAAGGTGCGTGTGCAAGGTGCGTTAATGTACTGTAGTTTATACACGGTCATGTGCTTGTGCTTGGGGCCTGGGGCTGTGATGGCCCTGCGTTGACTACCTGGCGGTGTTATCTGGATTTGGTTCGAGTCCAACTCCTCAATCTGGGGCACCAGGGCCACAAAGCGGGGGGGCGTGTTGCGGCGGGGGGTGTACTTGCAGACCGCGAAGACGCCCCTCTCGCTGCACCTGCGCAGCAAAGCCGCGATCACACAGGAGCTACCTGAGAGAGTCAGGGAGAAGGAGAGTTAGCGCCATGCTAACTCTCACACAGGAGCTACCTGAGAGAGTCAGGGAGAAGGAGAGTTAGCGGCATGCTAACTCTCACACAGGAGCTACCTGAGAGAGTCAGGGAGAAGGAGAGTTAGCGCCATGCTAACTCTCACACAGGAGATACCTGAGAGAGTCAGGGAGAAGGAGAGTTAGCGCCATGCTAACTCTCACACAGGAGCTACCTGAGAGAGTCAGGCAGAAGGAGAGTTAGCGGCATGCTAACTCTCACACAGGATCTACCTGGGAGAGTCAGGGAGAATGAGAGTTAGCACCATGCTAACTCTCACGCGGCAGCTAGCTGAGAGAGTCAGGGAGAGGCAGAGAGGGAGAGTTAGCGCCATGCTAAACCTCACACAGGAGCTACTTGAGAAAACCAGGGGGAGGGAGGGAGAGAAGGTTAGCACTGCGCTAACTCCTCTGAGAACGCTGGGCTTGGGAGTTCGGGGCGGGACGCGCCTGCAATCTGCTCCTCCTCAGGGTAGATGAAGAGGGCGGGCCGGATGTGGTGGTGCAGTTTGAGCCGCTCCATGGGCTTGAACCCGAACAGGACCAAACTCGGGTCGTCAAACTTCTTCAGCTCGTCCACCTCCTCCTTCTCCAGCACAATCTGCCTGCTCCCGTACACCTGCATGCGGACGGATGCACACAACCCACTGAGCTCAGGACAGGTGGAAGGAACGATACAGGCTTATCCCTAGTGAGTACAGGAAAAACACACAAAACGATTCCGCACTGCGTGTGAAACAGGTGCATGTGGGTAAAAGGCAGGTTCTGAACCTGTGATCTCTTGGTGTCGCTGGGCAGCAGCAGGCTGCCTGTGTTGCCGTGGTAGAGCCGGGTCTTGGTGCGGACCGGCTCGTTGCTGTCTCTGTACAGCCGGACTGACGGGGGCTTCGTGGCCGACCTGGCCAGCACGTACACGCCCACGGCCACCTTCACACCGTCTCCCAGCGACAGGTTCAGCCTGAGAGAGAGACGGGGGGGGGGGGAAGAGAGAGAGAGACAGAGAGAGAGGGGGGGGAAGAGAGAGAGAGAGAGAGAGAGAGAGAGAGAGAGAGAGAGAGAGAGGAAGGGAGAGAGAGAGACTAATGATTACTACTGACGGGGAACTTCAGGTTTTATTCTAAGGCTTAGTCCAGTACAGACACCCTTCTTGATTAGAGTTATCCCTTCAGTCTAGTACAGACACCTTTCTTGATTAGAGTTATACCTTCAGTCTAGTACAGACACCCTTTTTGATTAGAGTTATACCTTCATCTAGTACAGACACCCTTCTTGATTAGAGTTATACCTTCAGTCTAGTACAGACACCCTTCTTGATTAGAGTTATCCCTTCCAGTACATCAGCACTGATAAAAGATCTCCTTCAGTGACTGAATGCTGTTCTGCCATAAAGACATTCAGAGTCTACCAGAAGCACGTGTACTGGCTGGCAGAACCTCCTGCCATTCACACACAGACTGCGTATCTGAGTGGAGGCTGTATCACTCCACCTGCTCTGCGCTCTCTTCTTCAGCTCTTTGGCCCTGACTCTCTTCTGCAGGTCCTCCAGTTTCCCACAAGGCTCCACCTGCAGCCCCAACTCGTCGTCATCCTCAGGGGGGCTCATGATGTCACAGAAAAAGAGGGAGACATCAAACCCCCCTGCCTTCTTCAGGTGGATCAGGTCTATGACCACACCTGAGAGACAGAATTCGGCCCATCAGCTGCAAATACTGAAGTAACAATAATAACTGCCCTCTTCCACAACATCTCACAATTCCATTATATTATTATTTTAGGTTACAATGCAACATATTTCCACACATTCACACTTCTTTGTAAAATCTGTCACCTCAGACTCCACACACCCCCACCTTCAAGAAATGCAACCTATGAAATGTAATTTACGATACTCCCTCATCCTGTGATTGGCTGACTGCGTGCCAAGGTCTCCACGCCCACAGAATACAGAGCACTGTCCCATCTTTCACCCCAACAACTACCTGCATGAGACCTGGAGCAGCAGGCAGGTCCACAGTTTCTATTTCCCCAAGCAACTCAATGGCGCTTCTTTCACTAATGCATGGAAACAGTAGTGTGCTGTAAGCGCATGCTCATGCTCTTATCCTCAGATGGACATCCACAGAGCCATAGGCTAAGCTAAAGGCTGCAGCAGCACAGGCCCATGACCGTACTGCGCTGCCTGCCGCTGGGCAAACCCACCCGTCTCCTTCAGATCTGCGGCCTTGGTGCGCGCCAGCCTGTCGAGGTCGGCGTCGCCCCCGTGTGGGGAGTCTCGGCAGGTGAAGATCATTAGGCGCTTGTGGGAGAGCCGCAGCTTGATGTCGCTGTACAGGTTGGAGCAGCACCACAGGGCCTGTCCCAGAGACGTCTCCCCGCTGCCCAGCGTTTCTGCCGCCACCTTCGCCCCTTTGTCCCCCCGGAGGCTGTCCACCTCCTGCACCCGCTTTGCCCCTGAGAGAGGAGAGGGTATGTGGGTGGGGGGCAGAGGGGTAATAATATTGTTAAATATATGTTCAATACAAGAGATGCAAGCATGGTGTTAAAAATAAAATATGCATGCATGGTATTAAACACAAGAGATGCATGCATCATATTTAAAATAAGAGATGCATGCAGAGATACATGCAGGGTGCATAATATAAGAGATGCATGCAGGGTGCTAACCAGGGGAGTCAAGGTCATGGAAGACATAGACGTGCTTGAAGGAGTCCTTGGGGTTCTTGCTGTGCTCTGTCCCGTAGAAGACCAGCGCCACCAGGTCTCTGTCACTGCTGATGATCTTACTGGTGTACACACTGCGTACACACTGAAGGACAGGGAAAAACCAGGAAGGCCAGGTCTTAACACAAGCTCTGCTTCATAATGGGGCCCACAAAGAAGCACAAATTAGCATTTCTAATAACAGTACAAATACGTGAAAAACATTTAGCAGACAGGCTACCTCATCCGGAGAGACTTGGAATAGATAGATAAACCTTTATTGATCCCTGGAGGGAAATTCAGGTATCTTAGCAGCAACAGCAGTGAGGATGAAACACAGGAGAGGTACAGGGAAGAGTAAGAGTCAACCAAACCAAGATAAATAAGTAAGAATAAAAATAAATAAAAAATAAAATAAAGAGGAAATAAAATAAAATACTGAGCGAGCTGCTGTCCCAATAAATACAAATAAATGTACAGTGAATGTATAGTGAATGGCCCAATAAATACAAATAAATGTACAGTGAATGTATAGTGAATGACCCAATGAATATAAATAAATGTACAATGAATGTATAGTGAATGACCCAATGAATATAAATAAATGTACAATGAATGTATAGTGAATGACCCAATGAATATAAATAAATGTACAATGAATATCTGCGTGCAAGTGCGTCCATGCAGGGACTGCACAAGAGACCCCAGAGATAATCATATGCGATTAACACAACAACATGGGCAATAATAAATGGTTTAGTGCTGAAAGGGGAACGCACACTGAGAGGAGGGGAAAAGACGAGAGAGACAGGCACACTGCGAGAGAGTTTTGAAGCCCACCTCCATGGTCATGTCAAAATTAGTGGGCTCGCCGTCCTCGCCCTTAATGAACATCTCTTTGGAGGCATCTATCAGGAAGACCAGGCTGTCACGCCCACTGTACTTGTAGTCCACTGAAATGACACCAAAACACAGAACTGCACAATACGGCCCTGTAATATTTCACTGATTTTCTGCATGTAGGATGAATATACGTTGTCCAAAAGAAAGTATAAGTGGGGTGCAGATTTAGCATTTATTGCAGAGGGAGACTTCTGCAGAGGGTGACAATTTTTCCTGCGCTTAATGAAGAAACTGACTACAGTCACTCTCTCTGAAAGAAATTTCAACTATGTCTTTGAATTTGGTAAGTCAAAGAGGTTATCTTGTTGATCAGAGTTGCACTTGTCCTGCACTGCTTTTTGTCATGATCTTTTAAAATCTGATTTATTTTTCCATCCAATCCTGCTGAGATCAGTTTTGTTTCTCACTTCACTGATGATGCGGTTTATGATGACGTGGAGTATGCAAATTCTGTTGACCTTTTATTGACCGCATCCCACACTGAATTGACTAATGAATTTTTTCACTTGTCCAGGTGTTTCTGCTGAGGTCAGGAGGCACCATGTAGAGGTGGAAAGTCCAGGGGTCAGAAAGCAATAATCCTGGCACGTGTTTCTTCCACCCATGAACTTAGCCAGCCGATTTCACAAATCACTTCTACCGCCTAGCTGAAGAATTGTGCTAATTAGCAAATCCAGGTCAAAGACTGGAACAAAATACCATGGGAGGACTTTTACTTTCTGAAACTGTATTCTCCACCTCTGCCGACATGTATACCGAAGAAGGGGCCAAATGCTATGCCCTGAATAGTGATGTTTTGCTGTCATGCGTGGGCAACTTTTCTGTCTTCTGTAAGAAGAATGCCTTGGAACTCCTTCTTGTGAGTTACTATTTACCCTTGGCATCTTCTCCATCCTCCTCTACTTCCTCCTCATCCTCATTCCGATAGAAGGTGTTCCATGCTGCCATTATGGACAGCTACCCTGGCCAGTCAGACCTGCAAAGAAATCAAGCCAAATACCAACATATTAGTTCCTATATTTTACAAGTAGCCTGTTATAATGCATTTCCAGATGCAATCTAGTACGCATTCCACTGTTGTAATGTTCCGTTTTTTGTAAACTTTTTTCATTGCCTACACATTTTCATGTTATCTCTCTGACTGTTTTCTTCAACTCTTCAATTTTTTACATTTTCTATCAACCAACTTGCTTCGCAGGTCAACATAACCACAGCTAAATATACTGTTCGTGATCGTCAATAGGCTGAGAGCTCATAATGGTAAATGGCTTATCTAACATTACACATTTGGACAGCTAGTTAACGTGAACCTACTGACGCCAACACTTTATCCGTATTGCTGTGATTCAGTCACTGTAAAGAATGCAGTGTCATGTTTCTGTGCATGCATGTAAGTACATGGCAAGCAGCTAATAGTACTAATTATTGAAACTACATACATAACTACATAATCACGTTAAGCTCAGCTTGATACCTCCGTTTTTTGAAAATCCGTTTTAATAATATGAGCGCGACACGGAAGGCCAGAATAGTCTAAAGAAGACATTGCAATAATTGTATGCGGGTGCACGACCACATTCGACAGTTTAACTGACAAGTCAAATTATCCAATGAAATAATGAAACATCTGTAGGTGGACCATTTGCCAAACAAAAGCCTTGAGTGGCTAGCTACAATACTGTGCCTAAAAGTTAGCCAGGAAACTAGCCGTCCATTCTACCGTTCACATTCTCACAAAGTATATGTGGAACCATTATGGAATAGAAAGAACGTGCTTTAACATACCTCTGAAAAGTAGAGTTTGATAATAAATGCTTTTATGCTGACTTATCTCGCTCACAGAGCAAACCTGCACTCAAGTTCCGAATCCCTTAGCTGTAGAACTAGCCCGGGCAAGTGCCGTACGCTGAGCGCTCCTCCCGCGCGCACTCGACCATGCTTCCCTATGATTGGCTCATTGAGGGTATATGTGTACGGATTGGCTGCTTAAATGTCGCCCCCTAGTTGAAGAAGGGTCTTGCTGCAGGATTCTGTGACGCTAAAGCTCATATCAAAGAGATTCGAATCTCTTTGCTCATATCATAGAAATTCCCAAAATCCATTTGCTTTCCCCCCTTACACACACGTTCCCTAATTGCTGGATGCCTTGGTCCACACCCTACTTACATGCATTATACAGCTAAATATAAACAATCTCTTAATGATCATTGGTCATATAGATACAGTACGAAACATCTGATGACCAGGGCTGCCAAATTTTCTCGGACAAACTGTCACTGATTTCAATAATTGTGGTGTTGATAGAGGACGCTAGCATTTCCTTAGTTTAAAAAAGCCAGTTTCTTTCCTCACCTAAAACTGTTCTCTCCTAAATCGAGCATCATTGAGACCACTCGAGGTTTTGGCTTTTATTGTGTAAAATCCACAGGCAAAATCACGGTTTTGGTTCTTTGACAGATCACATGACACTGCTTTGGGAGTTTGAAATCACCTTGGCAACCGTGCTGAAAATGTCCCCACATGGTTATAACCCTAACTCACAAAGCAAAAGAAAATACTGGCATACTCAACACACCAAAATTTAACTCACTTAACTTATCCTACCCACTTTGCTTTAAAGATGGCTACACCCCGCATGTATCTATTTTACATTGACTATACAGTATAACTTAAGTCAAAATGTTTAGCTAACCTTGATTTTCTTAATAAACAGTGATAGCGTAACAGAGTGTACTTGCAGATGATGCTTTGGCCCGTCAATTAGAGTGATATATTCTAGCCTAGAAGTTTTTATATAACAACATTAGGTAGTCTGCCGTCATAGATTTTTTAAGAGTAATTAATGTTTTTCTAAAAACCACGCAATGCGTAAAATAAAAAAATAAAAATAAATAAATTAAAAAAATAAAAATATAGCAAGCGAAACTGACATTTTTTCGGTGTATGATAACTTGGGGAAATTGCGTTTTACCCACAGCTCTGTGGTTTCAGCTAGCTAATGTCTTCATAACTTTTTTTTTTTTTTTTTTAAACTTCCTGGCTTGTACAGTGCGCTAGAGCTAGTTAGACCAACTGGCTCAAGCTACACCGATGACACAGCAGTAGTTAGCTAAGTCTCTAGCTAGGAAGCTGTTGGGGTAGGTAGCTAGCTAGCTGGCTTGCCAGTTGTAACACAGTACATTGATTCGTCTACAGTACGTTAGCATTACTGTTGAATTTAGCGATTTTTTTCCATTCATCTATACTTCGCTGAAATAACATCTGACATCGTTAGCTAGCAACTGTAGCTGAATGCTAGTTATCCAGTTCATTTTAGGGTTGCGAAGATATTGAACGTTACCAACGAACTAATCTATAATACTTTTAAATCGAAGCAGAACAGCTATCCATCTCTACGGCCATGGACCAACACAACACAACGAATACTGTCAAACTGTACATTTACGACATGTCAAGAGGAATGGCTCGTCAACTCAGTCCCATCATGTTAGGTAAGTGCGGCATCCCTTGCTAATTGGCATAACCAGCTAGTTAACAAAGTAGATGCATGACGGTTTGAAAGTTGGGAAAGAACGGGGATGCAGCGACGGCAGTAGGCCCCATGGATGAGAGGTACCATAATAAATGGGTTTGTTATATAATTTAGCCCACTAGCTATGTGTGATGTCATTTGCTCGCGGAAGACCTATGCATTATAATACATTTTAAGTAAAATTGTTTACAATGCGAGGCTTGCTTACTGTGTTAGCACACTCAGTGAAAATTGAAGACGGGTTGTCATCACATCAAAGTATATCGACAGACAGATGCCCCGTTAATTCTAGGGCACGAATAAGCAGGCTGCCTAAAATCTTAATATTGTAAACGTGTTATTTACAGTGTAATTGTAGGTATACACCGAGCATTCGCATTACATAACAACACTGCTAATGTTAGCCGACAAGCTACATTATGCAGTTTCACTCTGGCTCTGGCTGTTTAGACTAGCAGCCTACTACGAGTTGGCAAGCGACATTCAGTAGACCACCCCAGCCTACTGTGCATTCATTTTTCTTCGAAAGAGGAAACCGCAACGTTACAAGGTTTAGCCAACTACGATCTGATATTCCAAATGTGTGGAATAATAGACTATTCTTTTTTATTTATTTTTATTATTTATTATAATTTTTTTTTTTTTTAACAGGGAAACAACTGGATGGAATATGGTAGGTCAACAGATGTAGCTATTTTTTCCTCATACCGAAAACTTTTTCCTTGCACATTAGCAACATTAGTACTGCTGATATGGCATGGAGGTTGGACATTTAATATTCTGTGTATTTCAGAAATACATAGCGGGTTTATTAATGCCATGGCTTAAATTATGTTCTGCCTCTTGAAGGCACACCTCCATTGTCATCTTTGGAGACGAGTTCTTCTATGGGGGAGAAGGAATAACCAGCTGCCCGCCGGTAAGAAACTGCTGTCCAAAACTCGCAAAGCCGAAGTCTCTTGGATTAGTGAAACAACTAACCCGTAACAACACCTGTAACAAACTTTATTGTCCCGTTCACCTTTGTGCTTATAACATGCTTAATAACTGGTTGCGTTCTTTTTGTTCAGCAGTAAGAGTTGCAGTTTCTACCTGGCCATAGTTTGTCCTTCTACTTAGTTTGTATGAATAAAATTAGGAAAGCAGACAAAAACTAAGTATACTGTGAATATATGCACTCTAGGGTGGGACGATGCTGGGTGAGCCCAACAGCATTGTGGATTTGGGAAGCACGGAGGTGACGGAGGAGATTTTCATGGAGTACCTTTCCTCTCTTGGGGAGTCCACGTACAGGTGAGCGTCAGTGTGTGTCATGGCTCTGGGGTGTCAGTGTGTGGTGTATTTGTGTGTAGTGTGCTGTCTCCAATTGTGATAATCTGTAGCTACGATTGGCCAAATAGGTGCACTTCCTGGGGAGCAGTCAAGCACCGGGCTGATTTCCTGTTTAAGGAATCCAGTTAGACTTGCAGCATTGAAAAGGAAGTTGTGGATCTGTCCCTGTCCTCGGTGCAGGAAAGAGGGAAAAGAGGCCTCCTCCCTTCATTCCTTCTTTCTTTTTTTTGCTGTCTCCCTCTTAAGAGGGGACAATTACCGACTGTTCGAGCACAACTGCAACACCTTCAGTAACGACGTGGCCCAGTTCCTGACAGGAAGCAAAGTCCCCTCCTACATCACAGACCTGCCAGCGGAGGTGCTCTCCACGTGAGTCCCCTCCCCTCTCCTCTGTATCGCTCGCGACAAAGCACGTCCACGCTCAGTCAACCTGCCAGATATTACTAAGCACAGAAGCCTGTGCAGTGGGGCCTTTCCACAGCACAACATTGAAAGCTTATCGAATAGTGTAGATATTAGCCCAGTGACGTGAATGCTGAATCATTATGTCATGGGTGTTGAGTCCACAGCGGGTCAGAGTGCACATTGGTTTTTTTGGCACCCACTTTCACTGTCCTAAGCCTCTGTCACTCTTCCATCTTCCCTGCGCTCCCAGGCCCTTTGGTCAAGCACTGCGCCCTCTGCTGGACTCCATCAGGATCGCTCCTCCTGGGGGCAACGTCATCAACGGGCACTACGGGCAGAGGTAGACGGGCGAGCCCGCCCAGACGCACAGGGTAATATATTCAGCATGGGCGTGGTCTGCAGCCCCGCCCCCTCTGAGAGCCGCTTTCAGCTGCCGTCCTCCTGGGCCTCAGTCCAGCACGTCTCTTTATGTAATGAATGTAAACTGTCCTCAAACGAGAGCTCAAGACCCACACAATGGAGCTCCAGTAAGGTGGGGGTGGGGGTGTAGGGGCTGAGCTGCAGATCAAAATGTATTTTTTGGGGGTGGGGGCTGGGGGTAGGGAATAGAATCGTTTTTTATTTATATTATATTATATACATATTACATTGTCTGCTTTCTCTTTCTTCCATGTTTCCTTTAAACATTTTGGAGAATACAGGAACGTTAGAGCCTATGAGATTGTACTGGACAGATACGGATGTTACAGACTCACTGTAAGTTCGCAGGTGGAGCAGCAGTTTCACTGGACCAAAATAGAAATACTTAACTTTGTCAACTACTTTCCCTGTTAATTGTGTTCTTTAATCACATGCACCACCTGCACTCTTACATTTAATTCTCAAATCACGTTGCCAAACCTTTTATTCTTTGTTTATCGAATGTGAAGTTAATTACTACTTGGGAAGTACATGTATTATTTATTTGTTATTAAACAATAATAACGTAACTGAAGTTAGGGTCATTGATTCTATTTGCTACTCCTGTGACTGTTATCTTCTTTTTTGTTATTTGACATGATAGGAATTCTATCTCTTTTTTAATGAACTATGCTTGTGCTTAGTTAAAAGAGAAAAAAAAAAATTCATACTGCCCTCTGTGGTCTGGAGTGTTTGTGTGATTCTCTTTGCACTTTGTGATTATCTTTGACCCCAAAACTGATTCTTAGTAATGTAAGGTGTCTATCACGGCAAGTTGCCCCCTCTTTTTGTAAAGCATGAATTCATTATCATGACATGTTCAATGAGGGAGCCTTCCAATGGAGGCCATGCTGGTGTCTTTTATAGGAGAGATATCTGGATTATAGCCGGTATTTTCTCACTGATCCTCCTCTCTTACAGACATGGGGAGAATACCTTTGGCCACATGGTGGTGCAAGAGTGCTATATATTGTTGCCGTGGCAAAAAACCCATTAAATCTCCAGGCATATCGTAGATGTGGCAAATAACCACAGCTGGGTGTCTTAAAATACCAAACACTCACCCACTCTGCTATATTTAATTAACAGAAATAAAGAGCAGACTGTCCACTCTGTTTTAATTATGACTTTTTTTTCTGCATTCAGACTGGTGGAGCTGAACCTGTGTTTGGGTGGCGGGGGGGGGGGGGGGCTGGAGAGTCCAGTACCCTACGGATTCTCACCACTACGGTCCGTTATTTAAAAAAAAGGCATTTAAGAATGAATGCCACAGGATTTGTGGTTAATAACTTCGAAGCAAACTTACTGTCAGAACAGGGTGTGCAGGTCATTGGGGAGTGGAGCGCTGGGGGTGTGTGGTGAGTGTGCTGGTCTGTGGGTCAGCCCATGGAGAGAACACAGTGCAGGTCATCACATGTCCCACGCATGGCAGTTGTGTCTTTGTGTACTCTGGGGGGGGAAGGGGAAGGGGAAGGGGAAGGGGGGGAGTCACAGGTGCTCCTTGGGCTGTGTGCGTTTTAAAAGCCTCTCTGCCCCGTTGTCCAGTGAGCAGTGTGTCTCCAAGCCGCAGCTGAGCGTGAATCCAGCGTTCACTCCTGCACATGACGCACACGAGCACAATTCCCTCCAAAAATAGCCAACATTCATTAAGACGTTGAGGGTTCAGAGACGGGGCGGGGTGGGGTGGGGGGGGGGTGGGGAGAATCTCCGTGCAATATCCTGGGCATAGGCCAGGTGGCTTATATTTTGCGACGAATTGCTTTCATTTTCCGTGGGACAGTGTCTTCAGTAACGCAGACTTGTTTCTTGGAGACAATAATTACACCTAGCCCTCAAAATAGGGTTACACATAGCGCTGCCATAAACAGCAGCGCACTTTCCTGAATGTGCCATTGATGCAGTGGGCGTTCAACGCACTGGTGAGTGAACATCCATGTGCTCTGCTGAGCTAGTTGCGTGGTTTTAATGTCTTTTCCTCCCGTGACTGACCTAACAGCGCTTGGTTTTTCTTCACTGGGGTAAGTCACAGCAGTGTGAGGGGGACAATCAAATTAAAAATGATCTCTGACAGAATTTCATTGAGGCCATCTAACATTTGGGAATTAACAGTGAGTTGTAGGTCTGCCGCTATGGAGTTTCATCCTTTCTTTAGGCTGCTTGTCTTTTTTTTATTTCTTCCTTCATTCCTTATACGTGTTGCTCACTCGTTTGAACTCCTCCAAGGCTTCCCTGCTTTGCCCTTACTTTTTCCTCCTCTTATTTTTCCTTCCTTTCATTTTTTAAATGAAAGAAGAGCGCATGCATGCCACTCGCTCTCTTCTCCTCTCTTTTTCTCCCTCTTTCTCCACTGCCGTTAGCTGTCCTGGGATTTCCCTCCTCTGCTCTTCTCCTCCTCCTCCTCTCTGTTCTCCTTAGAGAGCCCTGTTACGCTCAGCGTGCCTTCATTAAACATCGACGCCATAAAGATTATTTGATTATTTCCTGCATATTCCTGTGCACATGCACATGTACGTATACAAAGGCACACACGCGCACACACATGTACACACGAATACACGCATACATACACCTATACACACACACGTACATATGCAGATGTATACACACAAACATACGTGTACACACATGAACATGTATACACATGAATAGACATACATGCACTTGTAAACTCACGCACATATTCACATGTGTATACGCACATACACACACACACATACCCAACATCCGTCCAACTATGCACATGGCATGTACACACATGCAATCTGTCTCTTAGGGAACCTTTTTGAACCGAACTGCAATCAGAATTGCAAAGAAATTCCATTGTCCTGGTAAAATGATATTTCTTCCCTCAAGGCATGTTTTATTGTAAATCAAATTAAAAATATCTGCTGACATTTGTATTGTCTCAGTGTTCAGTAACAGCAGTTTCACCCATTTATACTCCATTGTGAAGTTTGCATATCAAGGTAGCAACTTAATCCTTACTGTTGTGAGGCAATTAAACAAAATACTGAAACAGCCACTTTGGATTGCTTGCACTATACCTCTTAACTAAAAAGTTTGCAAGGGGAAAAAGCTAGAAAATAATTATTTGGCAAACGGTATTTTTGAAGAAAAGTGTCACCATGGGGGAAAAAACCCATTACAAAGAAAAAGGCCTAATGGTTGAAAAAGTGAAAAACGCTTGAGCTTTGGGATTCCTCTCCCTCTCTTTCTCTCTCCTCCTCAGGGAAAGGCCAGGTATCTGGACCTCCTGTGAGGAGCCGCTGCTTTCCTGTGCCTGACCAGGGGAGCAGGAAATAAAAGCACAGGATATAAACATCTTTTCCCTGTTCATCTCCTCCACTTAGCTGCTACATTTTCCCTGCGCAGTCCTGTGTGATCTCCTATTAGGACGTCCTGCTTGGGGAGGCGTGTGAGAGGGGGGCTGCTGAGAGGACTGAGGGGGAGAAACTTTACCCCCCCGCCCCCGCCCCCCCCCCTCCCTTTCGGACCACATTCTCTGTTTTTGAAAAAAAAAAAAAAAAAAAATCCTCAAAATGCACCTTCGAATGTCGAGACCGTTTTAAACACGTACAACGTGAACGCGCTTCCTTTCGGCGCAGCTCGCAGGCGGCGGAGGACGGCATGAGAAGGGAAACGGCTGCTGCGCGGGCCGCCATCTTGTGCGCGTGCGGTGTGCTGCCTGCCCGCGTCGTCGCTGCAAACGGCGGCTCGTCTCCAGAACCGGCTCTGGGAGCTGAGATAATTCCCGGGGTCCTGACACTAATTAACTGCTCGCTTTCGCTCGACCCTAATGGGGAGGGTGGGGGTGGGGGCGTGGAGGGGCGTCGGGATACGAAGCGCCGTGCGCTACGAGCTACGAGCGTGACAGTCACACTCGAGTAAACAGCCCTTTAAGGAAGGGCGGCCTGAAGAAAGAAAAAAAAAAGGAAAACCTATTCTGAGCTGTTGTAAATGTCAGAGCTGAGTGTGTGTTTATGTTTATCGGTGTGTGTGTGTGTGTGTCCTAAATATAAATCACTCTGCTGTCTCATTAAGAGCAGCCCACATTTTTTGTGAGGGCGGGTGGGACTCACTTAATGGCGAACGAGCTGAATAAATGGAGAAATGAAACAGCGGGTTGAGAGCATGAGCATCGAAAGAGGGGTGGACCCGAAACAGAAAGGGAGGCGATTCAAAGCGGGAGAGAAAATGGCTGGAATTCTCTCGCCGGCCTTCTGGGGGCTGCATTGGCTGAGATGCTCCCACTGCCGCAAACTGGCGAGGCATGCAAGGGCAGGCTGGGTAATCCCCCGCAACATGGACAGACACGATAAACCGGCTAAATAACCCACGGGATCAGGGCACAGAGGACCCAGGCAGGGCCGAGCGTGCAGCACCAAGGCTGGGCACAGGCCGACGAACCTGGCCGCTTGTCAACCACACGCGGGAGAGAGCACGGAAAAATGATGACTTTCAAAAATGTATTTTGTATCTGTATTTTTAAAAAGGGCTTTTCATCCCGAACTTTGTTCTCTCAATTCAGGGCACCCAGTGGTGTTTTGAGGGCCACCCCTTCGCCGCGGCGTCCTCTGTTGAATTTGGAGAGCGAGTACTCACACGGTTGCCCCCCGCACCCCCGCACCCCTACCCCCCAGCAGCCAGCTTGCGTCCAGCCAATGCTTTCCAGCCGAGCTGTGTGCTCATTGGAAAGTGGGCTTACGCTGCCTGCGTAGGTGATGAAGACAGACTGCAGGCAGACAGTAGGTGCTTGTTTCACCAGAGGAGGCGCTAATGCACAATCAGGTGAGGGACACCTCCCAACTGAAGCCCTCCCTCGCCGGGTGATGCTGTAGCCAATTAAATGCCACTCCAGTGGACACAATACATGCCGGCATTGTGAGGTTTTGGTTTGATTTGCGAGCTGGACACACCACCAGGGAGGATAAAGTCGTGTTTTGGGGAGTAAAAAAAGAAAGGGTTGGGTATTATTCATAGCTTGTGAAGCCAAAGGACCCGCCCAGTGGATTTATCAGCTTCCAGTTGTTGCCAGGGACGATGAGACCCCAGCGGTTTTGTGTTCTGACATTCATTTGAAAGCAAAGGACTCAGTGCTATGAAAGGTACTCCAACTGAGCAGTGCATGCTGGGTAGCAAGTCTGAGAGTACAATTACCTTAAAGGCCAGCTCAGGATGAGAGAGAGAGTGTATATCCCTTGTGTGTATGTGTGTGTGTATATATATATATATATATATATATATATATATATATATATACACCAGAACTTTGATATTGATAAATTCTCAATTCTGATTGGTTGACTGCTGTGCATTATATTTGTGTATAGGCACTGCGTGGTAGTCCAGGTGCTTTAGCTCATTACAGTTCTAAATCACTACACAAAAACTTTCAAATTGTTGTCTTAGAAATCCCATTTTTAAAAGGAAACATAACCATAGCAACGGGTTATAACAGTTGATTCACAAGATCAATAGCTAAGGCTAAATATGCAGATAAAATAATTTTTATCTGGCAAATATCTTAGTTGTTGCGCATTACATCTAGCTAAGCATTTTTGTTGTCAGGGGTGCAGTATTTATTAAGTTTGAAAACATTAACATGGTGTAGTTACGAGGATTTATGTAAATGACACAGCTGATTGCCTGCTCACAATAATGGTGGCCTAATTAATCACACCACCATTTAATTTGTACTTCATTTTTATTAAATGTCTTTTCTCTTTTCTTATGTTTTTGATAGCTGATAGTGATAGACAACTCTCTAGAATCCAAACTCTGGTGCCATCTACCGTTACCAGAGTAACTATGTTTAGCTAAGTGATGGAAGTGTACGAACTCCATGCCGGTGCATATACAAGAATATGTGAAACCCTTGGGCTGTTTAAATCCCTGTAATGGCATATATTCTTGTATATGCACAGCATGTCATGGTTTATATCTTACATATAGGTACATGCATATATGTAGACATTGTATATATATATATATATATATATATATAGTTTATATTGTACATATATGTCATATATGTATAAAGACATATATATTTAGAGAGAGATAGAGAATGAGCGAGAGAGAGAGATCCAAATCATAGGCCGCCTGCTGTACCCCTGTATTAGGAACACACCCTGATCCGTGTCTGCCGTGCCAGTATCTGCAAACCCAGCTGTAAAATTGCGAGCGGGAGGATTACACATCGGGTGCCAGATAAGAGCGACGTTCAGTCGCCGCGGATAAACGCCACCGTGAAAGCAAATAAAGCGACGATGCACCAATTTAGACAGATAAACCCTCAGCGAGCCAGCGCCCTCCCCGTGGCCTGTTGCTATGGCGGCGTGTGAGTGTGGGTCCGTCAGCCGAGCGGGAGGGTCGCGCTCGATGGCGGTGGGTCAGAGGAAACCCTGTCAGCTACAGGGGGTGAAGGCGTTCCTGTAGCCTACAGCCTGAGGCACAGCACAACCCAACACCAGCAAATAAAAAGCCCAGCCTTGCCCTGCGGCTGGGTGTCCGAACCTCATTCCCCCCGGCCAGTGGGGGGAGGCTGCCCCCTCCTTTGTCAGGGGGGCGCCGGCTGCTCGTGGTGGGTGATGGTGTAATCCCCAACTCCACAGTTCAGCTCTAATTAAGGCACTAAATTACTGCTGTGCTTTGAGGTAGAATTATAATCACGCTGATGTCTTTCTCTGTGATGTTTAGCTCAGAGGCAATCTATGCTCCAGGATAGAATGCTATACAGGCACGATGATGTGTAGTACAGCTCTTCCTTCTCTCTTTTCTCTCCCCCCCCCTCTTTTTTTCACACACACACACACACACACACAAACATAGACACACACAGAACTGCTACACATGTGCTACAGTGCTGTACAATGAAGTGTTTAACTGTATAACCCCTCAGTAAGTAATATTGAACAGGTGAAGTTCTGTCAAAATAAAGGAGACGTTTTAATAAATTAAGGATTTATTGATGTTTATTGGTATAATAAAAGCAGGCACACATGCGGCTCCTGAGATAATTAATCAGTTAACATCCCAGGATGCTAAAATTTGCATATAAAAATGCTGGACGGGCCCAGTTGCCTGTTTTATTTGCTATCATGAGTAGAAGAGGAGATTTCACATGACTGGTGGAGAGCCCCCTGGTCAAGATTGTGCCAATAGGCAGTAGCTTCACAGGGGTACTGGCCATCGCTTTGCACAAGATATGGGAGGGTTGGGAGTCCACGTTTCATTGCTCTCCGGCAACCCCTGCTGGTCAATTGGGTGCCTGCGGATTGCAGGTCAGTATCTCGTATGAAAGGTCCTCCTCTGACCCTGCTCTGTGTGAGCTTAGCTGCAGTCTACTGTGCTCTGGAGGAGTGGCGGATGTCTATATTCTCCGGAATCAGCAGTGGGGTTTGCGCCTGTGTGTGGATGGGGTTGCAGATATTTGGATGTTCCAAGTTAGGATGGAAATAGGACATGTTTAGCCCCACGTTGGGCACCAAGAAAAAAAAAGGAGCAGTGTCATAGCCATTTCTATTTAGCGCTCATGAATGTGGATTAGTACGTGAACCTGCTGTCTCAGTGACACTCTGATAGACAGGTAGACAGAGTGGTGTATCAGCCTAAAAACTGAGGCGCAAGTGTGAGCTGATGGATTCACTGTTGGTTAAACCATTATTCTGTTGGCTGGCAAATCAAATGTAATATATATATATATATATATATATATATTTAATGTTTATGACCCGCTATTCGAAAATGATCAGAATAACTGCCGCTGACGCGGCGCAATTATCAAGCATTAGATTGGAACGGGCGTTCGTCAGAACTGATCTGGGTCCTTGCAATAATACAGTGCAGAGATTTTTTTAATGCGATTAAGACGTAACAGAACAGTAATGAATCAATTATGTTAATCGCCGGTTGCTACGCGATGCTGCCTCCCGGCCTGTCTCTGTTAACGCACACAGAGCGCGGCACATGTGAAGAGAAACGGACTTCACACGTGAGACAGGCTGATTGGCAGGTGTGTCCGCACTCTGAGGACCTCCTGAACGTGCAGGGAGGTCCGCGTGTGTTTTAAGAGCAGAGTCGCGCGTCTTCACCCAAGCTTGGCGTGGCTCTGTTCTCAGAAGCTGCTCCCGAGGGAGACAGAATCTGTTTAACATGCACTCTGCTTCCGATGAAGTGGTATATCCAAGCAGTCAGGACTCGCGCTTCCTTCGCCCTGCGAGGCGATGTTAGCGCGCACGGTGATGTGCGGCGCGTAGTGAGAAGGCTGTCATGCACCTGCGTGGCAGCGCGCGCTAATTCGCTCTTCACCGCTGCGGCGGAACGGGGAGATTCAGCTCCGCGCGACTCTTCGTGGAGCCCTGATGGAATCATGGCGGGTTTTGCTGTGACTGGGTTGGTTCCATTGGCTGCTGAGCGGCAGAGACAGGAATGAAGTCAATTACGGAGAAATGTAGCGACTCACATAAATTAGTTCACAGAACAGTGAGCAACAGGGCCAATGGAGATAGACTGATATATCAGATCACCGTCCTCATTATCAGCCCAGAAGTCATCTTAACCATTACTCTGCTATGTATTAAACCAAGTAAAGTTCAAGGACTGCCTTTTGGGGGTTTTTTGTAGGGAAATAACCTGTTCATTTACTTTTGACTTTCCAACTTATTCGTTCTTAGAATTTCACACTTATTACACAAGGAAAACCTCTCAGCACCTCTGCTCCTCCTGCTCAGAGCTCTGTTACCCTCTCCTGCTGTTCAGAGCTCTGTTACCCTCTCCTGCTGCTCAGAGCTCTGTTACCCTCTCCTGCTCAGAGCTCTGTTACCCTCTCCTGCTGCTCAGAGCTCTGTTACCCTCTCCTGCTGCTCAGAGCTCTGTTACCCTCTCCTGCTGCTCAGAGCTCTGTTACCCTCTCCTCCTGCTCAGAGCTCTGTTACCCTCTCCTGCTGCTCAGAGCTCTGTTACCCTCTCCTCCTGCTCAGAGCTCTGTTACCCTCTCCTCCTGCTCAGAGCTCTGTTACCCTCTCCTCCTGCTCAGAGCTCTGTTACCCTCTCCTGCTGCTCAGAGCTCTGTTACCCTCTCCTCCTGCTCAGAGCTCTGTTACCCTCTCCTGCTGCTCAGAGCTCTGTTACCCTCTCCTGCTGCTCAGAGCTCTGTTACCCTCTCCTCCTGCTCAGAGCTCTGTTACCCTCTCCTGCTCAGAGCTCTGTTACCCTCTCCTGCTGCTCAGAGCTCTGTTACCCTCTCCTGCTGCTCAGAGCTCTGTTACTCCCTCCTGCTGCTCAGAGCTCTGTTACCCTCTCCTGCTCAGAGCTCTGTTACCCTCTCCTGCTGCTCAGAGCTCTGTTACCCTCTCCTGCTGCTCAGAGCTCTGTTACCCTCTCCTGCTGCTCAGAGCTCTGTTACCCACTCCTGCTGCTCAGAGCTCTGTTACCCTCTCCTCCTGCTCAGAGCTCTGTTACCCTCTCCTCCTGCTCAGAGCTCTGTTACCCTCTCCTGCTGCTCAGAGCTCTGTTACCCTCTCCTGCTGCTCAGAGCTCTGTTACCCTCTCCTGCTGCTCAGAGCTCTGTTACCCTCTCCTGCTGCTCAGAGCTCTATTACCCTCTCCTGCTCAGAGCTCTGTTACCCTCTCCTGCTGCTCAGAGCTCTGTTACCCTCTCCTGCTGCTCAGAGCTCTGTTACCCTCTCCTGCTCAGAGCTCTGTTACCCTCTCCTGCTGCTCAGAGCTCTGTTACCCTCTCCTGCTCAGAGCTCTGTTACCCTCTCCTGTTGGTATTTTATGGTTAGTTTCTCTTATGGCTTGTTATGAATGTAGTGTGTATGCATGTAGAATTTGTACTGAATTATCAGTAGTAAACTTGCAATAGTGCTTTAGTGATCTTGCTTTGTTACTTGCAGGTCTGGGAATGTAGTATTTACAAAAGGTTGATTTCATTGTGCGTAAGTGTGCACATGTGACTCAGTGCGTCTTTGTGGGTCTTTCTATGATTTTCAAACATTAACAGAGAAACATGTTGGATTAAACGCTAGGGATTATGAATCTGGTATGTGACTTCAATCTGAAAGTCAATGTGCCGACAGTAGACGCACACCTTCAGTCTAAATATATCCATGCTCGTTTAGCCAGGGAGACAAACTGACCTTTGCAAAAACAAAAGCGATTATTCAAACTGGCGTGTGGTTCTAAGGGTGTGGGTGTGTGTGTGTGTGTGTGTGAGTGTGCAGTTGGTCTGTACTGTGTGTACAGGTGAGTGTTTTCGTGCTCATGTGGGAACGAGGAGGGGGATTGATGTGCACAAGTAGAAATTTTGTTTCAAATGAATAATGTTCTCTCTTTCCTTCTCTCAGAGAGATTAGATTCAGGAAATCGGGTCATAGCCGGCCAGCATGTTCGCCAGGATGCTGGTCTTCTTAATGAAGTGCAGCTGATCATGGTTTCTCTTTTCCCCCGCCAGATCACACCTTCATGTTCCACTCCTCTCCCGTGACTTGCAGTCTATTTTTCTCTTTTCATCCCTTGCCCGCCCCACCCCCTGGTGATTCCACCCCCTCTCTGTTGATTCCAATTTTAAATCTACTTTATAGGCATGACGCGGGTTTTTTTCAGCGTTGCCAAATCTTTGAAACAATACAGATTAAGAAGGACACTCGGAGTGCTTTGTAGGTAAGCCTTAATGAGCAATTGTGGTTTTCCTTTCCACTCCACCACCCTCTCTTCCTGTCTGTAAGGCACTTGCTCATCCCCTCTTTATTACTGTGGTTAGCATAATTAACTTGCGCTAATTCCTTAGTGATGCTGCGTCTTTACTGACAGGCCTGACGCTGTTGTTAATTTTAATCAGACGAACGGTCTTCTGCTTCTTCCATTTTGCGAGTTGCTCCGGAGAAGAACGTCTACTAAATGATCGTAATGCGCTACATACCCGTCCCACCCTCTTGCTCCCTCACTCTTCTCTTCTGCCCCCCTTTTCTTTTTCATCCCTCTCCCCATCTTTCCTCATCTAACCCCCTCTTTAAGCTCTGGCTTCCACTTCAGATGCAGAGGCCCAGCGGCACTCCTGTCTTGTCTGCCACCTCGATGCTCACGGCCGCCACATCGCACTCAGGAACTAACTGAGCCAGGCAGAAAGCATTTGTGTGTAAGAGGGCACATGGGCATATGTCATCACAAACAGAAGAACTTGTATTCATTATTTTGTAAGTCTTTGTGCATGCTTTTAAAATTTTTTATTTTTTTTTACAATTCATAACCTGCATAAAATCCTGAAGTCCTCCTCTGGGAAAAATAATATTTATATATTTTAAATAATATACAGTGCGGCTTGCAAGTATTTGGACAGTTACTTTTTTGTTGGGGAACTACGGTATATGAAAAATGGGGAACTATATAAAACTATATATTTACTGTATAAAAAGGACTGTATTTCCTACACTGTTCACCCGATATGGATGTAAATAGCCTCAAATTAAATCTGACAGTCTGCACTGTAACCTCTGTAATATTCATTGTTTCGTTTCAAATCCAAATGAACTGGATTACAGAACCAAAATAACAAAGCTAGGTTGTTTTCAAGAGTATGAGAAAGAGGATGCCACTGCTGACAGGGCCGTACAACCAAACTCTGCTTGAGTTGGCCTCCAAAACAAAACAACCACAAGCAGGAACTATATGAAGGCAAAAAGACCAAAAAAATGAGTTTAGAGAAGATAAAGAAAGGAAATGGAGAGAGAGAGAGGGCGGGAGAGAGATGTGTACAGGGGCTCTATGCTTAGAAGCAGGTGGATCAGTGTATCAGTGTATGACCTTATTCTCGTCCACAGGGTGAAAGTGAAACTATTCTCTGGACCTAAGGGACAGCTTTGATGGATTCCGCTTAGAGGACAACACCCACAGCTTTAAAAAAAGTAATGGGTAATAACACTCAGTAAGATAAATATATCACAAAAGAGGGCTGCAGGCCTGTCTGGGAAAAACAACATGGGTCGCTGAAGGACACCTGTGAAAGGGAGATCATCTCCGGGGTTCATAAAGAGGTGCGCTTAAAACGAGCCATTTATTACATTATACTGTCGTATAATCACTGGAAACACTTACTCAGAGATAACCCCAAAACGCCCCTCACTCCGTGGGCAAATAGCTGCTGCCATTCCCTGGATACAGCCCCCCCCCCCCCTCGTCCCCCGTCCCTCGTCCCCCGTCCCCATTCCCTTCCCCCGTCCCGCCTCCAATAACTAACTGAAAATGCAATCACTGTCAGCTGCACCTTGACTGAACCTCACCTCACCGCCTTCTCACTGTCTCTGCAGGCTGCCTCAACACCCGGCTAAAGAGAGAGAGAGAGGGGAGGGAGAGGGGAGGAAGAGAGA
>CM077285.1:69264970-69287470 GCA_039654925.1 Anguilla pacifica | reverse complement strand
ACACCGCCTTGGGGGAAAAGAATACAGCATAGTGTTGAAAGGAACTGCCAAACACACTGTGCAATTTTATCTGTCTAAAGGTGAGGAAAGCTGAAGGTATATTCATCCCTTCTGTGAGATATAAACCATTAAAGTTGCAGCCAGCATTAGTCAAGTGGTCTCTAATGCCAAATACCTCAAGAGTCAATATCTTTGCACTGTTGTTTCTTATGACTGAAATGGCAGAAAGATTTCGGCTGTAAATTACCATTTTGCAATATGGTTTTCTGTCAAGGTCTACAGCAGGTTTAATGAAACATCGTAACTCAAGGAAGTTAGGGGTGTCTATTTCTGTGAAGCACAAAAGTCACAAAAGTGTTGCAGCCAAAAGTCATGTGATTTTTATTTGTTTGACTACTGTACTGTTTATTGTTAATTGTACAGTGACTACCCCAGCTCAATAATATATCAATTGCTTTGGTTTAATTTTCTAGCCAATCTCCTTGAATACTCCTATTTAAAAGTTATTTTAATTTAAGGGAGGAAAGGCTTTCATTTAAAAAGTAACAGCATAAAGTGACTGGAATGGTTTGACAGTCAACCGGAAAACTAGAAATGTCTGCTGTATCTAAAACTGCATCTATTTTTTTTTTAATCTCAGCATTTTGCTGTTCTGGGACCAGAACAATTCTGTCTTATGTGTCGCAATCTGCCACCCTACATCTGGTTAAAATAATTGTCTAAATAAATTCTTGTTTTGTTCAACCACAAAAAAAAAAAAAAAAAAAATTTTAGTTATATCTCATGTGGCTCTACCATTGACACCAGAAACACCTTTCTTCTAGAAGAGCTGTAACTTTGGTAGGTTTGCCACCTTGATATCCTTTGTTAAGCTGTGAATAGTTTTATTAAACTGGAAATTCCTTTGTTATTCTGAAGTTATGTGAGTTCTGAAGTCCTTAGTTAAGATGTCAATTGTATGTATTTTTTAGTGTGGATGCACAGAGACCTCCAGAGTTTTCCTGTCTTCTCCCTTTCATCACTCTCTCCTCCCTCCATCCCCTGTTCAAGTCCATTTTGAAGGATGATGGGACAGCTTCCGGAAGCTTCCCAAACCTGAGAAACATGATGTGCTGTACCCCAACTCTGCCCTGTGTCCTCGCTGCTCTGACCTCTCCTCAATGATCGATGAGCCATGTTTGTCCTTCCCCGCATCCAATTAGACCACTTTGCATTTCGCTCTCCTTCTCTCCTCCTCCTCCTGTCTGTTTTTTTGCCATCTTTCCTTTGTGTAAAGCGTAAGAAAAAAAGAAAAGCCCAAAGTGGTAATGTCAGTTTTGCACATGCCAAACTGATTTTGAAACCGATTCTAATTTGGAAAAACAATATCAATGTCCAAAAATTGTGTGTGTTTTAAAATTTTTTACATTTTTTTTACAAAAATGACAAAGATTTATGAATATTTTATCTACGAGTTGGCAAAATACTTCTTTATTTTTTCTGTACCTGTAATTTTTTTGTAGTTTTGTTTTTCTTTGTTAGGTTTTTAAAAGAAGGATCCTGTCGGGGTGTGTAGTGGAGGGTTAGGACCCAAGTGCAGAGGAAAAATACAAACTCAAAGTAGGCAAAACAAAGACTTTACTTATGGGGCACAAAGGGAACAAAAGGGAACAAAAAACCTCGCAGGGCAACTTTCAACACAAGTGATCTACACAAACACAAGAACATGAAAAAAACCAAAATCCAAACATACATGGGAAACAGAACCTGGGCAGCAACACATGGGCAGGAACACATGGGCAGGAACACATGGGCAGGAACACATGGGCAGGAACATGAACGAAGAGACAATCAAGGATCCAGCACCTGAGTCCAGGGGAAGGGAAACTTAAATACAGACACTGACGAGACACAGGAGGGCACAATGAACAATCAGGCCACAGAGAGGGAAGGGAGAACGAGACAGCCAATGAAATAATTGAAACCAATAATACAATTAAACAGGGGGGAGCAGGACGCAAAACAGAAGTGCCGCCATCTGGCGGCCCAACAGGGAAAGACAGACAAACAGGAACACAGGACCATGACAGGATCCTACACAAACTATGCTGTTTATCTGAAGTTTATCTAAAATTTCCTCCCTGTCCATAATACAAATTAATGGGCAAATGGCATACTGGATAGTGCATTTAGTGTATATTGGCAATGCTCCTCAGTTTAAGTGCACATAGTGCTAATTTTCCATTTTGTACAGTGGTTCTAAATGTTGAACTGATACTGGGAACAACTGCGAGAGACTGAGTGTCATCGCTTTATGCCTGTGGGATAATGTAGTGTAGTGGGTGAGATCATTTGACATTACTATATTATTACCTCAGAAGCACATTTTATCCTTTGATTCCTTCTATCAAGCCTTTTTGAAAAGTCACAACAGTTTTACACTTCCAAGCGCTGGCGTTACTGTACCTGGGCACGTCTGTGATGTCAGCAGAGCCCGCTCACTTTTGGGTTAGGAGGAGGAGAAAAGCAGCGATGCGAGGAACTCCGAGGAGAAACAGGAAGAGAGGGGGACAGTGAGAAAGAAATGAAAAGAGAGAGGAAAACAAGGGCTAATCGAGTGTTATTTATCCTGATAAGGATACGTATGAAAAACTGCAAAAAAAGAAAAAAAATATATATATATATATATTCAGAGGGAGTCTAATGTCAATGATTAAGTAAAAGGATAAAATATTTAACAGGGAATCTTCGCAGTCGCCATGTGTGTTCTGATGAAATGATGAGAGGCCAGGTTCACCTTGGTCATGGAGAGCCAACGGCGCTGCTTCTGCTAAATCTAGTTCATGTTGAGCATTAAAACTGACGATTATTCAAAATTCACAACATGAACCACTCTCATCCCTCCGTCTTTCTCTCTCCTTTCCTTTTCTTAATCTCTCTCCACCCTTTTCCCTCTTCATCTCGTTCTCTCGCACCTTTCCTGCCACTGCCTTTCCGCCTCCCTGCAGGCCACCACTCCCTACCAATTCCTCCCCTTCTCCCGATTTTCTCTCCTCTACCGCCTTTCTCTCTCCTCTGCTTTCCAGTCTAAAATACCCCTTTTTTCTCCCTCTCCCTCCCCCCATCCTCTCTAATCTGCTCTAAAAACCCCCTCCTCCGTTTCCTGTTCTCACATCTCCCGTCTCTCTCCGCCACACGGGCACATGCATGCGCAGGCAGGCTGGGATGAGCACCAGTGGAGCTACAGACACACAGACACTCAGATACAGACACAGCCCCTATGTAGTCAGCACAGACATACAGACACAAACACACAGTTTCAGCCCCTGCGTCTGTAGTCAGCACAGAAATACAGACACAAACACACAGTTTCAGCCCCTGCGTCTGTAGTCAGCACAGAAATACAGACACAAGCACATGGTTTCAGCTCCTGTGTCTGTAGTCAGCACAGACATACAGACACAAGCACATGGTTTCAGCCCCTGTGTCTGTAGTCAGCATGGAGATACAGACACAAACACACGGTTTCAGCCCCTGTGTCTGTAGTCAGCATAGAGATACAGACACAAGCACACAGTTTCAGCCCCTGTGTCTGTAGTCAACACAGACATACCGACACACAGACACTAAGATGCAGACACAGCCACATACCCCCTGCGTCTGTAATCAGCATAGAGATAATGACATATAGACATTGAGATACAGACACAACCACACAGAGCTGCTGCTGCTGTGTCTGTAGTCAGCACAGAGATACAGACACAGCCGCTGTGTCTGTAGTCAGCACAGAGATACAGACACAGCCTCACAGGGCTGCAGCCCCTGTGTCTGTAGAAAGCACAGAGATACAGACACAGCTGATGTGTCTGTAGTCAGCACAGAGATACAGACACAGCCGCTGTGTCTGTATTCAGCACAGAGATACAGACACAGCCTCACAGGGCTGCAGCCCCTGTGTCTGTAGTAAGCACAGAGATACAGACACAGCCGCTGTGTGTGTAGTCAGCACAGAGATATAGACACAGCCGCTGTGTCTGCAGTCGGCACAGAGATACAGACACAGCCGCTGTGTCTGTAGTCAGCACAGAGATACAGACACAGCCTCACAGGGCTGCAGCCCCTGTGTCTGTAGTCGGCACAGAGATACAGACACAGCCTCACAGGGCTGCAGCCCCTGTGTCTGTAGTAAGCACTACGCCATGCAGCTGTTGAACAAAAGGGGGTTTAGAAGCTGAGGAGCCACAGAGATAGAGAAAAGGAGGGAGAGAGGGAGGGAAAAAATGGTATAGAGAGTGAGGCGGGATAGGAGAAGAAGAACAGACCAAATGCCATCTGTTGGAGGTGTGTCGCAAGAGAGACAAAGAGAGACGAGAGGGAGAGGTTGAGAAAATAAAATAAGTAGACAGGAGTGGCAGAGGGTTGGAAAGAGTTACAAGGAAAGATAACAGGGAGGAGAAAATCGTTGGGAATCAAATAGAGGAAGGCATCAGTGACAGAGACACAGAGAGAGAGAGTCTACTGACGAGTGAGGTGAGCTCATTTGTTCACCAGAGAAAGGAGGGGAGGAGGGAAAGAGAGAGGGAGAGAGTGGGAAAGAGAGAGAGAGAGAGAGAGAGAGTGGGAAAGAGAGAGAGAGAGAGTGGGAAAGAGAATGTGGTGAGAGAGAAAGAGAGAGGGAGAGAGCAGAGTGAGTGAGAGAGAGAGCGAGAGAGGGAAGGAGAGAGAGAAAGAGAGAGAGAGAGAGTAAGCGAGCATGTGTGAGGCATTAACATTTGGTCCTGCCTGTTTACAGTAAGAGCAGCATCAGAGGAAGAAGGGTTCCGAGCGAAAGGGATGAAAGGAACTGGAGGACAAAAGGGGGAAAAAAAGGACAAAATAAAAACAACCCGTTCTGGGATGGTCCCAGAGGATATTTCATTTGAACAAAAGGAAGTGAGACAACAGGCACGCATGCCATTTCACAGATGTGATATATATATACACATACCAATGCATATGTAAATATATATCGACATACATCTCATTCTCAGAATACTGCTGGGGAAGGAACTGGAAGATTCGGTCATCAGAGGCTGTGAGGTTGTTGAACTGGTGGTGTTATCTGAACCAATAACCCTGGGGAATGAAAATTCTTTGGTTACCTGTGGATCACAGGAAGGGCATATGCTACAATAGGAACACCGCCCTGTTTGATGCTCACCTATTGTTCTAAAGGTGTCCCGATCGCAGGATTTCCGGTGGTCTTTTACTTTATATTTACCGAAGGAGTATCACTGTGCTTTGCGACTGTTGGGATTTCACTGAAGAAGTGCGAAGAGAATTTTTTGGGTTGAACCTTTGGACCTAATCTTGCAGACGCAGCCGCACGTTCACATTTCCATATAAATTGGGCTCATCTCGAGTTCGGGGAGAGAGTGATAGGTGAGCTGACACGCCGAGAACAAGTGAGACCGAGCGTGAGACGGAGACTGAAAAAAGTGGAGCCGAGACAGAGAAACTGACAGCTCGCCTCAAACGAATCACAGGTGTGTCAGTCACATACATTCGCACCTGCAAACGCACAGACGTATGCAGGCGGTGGTCCTGAGTGGAAAAAAGTTTGGATGAACACAAGCAGCAGTAAGTGTCAGCTTTGTTGGAGCCGGGGGGTTTGGGGGGAGTGGGGGGGTTGGGGGGGGGGCAGGGGGAAGGAATGTCAAACACATTCAGACAGAAAGTGTATAATGATGCAGAAACGCCCAGAGCACCGAACACATTCATTGCAGACACTCAGGTCCCACGTGGACCCTGCAATGTGAGCGAGCCGACAGAACGGAAGACCTGCGAGAGGGGAATTTTCTTTCGCGCACCGAACTGTTGCTCCTCATTCGGTTTGGTGCCGCGACAAAGCGGAGAGCAGGCTTTCGTTTTTTCTCGAGCGACGCCGAAAACCGATCCAGTCCTTCCGTCCGCCGCCAGCTTTCACACTGCAGAGGGGCAATAACAAAGTTACAAAATAAAAAAAAAAGAAGGAAAGAAGGAAAAGGAAGAAGCTCTTTTTTTTTTCTTGGTTCGAGGAGGAGGGATGGCGAAGTTATGCGAACACCGGAGTTGCAAAAAACCTTCAGGAACCGTGAGAAATGGAACGGCCGTGACTCGTAATGGTCAAGAACCAGACGGCAGCCAAACGTTCAGGCTGAAAACGAGGAGGCATGTTAATTAAACCCCCGGGGAGATAAAAACATTTCAAGGAGAAAGACATCATAAGAAAAGGAAAAACAAAATCAAAGGAGGACAACTCTTTTTTTTCCCTGTGCGGCTGAAGGACATATGGATTACTCCCAGTGTACACGTGCACTTTAAATGCACTGTTCATCCCCCTTCTGTCTCTGCGTGTTTTTTCCACCTCTCCCTGGAAGGCGAGAGTCTGTTTACAGTTTGTTCAAACTCCTAAACACTCGATTACACTGTCTGATGTTGAGATCTTTAACAGGTGTTCTGGGACATGATTACAGTATTTAACTAATGCCATCAGGGCAGTCTATTCCCATGAGAACATTTTGCCAAGCTGAATGTTAAATAACTTTCTTGCTGATTAATGGTGTGGTTTATAACGTGAGTGCTTACCGTCCCAATATATCAGAGATATCAGCTCAATCCCGTTTTGAGCCGTGTGTAGATTTTAAATGTTCTGTTCTTCCATGAGGGCTTTTGTTGCTGGATAATCAGTAGCAATCAATTAGTGAAGCTGTGTGCTCGGAAATGTGGCAATCATGTGATTTTCTTCAAACCCTGTAGCATCCATAATACTATACTGTTTAAAACTGTAATTAGTAATTTTTTTTTTTTTAATTAGTTAAATTTAAAATTATCATTTTGCGGAAGTTGAAGGAGAAACTCAGCCGTTCTTTTCACCATGCTGAATCAGGGGTGTCGGACCGTTCTTTGATTTTACGGGTGGTTGTTCTCCCCCCCCCAAACTGCAGTTTCGCCACCGACATCCCAAAAAAAAAGTTGAGCATGGCGGTGTGGGCGGTCCTGTCCAAACTGCTGCTCATACTGCTGCTCGGCTCATCCTCTCTGGCGCAGAAAGGAGAGAGCACGGATACGGACCACCGAACAGCCAATCAGACCGCAGTGCCCTCCGTCGCCCCGGAGGTCACCTTGACAACTCCGGGAGGTGACCTGGAGGAGGAGACAGTCCCGCCCACGGGCAGCCGTTGCCAGGGCTACTACGACGTGATGGGCCAATGGGACCCGCCTTTCAACTGCAACGTGGGCATCTACCTGTACTGCTGCGGCACCTGCTACTACCGCTTCTGCTGCCAGTTCCGGCAGCACCGTCTGGACCAGACGTCCTGCTCCAACTACGACACGCCCATCTGGGCCAACACCGGCAAGCCCGGGGCGCCCGTCACCGAGGCCCAGGACGAGCACGACCGGGACCGCACGCACATGATCGTCTACATCATCTGCGGGGTGGTGGCCATCATGGTGCTGGTGGGCATCTTCACCAAGCTGGGCCTGGAGAAGAGTCGGGGAGGGCAGACTGACATGACCAGCTCCAGGTGTGTCCTGCTGGGCCCTGAAAGGGGTGCTGGGGGTTGGGGATTAACCCCAGGGGTGATTTGGTGCATTTTGGAGAAGTGCTGCATTCATAATTGAGATCATAGGGTTATAGGGGTTAGGGGAATGCTTTGGGGGTACACTTATGGAGAACCATTCCCCATGCTTGCAGAATATGTTTGGATTATTGGCACGGCATTGTGCACTGAAATTGTGTGTGTGTGCATGCGTGTATGTTTGTGTGTGAGAGAGAGGGACAGCGAGAGAGAGAGGGACAGAGAGAGAAAGAGAGAGTAAAAGAGAGACAGAGAGATATGTCAGCTGGAAACCCAAAAGAAAGGATGAAGAGGAAATAAAGAGGTTACAGGAGCCTCGGGGATGTGTGTGGAAAGGGAGAGTGGGGGGGTGGGGGGTGTTGTTTGTTTGAGGGTGTAATTTTTGAGTACTGCTGTGGGGAGAGAGTCATCAAAGTGGAGGAAAAGATGCTCTAAATCAACAGAGGAAGAGAGGCAGGGGTGCCGGCTCTGGGGATGAGAGAGGAGGAGAGGTTGACACGGGTTCCTTTAATAAAAGAAGAGCAGACAGCCTGTCCTCCTTTCGTATTTTTTTTTCTGTTGCTTCATTCAGACAGGGCGGAAGCAGGGACAGTAACAGAGCAGTGATCACAGCTCAGGAGGCACCTCGGTGAGAGTTAGAACCCCTGCCTGCACTGGGGGGGGGGGGTCTGGGGGGGACTCATATACGGCACTGCAGCAGAACCCCTGCCACAGAAACCCTTGGAAGAGGGGATTAATGTAGAATTAACCTGCATGGCTATGAGCTATGACAGGCGTTTTAAAAGATCTGAATGTCTGAATATCTTTCATGTGTTTTGAGGGGTAACCTTTTTGTAAAAAAAATTTTTTTAACGTGAACCAACAGGCACTAAAAGGCCATCTGACTGAAAGTTTTAAAAAGGTCAGTAGCTCCTGGCTAAAGTGACATGGCCCTCATGCACAAAGTGTAAAAGCCAGTTGCTCGCGTGGAGTGTGAGTGCACTGGATTCAACACTGCACCTTTTTGTCAACTTGTAAAAAAAACATTTACCAAATAAGCTTAGTACAGCATGCATCCTGAAACCAGGTTTTACATGTATGAAGAGATGACATGCACGGTGCTGTGTGCAGTATTTCATACATTGACGGCCACATTATGTCATTGTGGCTTGCTTTTCTCAGATTATATTATGGAATAGGTTTAACACAACACCCAGGATGTATATCGCTTTTCAGACAGGGCTTCTGATTGAGGATAAGAATCAAACGCATTAGTCAGGTCCTGTTTTCATTCTTCTCCAGGAATGAAATACGCAAGGAATAGACTGTGAGGAGTGGCGCAGTTGTAGCGCGAGCCGCGGCAGAGGGGGGCGTGGTGTTTGGGCTCTGGACGAATTCTTACTCACTTGCGCGCGCCCATAATGCACTTCAGCAGTTCATCCGCTGGGGAGTTAAAGTGCCGTCTTGTATTTGCGCTGCCACTCGCAGAAATAAATAATGAGTGAATTACGCGAAGCTCGGCGGAATAGCGAGGTATTACCAGCTGCCTATGCCTGTGTTTCGGTCCTGCTGCGCCACGGGGCACCATGGCTTGCCAGCGTACCTGTTTTTGGCCATATGACGCCAGATGGCGATATGGCAGATCTGGGTGTCGCTAAACTAAAGTTAGCTATTTAACTATTTATATCAGTGTATATATAGCTTGCCAATAAGATAGTAATCTATCACAGCCAAGGCATTCCAGATTTGTTGTGGACTAGCGTAAAGAGAGCCGGCATGTTGCCTTTCTTCTCTGAACTGCACTGCTAACTGATATTGAACCGTGCGTTAGCCGAGCTTAAAACTGTAAAAGCATAAAAGCGGAAAACTACAATATGTTACGCCAGAAAAGAATAAAAACATTTTTTTTCACAGCTGAGCAGACACAGAATGTATAGTCTTGAATATTCACATTAAAAGTGAGCCAGATTTATCCTCCACTGTTGAAATATTATGATCCAAAATAGACTACTGTGGATCAACATGCTCCCTCACAAGTGATGAAGCTAATATTAATTGTAAAGTGATACCAGTTTTTTGGGATTGTGACCCATGCAGTGTATGTTTTTGTTCGTGTGCGTATGTGTGTGTATGTGTGATGTCTGAATGTTTGTATAACAGAACATCCATATGCATGCGTGCTTGTATGTCATTACTTCCTAACTGTCTCTCACGAATCAGTTTCATTGGTATCAGTTGAATTTGGTTATGATATCAGTTTAAACTGTTGAATTGAGCCACAGTGATTCTTTTTTTCCCGCTTCACTGAGCCCTGTCTGGGGTGTAGTGAGATTCACGTCAAAGAAAAATGTGGGGCATCAATATTTAATGCGCATCATCACCTCTGATGGGCTTTTTAGATGTAACGTCAGATTGCTCCTCATGCGTTCGACTGATTCAATTAACTTTGTGAGGTTGATCTGAATTACATTTTGCTGATTTGATTTTGTACCGCCTTAGGGAAGAGGAAGATTGGTGTATTTCTGTTCTGCGGTAATACAGCGACAAGGACATTATTTATACTTCATTTCACCTTTAATAAGAGGCTAACTCAGAGATAAACGGGCAATTGACTAATTGCGAACACACTGTTAATGAATGGATATCAAGATGTTGACATTTAAAGGGCCGTGAAGGAGGCCCTTCAGACTGTTTTTTTATTAAGCATTAGTAAAGAAAAGAAGGAAGGACATGTAATCTCTCACTCATTCTCAAACGAGTTAAACCCTTTGCAGGCAATTAAATTGCTCTTATAAAATGTACTTAACTGCCTGTGAAATTATAGTACATTCAAGATATGGCTTCTCAATGAAAACAGTTTCTTTGGTTTTGCCAGTGTGACAGCCAACTACTGTAAGTGGATGGTAGCTTAAGGTTGTCTATTTACTTTTCCATACAGTTGATCAATAAACATAAAATCATTGACATTTTATGTGAATGTAGCAAATAAATCAACATTTGAATTCACCTCTGTTACTTCATTGTAGAGCTTGAACAGAGATTAAAACCTTTTGGGTCATTTACTGAAATATTGTACTGTAAATTGATTATCCTCCCCTACGCTTGGTGCTTTGCAGAAATTGATTAAATGCTAGTTAATGATTGTAGATTTGTTTTGTTTAACAGATAAAGCATGATTCTTCTGTTTTACATCTCAGGAAACTAAATAGCAAATAAAATATTTATATAGATGTAATAAATGTGTATTAATGTTTTGTACATCATTTATAAATCAATAATGGTGGAAATAGTTGAGCGTAACAACTATAAATCAGTTGATAATTAGCATCTTGAGAGGCACACATGCCAAATAATTGTGGGTCACTTTATTTTGGCAGTTACTGATTAACAGGAAAGGTCAGAGAAATAATCATACCAATGTTTACAGGCGTGTAAACAGTTAATTCCTTTGAGTTATATTTCAACAGTTACTTCCATTTATATTTCCATATTTCTATAACTAGAACAGAAATGGTCAATCTATACATTGATTTGTTGAGCTATCTGGGACTTTTGCTGACCAGAAGAGACATTATTTGGAGACTTTTCACCCAGAATCTATGGAAAAGCACTGATTTGCTGCCAGAGACTTGAACCGAAATGTAAATCCTTAGAAAAGCGAAAAAATTATCGAAAAAAAAAAAACCCTAATGCTGTTCATTTTCAGTATGAGAGAATTTTGAATGAATGTAGAATGTGTTTTTTAAAATAAAAAAAGCAGAGTATGCATCAAAGTGCTTTTTGTGAATGTGACTGTGACTGGCTGTGTATTAGCTGTGAGACATGCAGTTCTATATTATGCATCTGTAATTCCGTACATGTTGAGGCCTGCTGATGATGCTTTTGTGTAGAGGCCCAGGAGCTGGGGCTGCGTGTGTTTAGCGAGAGCTGGGGCTGTGTTTAGTAGGAGCTGGGGCTGAGTGTGTTTAGTGGGAGCTGTGCGTGTGTTTAGTGGGAGCTGGGGCTGAGTGTGTTTAGCGGGAGCTGGGGCTGAGTGTGTTTAGTGGGAGCTGTGTGTGTGTTTAGCAGGAGCTGGGGCTGAGTGTGTTTAGTGGGAGCTGGGGCTGAGTGTGTTTAGCAAGAGCTGGGGCTGAGTGTGTTTAGTGGGAGCTGGGGCTGCGTGTGTTTAGCGGGAGCTGGGGCTGAGTGTGTTTAGCGGGAGCTGTGCGTGTGTTTAGCGGGAGCTGGGGCTGAGTGTGTTTAGTGGGAGCTGGGGCTGAGTGTGTTTAGCGGGAGCTGGGGCTGAGTGTGTTTAGTGGGAGTTGGGGCTGAGTGTGTTTAGCGGGAGCTGGGGCTGTGCGTGTTTAGTGGGAGCTGTGCGTGTGTTTAGTGGGAGCTGGGGCTGAGTGTGTTTAGTGGGAGCTGGGGCTGAGTGTGTTTAGCGGGAGCTGGGGCTGAGTGTGTTTAGTGGGAGCTGTGCGTGTGTTTAGCGGGAGCTGGGGCTGAGTGTGTTTAGTGGGAGTTGGGGCTGAGTGTGTTTAGTGGGAGCTGGGGCTGAGTGTGTTTAGTGGGAGCTGGGGCTGAATGTGCTTAGCGGGAGCTGGGGCTGAGTGTGTTTAGTGGGAGCTGGGGCTGAGTGTGTTTAGTGGGAGCTGGGGCTGAGTGTGTTTAGTCGGAGCTGTGCGTGTGTTTAGCTGGAGCTGGGGCTGAGTGTGTTTAGTGGAAGCTGGGGCTGAGTGTGTTTAGTGGGAGCTGTGCGTGTGTTTAGTGGGAGCTGGGGCTGAGTGTGTTTAGCGGGAGCTGTGCGTGTGTTTAGTGGGAGCTGGGGCTGAGTGTGTTTAGTGGGAGCTGTGCGTGTGTTTAGCTGGAGCTGGGGCTGAGTGTGTTTAGTGGGAGCTGGGGCTGAGTGTGTTTAGTGGGAGCTGGGGCTGAGTGTGTTTAGCGGGAGCTGGGGCTGAGTGTGTTTAGTGGGAGCTGTGCGTGTGTTTAGTGGGAGCTGGGGCTGAGTGTGTTTAGTGGGAGCTGTGCGTGTGTTTAGTGGGAGCTGTGCGTGTGTTTAGTGGGAGCTGGGCCTGCGTGTGTTTAGTGGGAGCTGTGTGTGTGTTTAGCAGGAGCTGGGGCTGAGTGTGTTTAGTGGGAGCTGGGCCTGCGTGTGTTTAGTGGAAGCTGGGGCTGAGTGTGTTTAGCGGGAGCTGGGCCTGCGTGTGTTTAGTGGGAGCTGTGCGTGTGGTTAGCGGGAGCTGGGGCTGAGTGTGTTTAGTGGGAGCTGGGGCTGAGTGTGTTTAGTGGGAGCTGTGTGTGTGTTTAGTGGGAGCTGGGGCTGAGTGTGTTTAGCGGGAGTTGGGGCTGAGTGTGTTTAGCGGGAGCTGGGGCTGAGTGTGTTTAGTGGGAGCTGGGCCTGCGTGTGTTTAGTGGGAGCTGGGGCTGAGTGTGTTTAGCGGGAGCTGGGGCTGAGTGTGTTTAGTGGGAGCTGTGCGTGTGTTTAGCGGGAGCTGGGGCTGAGTGTGTTTAGTCGGAGCTGTGTGTGTGTTTAGTGGGAGCTGGGGCTGAGTGTGTTTAGTGGGAGCTGGGGCTGAGTGTGTTTAGTGGAAGCTGGGGCTGAGTGTGTTTAGTCGGAGCTGTGCGTGTGTTTAGCGGGAGCTGGGGCTGAGTGTGTTTAGCGGGAGCTGGGGCTGAGTGTATTTAGTGGGAGCTGGGGCTGAGTGTGTTTAGCGGGAGCTGGGGCTGCGTGTGTTTAGTGGGAGCTGGGGCTGAGTGTGTTTAGCGGGAGCTGGGGCTGAGTGTGTTTAGTGGGAGCTGTGCGTGTGTTTAGCGGGAGCTGGGGCTGAGTGTGTTTAGTGGGAGCTGGGGCTGAGTGTGTTTAGCGGGAGCTGGGGCTGAGTGTGTTTAGTGGGAGCTGTGCGTGTGTTTAGTGGGAGCTGGGCCTGCGCGTGTTTAGTGGGAGCTGTGCGTGTGTTTAGTGGGAGCTGGAGAGAACGGCGCGGGCATGCTCTCTCCCTCTCAGCCTCTCACAGCGGCTGCCTCACACACACTCCCAGCCACAGAAACCCCGTCATTATATCTGCTGACAACCGCTGCTTCTGCACCACAGTCTGCCTGGCCTTTGTTCTACCGTGGCATCTTTTACAATCCCCTTATTCCCTCCCTCTGTCTCTCTCTCTCTTTCTGTCTCTGTCTTCATCTCGGTCTCTTTTCTCTCTCTTTTTTTCTTTCTCTCTCTATATCTGTTTCTCTTTCTCTCCCTCTCTCTCTGTCTCCGTCTCTCTGTCTCAATCTCTCCTTCTCTCTCTTCCTGTCTCTTTCTCTCTATCTCTCTCTCTCTTTCTCTCTCTCCATTTTTAACTTCCCTTACCCCTTAATTACCTCCACCCCAACACCCCCCCCCCCCACCCACACCCATCTCCCAACTACTTGCTCTTCCTGTTCTTTATCTGCCATCGGGCTCTCTGTAACCCATCATCCTCCGGCCCACCATCTGTGAATGATGCAGACTTCTCTGGGGCTTTCGTGAGATGGGGGTGGATCAGGTAGATCTCACTGGCGCCCCCTGTGTTCCTCACGTGAGATGCAGCACGGGAACAAATCATTTGTTTTTAAACGTTCCCTGCGTTTTGCCTGTTAAAATCAGTCCTCAATATCCCGTTCTCTAGGGAAGCCAAACTGGTAATACATCAAGTGCAACAGGTGCAATAAAATAAAATTGAAGCAGTTAATACCACAGAGATGTTGATAAATATGCAGGTGTACTGAATGTATTTATAGTGTGTGCTCAGTGTAATTGCGTATGTTAAATGTACCCTGAGGGCTGTTACGTCCTAATCAACAGGTCCTGCTTCCTGCTTCAGGGGAAGAAATTTCCCATTGTTCATAATGACATCACATTTTTGAGAATTTCGAATTTTGAAGTTCCGATGTTCTCAAAACCAAAGCAATTCTTAGGGACAAATTTTTTGCAACCAACCAAGTCATATAGTAAAATGGGAGCGCATCTAATTAAATTTAAAATAAACAGCTTTTGAAAGGTGGGGCAGTAATTCAAAATGAGTTGACTGCGTGAAACCCACAAAATGGTGCTCCTTGCAAGATGAACACTTTTTGCAAGATTAATGCCTCATGTAAGATTCACACCTTGTGCAAACTACCCCCCCCCCTCTGCCACCCCACCCCCAAGCCCCCGAGCCCCCAACACTTCTCACAAGATTAATACTTCTCTCAAGATTAACACTTCTCTCAAGATTAACACTTCTCACAAGATTAACAATTCCTAGCCGAGACGAACACCTCGCAAGATTAAAATTTGGGAGTGAGATCAACGCCCCTCTGAAGACGCTCCCGTGGGTCTCCTCGGTGTCCCGGCGTTCGGGAGAGCGGATCGGAACCGGGCGAGCGGCCCACCGCGCGCTGTTGAACGGGCCCGGGAGACGGCGCGTCAGCGCGGTCCGTCATTATCTAAAGGCGCAGATGGATCCTCGGCGCTGGACCGCGGTCAGTCACTCATCAGACGACTGCGAGGCTGCGATTAGGGCTGGTAATTGACTCCTTTAAATCGGCGTAACGATGAAAGATGACTCAACCCGGGCTGGGTAATGAACTGACTCCACGCCGCAGCCCACCAGCTTGTCTCAGATTTTAAAGGGCAGACCTCCTGCCCCCGGCTCTCTCTCTCTCTCTCTTCTTCTTTCCTCCACCCACTCCTCACCTCTTCATTTCGGCTCGGTCTAAACTGTCCTCTTAATTTCCACATCGACAATTACGTCACCCAATAAAAGAAAGCGCCGCCCCGCCTCCCCTGGGGAACTGGAGGAGTGAGCGACAGGATATCCTTTGTCTTTTTATCAGCGCCACACCTCCCACATCATCCGCATCGAAGCCTTAAAAACTCGAACCAGCGGATATCGCAGCCTGTGCTCCTTGAGCCCCAGTGCAGAGGAAGACTCGGCCAAAATATATTTGGATGGCCTGTGCTGCTTCCACAATTCAGCCGCTTTTGAAAAATCATCTTTTTAGCTTTCAGTTAAAATTTCACACTTGATCTGACGATAAAGTATTATCATCAGTTACCTGTGCTATTTCTGCAATATATTATTTGTATCGTTCCTAATTGTGTTTTTCAAATCAGTTTTACTGTGATTAGCAAACAACTGCGAATACAACGTCGCTCTGCTAAGCTAATGGACAGCGTATGCCAGAGACTAGCCCTCCCCCTCTCCCCCCCCTCCCCCCACCCCACGTGGACATGAAAGCAGGAGAAATCAAACAAACGTTACGATCTTTGTAGCGATAGTCGCCGAGGACGGGGGGGGGGGGGGGGGGGAGGGGTACGGGGTCGGCGGAATACAGCCGTGCGGCGCGTATTTTCGGAGTTCACGGGTCAGATCACCGCGTACGGAAGGGCGTCGTGCCCCCGAGCCACGCGCGCGCGTCTCAGTGGAGCCCACCGCACACGGACAAGAGGCTCCGGGAGAATTAGCGCGCGGAGAAAAGGGACGAAGGCTCCCTCTCTCTGCCCATCGGAACCTTAAGGGAGGTGGGGGCGGGGGGGGCGGGGGGGGGGGGGGGAGGCTTAGAGACGCTCAGAGTTACGCAACCCGAGCTCCAGAAAGTGCGCTGACCTCGATGCACAGCCCGCAGAGCTGCGATGGAGACCACACTGCTCTCTGTGAGGGGGAGGGGGATGCTCAAATGCTACGCTAAAGGAATATTCTTCAGTTTCACGCAAACTCTCTCTCCCCTCTTTCACTCCTCTCTTCTCTCTCTTTCTGCATCTCTCTCACTGCCTCCCCCCCTTCCTCCTCACTCCATGTTTTTCTCTCTCTGTTGCTCTCTCTTTCCTCTTTGATGACTTCTTACATCGTGCGTCCGTTGCTTCTGGGTGCTTAATGTGATTTTCATCATTTGTGAAACATCAAACAGACACGAGTTACTAAATCCTGATCTGACACATGAAAAAAACATCCATGTTGAACATACATGTGCACGGCACGGATCAAACCGGAGGAGAGAAATAATTTTTGTTCCTTTTATCTGGTACCCATTGAACACAGCACCAGGCCTGCCTCGCCTTCACCCCTCTCCCCAATTTTCTTTCATTCCTTCTCTTAAGGAGCCTCAAACTTCTCTGAACACATCTGATGTGAATGCAAAGTGGCTGGTCATCGTGGGTGGCGGGAGGTTTTCTGATTTTGGAGGGAACATCTTAGACCCCTTCCCTGTGTCCCCTGTGCCCCCACCACGAAGATCCCCCCCCCCCGTGCAGTGGGTAACCAGTGACATTTCCAGCCCCCCTTCTGCCCCCCGGGGCCCCGCTGGGCTGAGGGATTCTGATGGAACTCCACCCCCTCTGACTCACCTGGCCTAGCACTGTGCCCTTTCCCCAGACTGTGGTTTAGAAATAGGGCCTCTTCTGTCTGTGCCTCCCCGTGTTCCTGTCCCCTTTAAGAGTCGGGCAGAGGAGACAGAGGAGATGGTGATATGTGAGCCCTCTGTCCACGAGGTGCAAATGGTGCACAGACCCTCTTTCAGAGACAGGTGTGTGGAGTGTGTGTGTGTGTGCGCGTGCGTGCATTTGTGTGTGTGTGTGTGTGTGTCTGTGTGTGTGCGTGCATTTGTGTGTGTGTGCATGTATGTGTGTGTGTGTGTGCGTGCATTTGTGTGTGTGTGTGTGCCTGCATGCATGTGTGTGTGGAGTGTATGTGTGTGTGTGTGTGTGCATGTGCGTGTGTGTGTGTGTGCATGCGTGTGTGCATGTGTGTGTGTGTGTGTGCATATGCGTGTGTGTGTGTGGGCCTGTGTGTGTATGCGTGTGTGTGTGTGTGTGTGTGCATTAGTGTGTGTGTGTGTAGAGTAGAAGATGCCTGCAGCATATACGCTTATGCACCACCAGCTGTGCAGACGTGACATCGTTGCTCCCTTTGTCATGTGACACGGGCAGTCAGTTGATGTGTACCTGCTGTGCTGCACGTGTCCCCCTTAGGCATAGAGACTGAAGTGTGCGGAAATACAGGCCAGCCCCAGACATGGTCTACAATGTGGCTGTTTTGAAAAAAAAGCTTTATTAATATTGAATTAAATAAACACCCCAAAAGCATAATGCAAAATATTACAACCAAAATATTTATAAACACAGTAGTCATGAATCTACATTTGGAAAAAAAATCTATAAAAACAATGTAATGAAAGAATAGCAGACACGGCAAATAAATAGATAAATAAATGAAATAAAATAGAATAAAATGAGAGGTATGTGCTGTATGTGTGACTATGAATGTCCCTTTGTAAAAGCGAGGTCTAAAGGGTGGGTCTCGAGTTCACAGATCTCAACTGTTTCAGCTGCTCTGAGAGTGGGTGGGAGGCTGTTCCACGGGGGGGGGGGGGGGGGGGGGGGGGCACACGAGCTGAAAACAGCCTCACCACGGGGTTCAGTCCTGGATTTAGGAATTATTAACAGGAGTCAGAAGATCTGAGGGCTTTGCTCAGAACAAATTTAGGAAGCAGGACTGTAATAATAGTGCAGTACATTCAGGCACAAGACCCTGGACAGATTCAAAAACTAATAAAAAGAATCTTAAAACCAATTCTAAAATGGAGGGGTATCCAGCGTAGGGACTTTAGAACAGGTCGTAGTGTGGTATTCTCTTCTTGGTTGTAGTTAAAACTCTAACAGCAGCAGCAGCAGCCTTATTGTTTTTTGGCAGAGGTGGTTTAATAACAGTGTTTATTATCAGACGCTGCACGCGAAAGACGAACCTCGCTCAGAGTATTGCCATTAATGCCCGAGTGTCAGAGTGAGCCAGCAGGTCAGTCTGTCACGTTTAACAGCTTCACATCCCTGATGAAGACTGACAGCCGCGGCCTGGGCACTTCCGAGCAGCACACGTAACGCGGAGCGAGCGAGAGAGCAAAAAAAACGAGATCGATCGCTGGAAGAATCGATTTATTGTTTCCCTAGAGAGCCAAAAAAAAGAGAGAGGGAATGGCTTTACTGTTATTTCGGTGGAAAGGTCAGATAGTTGTTTTTTTAAATATTTATTCGTTTTCAGAAACTTCTTTTCTCCTCCAGTGATATACTGCCATTTTGTGAATGTCATCCACTTGAGTAAATACAGTAGGTAGTGTTACAAATTACGATATTTGAAATTCTCTCATGGAGAACCCAGTGACTGTTACACACTATTAGGTGATGTGCTGCTTGCCTTCCTGTTAATTAATTCAATATGATACTGGGAGGTGTTTGATGAGAGAAGATCTCACCTAGTAAAGTGCAAAAGATTGTGTTTGCATGATGGAACAAAAGCTTTGCATTGTGCCAGAATTGGGTGCGTGCATATTTGGACCTTGATGACATTGCTTTAATATTTCCCAGTCTTCGAGATTATTGAATAAAAAAGTACAGTATAAGAGTATGGTATAACAGTATTGAATAGAATCTGTAGCCTTTTGTTGTTCTTAAATTATGGTTTAACAACGACCATGCTGCCTGTCACTTTCATTCAAATATATGACATTTTTCTGCAGGCACTTCAGTTGTACAGGCAGTTGTTAACACTGCAAATAGCTATGGCAACAATGCTGTATATTCTCTGTGCCAGTGTTTTCCCTTGCCATGAGGGCTGTGAAATGATTAGCCCAGCTAACAATATCAACCAAAAATGTTCAAGATTTTTTTTTCTGTGAACTTGAAAAAAATATTAGCCTTAGGCTGTTCTAGAAAAATGAGAAAACAAGTGAGCCAGAGGAAGAGAAAGATCCTGAGTGATATTAGATATTAGTTGTGATTTGGATGAAAAGGGGGAGGAAGAGAAAGAGATGGAGAAGCGAGGGAGGGTAAGGAAGAAGGAGACCAACGGGAGAGGGGGGCTCTGTCCTCCCACGTCCCCTGGTCACACACGCATTTGCACGCACACACACACACACACACACACACACACGCACACGCATAATGAAAATGCAGGGAAGAGTTTCCTGAAATGTGACACAATGTGAAACAAACACAGATTCACGCTGGAGGGGATCAGGAAGCACCCCCCAGGGGACAGTCTGTGGATGATGCCTGGTCCCATGCGGGTATGGGTGACAGTATGGTGGGCTGTCCCATTAACGGGTGGGTGTGTGTGTAGGGGGTGGGGGGGGGGGGGGGTACAGGGTGGAGGCAGTCTCCAATGGTGATGGTGACTGGGTCCCAGCAGCACAGGTTGAGCAGGTGGCACAGGAGTCACAGGTACTGTAACACAGTTGACTCAGGTACTGTAGCACAGGTTGTAGCACAGAGCTCTGCTCCTCAGAGTCGCTGTTGGCTGTTTTGAGTTAGCAGGAGTGAATTCTTGATCAAGGAGGCGTCAAGAGAAAACTGTCAACACTGTCAATTCAGCAATTTCTGGGAGAGAAAGAGAGAGCATGAATATGTATATATTTGCTAAATGATTCATAGTTAAACATGACAGGGAAGTTGTCAGTTGTTTTGTGCTATTTGACATCAGGGTAATTTTAAAAAGAAGAGGGAAATTGGAGATGGTGGGTGGTAATTGGTTTCATGTTATTCCCTTTGTCTTCTTCAGTCTGCGGCGAAGGCAGCTATTGAACAGAGTATGGAGCATCTCTGCAGTGTGCTTCAGTGTGTGTTGTTCAGTGTGTACAGTGTGCCAGTGTGTCTGTTGTGGAGTGTGTTTCAGTGTGTGTGTTTCAGTTTGTATAGTGTGCTTGTGAGGAATGTTTTTAAGTGTGTGTGGTTCAGTGTGTAGAGTGTGCGTAGTGTGTTTTTATGGAGTATGTTTTGGTGTGTGTGGTTCAGTGTGTAGAGTGTGCTGTAGTGTGTTTGAGTGGAGTGTGTTTTAGTGTGTGTGGTTCAGTGTGCAGAGTGTGTGCATTGTGTTTCAGTGGGGTGTGTTTTACATGCACACACACACACACACTCTCTCTCACACACACACACACACACACACACTCTCTCTCTCACTCACACACGCACACACACGCAGACACACACACACACACGCACACGCACATGCACATGCACACACACACACACACACACACACACACACTCTCTCTCTCACACACACACACACACACACATGCACACACACAGGCACACACGCACACACACACACACACGCACACGCACATGCACACGCACACACACACACACACTCTCTCTCTCACACACACACACAGACACACACACACACACACACACATGCACACACACACGCACACACGCACACACACACACACACACATTGCCTCTCATCCATCCCAGGCCTCAGACGGCAGTTAGAGACCCTGAGCCTGCTGTGCTCTGCGCAGCTCTGTGGGAGATCTAATGAGCCCGTTGTCAATGGCTTGTGAATCAGGTTACAGCTGTCTAATAATAACACGGCCGCGTCCCGGAGTTATGTTTAGCAAGTGCAAATTACTCACGTTGGAATTACAGCTCCCCGCTACCATGACCCGCCGCTTCTGCAAGGGTGACAAGGCATTTGCACGGGCGAGCCTTTTACTGGCTAACGGCTACAGCAGTATCAGCATTTATAGCAGTTTTCACCGTGTGCTTTTTGAGGACTGGAAGCAAAAATCGTTGCTCGTACAAGACACACACACACACACACACACACACACACACACGCACTGATAGAAGACACTCACAGGTGAACCACAAAGTGCTCACAAACACATTCACATACGGTAATTATAAACACACAGACACACAGACACACACGTATGTTTTCCAGATGAAAGCATACCGGCTTCTCCTTTGTCAAAGAGATGGCAGTCTAGGAAGCAGTGAATCTCATTCTAAAATAACACTTATGTTCTCTGCTACTGTACGACACTCTGGATAAGAGCGTCACTCTGAAGTGGTTGTTATTTAATACAATGTGATGAAGCACGTTACCCTCCATCGCTAGCAGTGTGTGTAGTACGTTACCCTCCATCGCTAGCAGTGTGTGTAGCAAGTTACCCTCCATCGCTAGCAGTGTGTGTAGCACGTTACCCCCCATTGCTAGCAGTGTGTGTAGCACGTTACCCTCCATCGCTAGCAGTGTGCGTAGCACGTTACCCTCCATCGCTAGCAGTGTGCGTAGCACGTTACCCTCCATCGCTAGCAGTGTGTGTAGCACGTTACCCTCCATCGCTAGCAGTGTTGTTGCTCAGTATTGCCCTGTCATAGTAACCACAGCCTGTACTGCAGTGCTGTGAGTTACGCCGCTGTCTCTGATGCTGTGGGAGCGGGACACTGTAGGAGTTTGGAGGGGTGCTAATGTACTGCAGTGTGCTGCTGCTGTGTGGTGAAGCCTCTCTGTCCCCCACAGTGACAGTCTTTAGAGTTATAGGCTTTCTTTCATCACAGTTTCTGTTCAGTGGGACTGTGTGCACCTTTAAGCTGCGCTGTCATCATTGTCTGGACAGTGTGAGTGTGAGAGTTTATACTTTTCTGCAGCTACAATGCTGGGTCAGTCTGAGTTCTGTAAAGAGTTTAACCCTCTCTGCCCTTACAGTGCTGGGTCAGTGTGAGTGTTCTGTCAAGAGTTTAGCCCTCTCTGCAGTTACAGTGCTGGGTTGAGCATGTGCCTCTCTGTCTCCCCACAGGACACTGACAGAGCTCCTGAAACAGCCCGGGGGGGAGGTGGCCTGTGTGGAGGGGGCGATGGAGAGCCCCCCCATCGGAACCAACGGGATATCTGCCCGCATGCTGCGCAGCCGGAGTGGTGAGCAGAGTGGAGTGGAGCCGTTCATGGGCTGGGAGGGGATGTGTGTGTAGACAGTCAACACTACACACACACACACACACACCTGCTTCTACATTAAACACTACACACACACACACACACATACACACCTACTTCCACATTAAACACTACACACACACACACACACACACCTACTTCTACATTAAACACTACACACACACACACACGCACACACATCAGACCGGCTCAGACACTAAACACTATACACATCACAC
>CM077285.1:69257470-69259970 GCA_039654925.1 Anguilla pacifica | reverse complement strand
ACACACACACACAGACATAGACACAGACACACAGATGCACACACACACACACACACACACACACGCACACACACACACACACACACACAGCATTTTTCCCTGACTCAGTCTTGCCTGGCTGTTTTTCCCTATAATGTACAATTAAAATGTCACAGGACTGCTTTAATATGGAGTCTGTAGACTGGAAGAAATGTCAAGCATGCTAATGGCTGAGTGTCTGTGCAGGCGTCTGCCCGACTGTGCACATTTGTTTGTGTTTGTATGTTTGCGCGAGTGGATAAATGTCAGTGTGATGTGTGTGTGTGTGTGTGTGTGTGTAGGTGTGTGTGTGCGTTTGTGTATGCATATAGTATGGGTGTATGATCGTGCATAAGTACCACTACTATAACTACTACTACTACTACTAGGTTTGAGCCTATGGTTTTGTGTTATTTATATACAATGTATTGTTTATACATGTATTGTGTATTGTTTAGTTTAGTCTATATACAAATAGTCTTTTCTCACATACTTATATAGTAAATTTACTGTAGGAAGACTGGACATGTGTATGTGCTTTGTGTATGTTGTGTTGTGTTGTGTGCAGGAAGTGTGTTTATTTATTTGACTGAGAGAGAAAAGGGCAGTCAGTGAGGAGTTCTTCTGGAAGAGTCTGCTGACTTTGAACAGTGAGAGGGAACACAGTTCATAATGGGGAACATGGGGCAAACCAGAATGTCTCTGAAAATAAGAGATTGTCGCACTGTGAGAGAGAGAGGTACTGCATGAGAGAGCCATGGGTAGTGCATGTCTACCTGACCCTTCCCCCCCCCCGACCCCCTCATCACACAACCCCCCCCCCCCCCAAAAAACTCTTCTCCTTCACTCCTTCCGTTTTCTCCCCAATCCAATATTCAACAACGTTCTTCCCCCTTTCCTCCAGACTCATCCTGAAACTCTCTGTTTCTGATCGTCTCTCTCTATCTCTCCCACTCTCTCTCTCTCCTCTGGAATGTACTGTACTGTACTGTCTGCCTGTCTGCTTGACTTATCATCCCCACTGCCCCTGTCTTTCTCCATCTCTCCCTCTCTCTCCCTTCCTCACTCTCTCTCTCTCCCTCTCCCTCTCTCTCTCTGCCACCCAGGTTCTCTAAAGATCCACGTCGCTCGTACAGAACCCGCTCAGTCAGTTAGAAAGCTGCACTGGGACTCATTAAACTCCTGACTTCATGCTCCCCGATAGGGTGACACAGCCCGACACCACAAACATCAAGGTCCCGATCTGGAAAATAACAAGTCACGAACAAGAGCGACGCAGTGACATGTTTTGTTTTCGACAAAAAAATGCCGGAGGGAACACCCGCTTCATTTTCGTCTGCGATGATATTCGTTCGGTAAATTCGTAAATTTGCGCTAGTTAGAGCGACTGTTTTCGCCGAACCTGCTTTCCCACACGCACACGGACATCCGCGCGGCAGACGGCATCCAGGCTTCACGTGCCAGCCCCTCCCTCACGGGTTTACCCCCCCCCCCCCCCCCGCAGGGCTATTAAGACGTGCGTAAAACCCCACACAGACATCTGCTCCCGGCCGTTTATATCGCCCCCCCCTGCACCAGCCTCTCCGCAGGGCTGTTTTTATGCGCTATGACAGGTGCGCCGCACCTGCCCGGCCCTTTCCGGAACGTTCCGCGAAGGCGTGCACACACACACACACACACACACACACACAGGCTTCTGCAGAGGAAGAGCAGGTGGTCTGTGGTTCCGTGGGGGGTCTCCGGTGACACACAGCACACGGCTCTGCTTCTCCCTGCATCCATGCTGCATCCATGTGCACGGACAGTTCGGAAGGGGTTCGAGTCCCCAGGGGCTACCTACACTGCTCTGGACCTCTGGACCTTTCCTGCTCCTCAGTGGGTTTCCATAGTTTCACTTAATAGCCAAATACCCACCTCCATATCTTCTATTTTACATTCCATTTGCGTACCGGGATTTGTACGGCAGCTGTTAAGGCTAAACAGCTGCCTGGGTCTCGATGGTGCCCCAGACTGCGGGAACTAAACCCACAACCTTCTGGCTAAAAGCTCTGTTTCCCGTAGCTAGAGTTTGCCATTCTGTAGATCGGATTCAGTCGTGAGCTTGCTGCATATACAGACACTAATCGGAGAAAAAATAAATCAGATCTGGAGTTTAAAAAGACGACACAAGCACGGTACACATCTGACACAGAGTGTTTCTGCAGAGCCTGTAAGGTGATGTCAGAGATTTAAGTGCGTAGCGCGGAGTAGCATGTCTGCGCCGGACAGTGAAGAATGTGCTTCAAGCCACAGTTCACACGGGGCCTGAGACTGGGGCCCCGCCAGGTTGCATAACACAATCTCAGGACGAGCTTGCACTCTGTTCCTCCCCTGCTAAATGCTTCTTGACTTCAAAGGTCTATTCAGTCATATTTAACAGAGCAAATTAATAAGTGCAGTCATAACCTAAAGTTATATTCATGCTCTCCCTCCTTCTTTAGCT
>CM077285.1:69224970-69252470 GCA_039654925.1 Anguilla pacifica | reverse complement strand
CCACGGAAGGGGTTTTCTCTCTGCGCTGAATGCGCTGCTTCGCTCCGGCGTGTCTGTGCTTCCGGGCTCAGCCTCTGCTGTACCTGACACAGCGGTGAGAGAGCAGTGAGACTGTAACTCGGTCTGTCAGCAAGCGAGGAACTGGGCCTGCAGCAAAGAAAGGCCCTCGTACAGTACGCTCAGAAACACACCATTAGAGCATCACAGCATGCCTGCCCCCCACACACTCACATACATACACATACACACAAACACACTCACACTCACATACTCACATACACACAAACACACTCACATACTCACATACACACACACACTCACACACACACTCACATACTCACATACACACACAAACACACACACACTCACATACTCACATACACACACAAACACACTCACATACTCACATACACACACACACACCCACACACTCACATACATACACATACACACACACACACACTCACATACATACACATACACACACACACACACTCACATACATACACACATACACACACACACACTCACATACATACACATACACACAAACACACACACACTCACATACTCACATACACACACAAACACACACACACTCACATACTCACATACACACACAAACACACACACACTCACATACTCACATATATACACACACACACAAACACACACACACTCACATACTCACATATATACACACACTCCACTTTATTCCATTATTTTCCCTCATTATTTAAATTCCATGCACAAAGTGGATCACAATCAAAATCCACGATATGGGAAAGAAAAGGAAGAAAAAAAAGAAACTATAAAAACCCAAAAGAAAAAAGTGAGTGGAGGATTAGAAAAATGAAAAAATGCTTAGATTGTTGGCTGCAGAGAAGACGAAAATGTCCTGGAGATAAAGCACATCTTTAGAAAAATGAAACCTCTTTGCTTCCTGTTTCTGTGATGCTTATGACTATTCAGTAATGACACCTAGCATCCTTCTGCAATTTATGCCAGCGTAATATCACTGCTTATAAGACTAGCAATGCGTTCTCTTCCCATGCAGCTGACTTCACATCCGTAGACATGGGTGTGTTTCTAATTCCCCATTCCCATACAGTGACGTGCTGCAAACCTGTGAACACGACTGCGTGAAGGAATGGCATAGTTTCTGTGACCCACTGCTGGAGGACGCGTGGAACCGGGGGCATCCAGCAGGATGGAATTTGACCGAGAGCCAATGAGGAAACAAATGACAGCACGCAGGGGGAGTCTAACTTCATTAGAGCCAACACCAAAAAAAAAAAAAAAAAAAAAGGAAATCCAGCTGTTAGATTTGGGTCAATTGACTCTTCACCGATTAGCCTTGAAATGGGCGGCCAAAAAAAGTCAGTCCAAACAAGCACATTGCATTGCATTTTTATTACTGCCATTTGGCAGACGATCTTAACCAGAGCGACTTATGATGAGAAGAGAAAGTGCGTTGATCGGTCAGAGTTAAGAGCAGCAGCAACCCTAGAGGTGGGAGGTAAATGCTTTTCACAAACGTCAAAACCTTAGAACCGATTGTAAAATGAGCCTGCTTGGGAAAATACATGAGGATCGCACAATGACAAAACACAAGTACAATATAACAAAATGACAAGATTGCTTGTTGGAAACCAGGGCTGTTAAATAAGCCAGTCCTGTTTTTCTCTTGCTCAAAGTTGTGGCTTTTGCACCCATCACACAATGCTGGGGAGCAAGTGTGCTGCTCACCTGCTAATTCACATTTATAATTTTCTTTGTAAAATAAAATAAGTAATTTCATACAGAAGTTCTGTTGGAATGAACACAAGACAGAAATTTCTGGATTCATTTAACAACTGTCATTAATTTTGATGCACATGCAGTTGCAAGTCTAATTTGATTATTCACAAGTAGTTTGTTGCTTCCATTTTGGGGGTCATTGAATGTCAAACTGAAAAGAAAAACTACAGTTTGAATTTAATGTCAAAGCTGAGGACAAATGCTGGTTAAATTCAAGTGAAAGCCAAACAGAAATATGTTCAGTACTGCTGCCACTGTAGCTGGAGGCAATAATTTTTCTCACAGCAAACAAGAAATAATAATGACATGGCGATATGAATGATGTGTTTTGTTTTCATTTCTTTAGCAGGATGTATCCATAGTGAATTAAATAGCCTTTCTGTTTTTAATACAAGCCATTCATATTGCTGGATATTTAACTGAAGTGACACAGATGAAGTACCTGGCTCAGGAGTGCAGTAGCCTCACCTGGGCGTCACTCACCTGCAGCCCGACTCGAGGCTAGGCCCATAGCCGTTAGATCACACTGCCACCCCATGCTTTCAGGATCGAGGTTTCTTGATGTTTTTAAATGCATGACTGCCTCCCACCCCCCACCCCACTATCGTCACTGTTACTTTGCACACCGGATTCAGAGGCAGTCCAGGCTGACTTGTGTCAGAGCATTCTGGGGAAAACAGGATCTGCACTAGTGCTGCTGCCATTTGAGTCCACGGGATTTACACTTTGTGTGAGGAAGAAACTCCATACTCTCCTCTCCTCTCACAAACTTTTTTTCCCGCTCTTTTTCTCTTTACTTGCCGTCCGTGCAGCAGACTCCGCCTCCAGAGGGCACTACAAGAGCTACCCGCTGATGAACTTCGCCCACTACCAGGCCCCGCCCCCAACCTTCCAGCCAATAGCGCTGCACCCCAAGGACAAGCCCTTCCTCCCGCCGCCGGACGTCAACGCGCCGCTGCGCATCGCCATCCCCGGCGCCCAGCTGGTCCGGCCGCGGATCGCCAAGACCATCACGCACCCCCTGCCCTCCAGCTCGGCCTTCAAAGCCTGGGACCCCAGCCGAGCCCACGTCCAGCGGCAGACCACGCACCCCGGCTACGCCTCTGGCTACGCCTCCGGCCGCCGCCTGGCCTACACCAGCAGGAGGCAGTGCAGCACAGAGACTCTCCCGCCGATGGCCTTGCAGCCCCTGGGGTACGGGTACGGTGGCCTGCAGCCGCACCCCAAACACAAGGCCTACCCCACAAACAGCAAGACGGAGGTGACCGTCTGAGGGAGGCGCTGGGACGGGGACGGCCTTGGAGAAGATCTGTGTGTTCTGTGTTATTTTTAGGAAATGGTTGGGTGCGGGGGGGGGGGGGGGGGGGGGGCAGCGGGGGGGCGGGGGGGGAGGAAAGGAGAGCAGCTTTCTGTGATGCTGATGGTTTCCGCTTTGATGGAGTCTGTCGCTGACTGTCCCTGGGCTCCCTCCCCATGTACCGTACTGTCTGCATGTCCGCTTGTCTCTTATCATCCCCACTGCCCCTGTCTGCCTCCATCTCTCCTTATCTCTCTCTTCCTCTCTCTCACACCTCGTCTCTACCTCCCTCTCTTACTCCATCTCTCCGTCTTTCTCTCAGGCTCCATCTCTTCCTGTCTCTACCTCTCTCTCGCTCCCTCCCCAACTCTCTCCTTTTTTCTCTCTCTCTCACACACACACCCCACCTCCCCCTCTCACTTGTTCTCTCTTGCTCTCTCACCCCCATCTCTCTTCCACCCCCTCTCTCTCCCTCTCACACATACCTCCATCTCTCCCTCTTTTTCTCCCTGGCTTCTCCCCCACACGGCCTGGGCATTGTATTTTTTTGGTTTTGGCGGTTTTGGCGTCACAGGGAAAAAGGGGCCCCCTGGAGGCGAACGGCAGAAACGCAGGGACGAATCTGTCGCCATGTCAACCCCAATCAAACTCCATCCCCGCCGATGTGAGAGATTGTTCTGGCAGTCGTTATTCTAAGAAAGAGGGGGAATTTTTTTTTTGATGCCTGGCAGCGCAATCTGGGCAGAGCTTTGGAACCAGCGGAACATCTGGGGCTGCGCAGCGCGGGCATCCGTGCCGTGGCGCGTGGCACCCGGCGGGCACAGGTGGAAGAGGATTCACTCTGTCATGCGCGGGCCCCTGGAGCAGTGAGCAGACCCCTCTGTGGCCCTCTGACGCGTGACGCGCACTGTACAGGTCGTCTGCTCTCCTCACGTCAAGCCAAGGCTGCAGAGGGCCACCCAACGCCATCCACCCCCTCCTTTGGTGATTATGTTTTCACAACACGGTGTTTCTAGTGAGCCGCCAAGTTCTTGTACTAGTGAAGTTTACGTGTGTGTTTTGGGTGGTACCCATGATTAGAAACGACCAGCTCTTTTATTGCTGATTCCTTTCACCAGTGTACAGAGCACCGTCAGCGGGAATATGATGACACCAGTGGAAGAACACTATGGGTTATGGTGAACCTGCACTTAGAGTAACACCAGAGTTTACGGTTGGGTGTACTCTCTTTAAACGAAAGGCCATGACTCATCACAGATGTTTTGTATCTGTGTGTGTGTGTGTGTAAAGGGGTTGGGGAGGGGGGTCCAAGAAAGTTTTTAGGGTTATTTCACTTAAATATTCCTGTAATACTGATAGGTACTGTAGAATCACTGTCAGCTCAATTCTAACTATCCTCGCCTGTCAGAGGGTGAGACAGACAGACAGAGGTGACAGGTGGAGATGGTATGGGTGTAAGTGTTACATCCACATAAGAGCGCTAGGTGTAGGTTTTTTTTAGTGTTGTGTCCAGCTTCCCAAGGCACACGTGTGTGTGCACCCTGTCAAACCAACTGTAGCATAGTTTATAATGTGTCCAGTAGGGGCCTTAGCTGTTCTATTAGTTAAAGGCAATAAAGGTAGTGGATTTATTATTGATTAACTTTTTTCCACGGCAAAGCCCAGCCCCCCGCCCCCCCCCCCAATCACACACACACACCACTCAAACAGACTGACTGTTCACAGGGACCCCGGAGTCTTCCAGGCTGTTTGCAGCCGGCCGTCGCTTGCGATAATCGGTCCAATTAATGACGCTCATCACAGCAGATAATGATCTGATGCGTTTATATGGAGGATTAAAGTGCACCCCCCCCACCCCCCCACCTCAACCCCCGCCCCCCCCCTAAATATAGGACGAGCAGTTTCTGAGCTATCAGGGCTCTGGAGTGCTTTGAGGTTGGGGTTACGCGGGCAGAGCTGAGGCGTGCAGTCTGAGGATTCTCTGAGGATCACGGGTAAAAAGCGACAGAGACCCGGACCTGGGTGGGAGGGAGATAAAGAGGGAGATGGAGTTCCTTCGTCCTGTAGTTCGGCTGGTGTGGGTACCCCTGTTCGGTCCAGGAAATGCTTTTTGGAGGCGGTCGTCACGTTTTCGGGGACGTCCTCACCCAGTTCCGTACCCCCTTGGCTGTGGGGTGAGGGTTGGGGTGCAATGCAGACAATTTTATCAGTCTTTTTGTATTTTGACCCCCACTTTTGTGGGGTAAATAGCTATTCTGGTCCAGCTATTCTAAATCAGACTCACATTGGAATCTCAACCTGGAAAAGTAGGATCTGGCATGGTGGTTGGTTATGTGTGATGGGACAAAAATGCCCCCTCCCCCCACACACCACACCCCCCCCCCCCCCCACACACACACACACACACCAAACACGGGCTGTAATCACTCCTTTTTATTACAATGACAGTGCTTTTACGAAGGCCCAGGAGGAGCTGACTTACTCAGCTGTGCTCATTTTATGCTGTACATAAATCATCTTTGAACTCACTTACTCAAGCATTTGAAACACAAAAAAATTTGATTGGAACAGAAATGCTTTTGTAATTTATTTTGAAGAAAATAAGTTTTTTTTCTTTTGTTGCGTTCTTTCCAACACCCTGATATTTGTAGCATTGCAATGACTTATGAAGCGCTTCTGAACTTTATTTGCGTGAGAGCAAGTTTTCCTCACAGCCCAAATGTAGCATTGTAATCGATGTTTGCCTTTTTATTCCAATGTGTATGGCACATATGTATACAGGAACAAATGCACTGCATTTATGTGTTTGGGTAACACATGAATTACAGATCAAATGAATTTATGATTCATTGCTGTAAAGTACCTAGTAATTAAGAAAAGATATCTGCAAATCATGTGTTCATATGCTTTTAGTCATACTGTACGGTTTGTTTAATTGATATACTGATAAATTGTTTGCTATGAAATTTGTTATGTATTTGGTGTGTATAAGGGCTCTGTAAAGAATTTAGAATTTAATATGAATTTAGCTTATGTTTATTTGACTATTTATTTTGAAATGCTAATAATTTTTCCAAAAGCAAAAAATATTGCTTTTTGACTGACAGTGAGATGGTATTTACTGTCTGGTTCGGCCAGATTGTAAAGCCAAAATGAATTTGCTAAAAATCCATTTAATATGGACAAATACTGTTCAGTGACTTGCCACGGAAGATTTTTTTTTTTAGTGGGACGTACAGTAACAATTTCTGGTGATCTACGAAATGAAGCTTATGCTTCCCTATGCACTTATGCCCGGGCTGCAGCCTGAAACATGTTAGGAAGTGTTTGGAAAGTCCAACCTTGAAAGAAACTGTATTGCGTTGAGCTCAGAACCTCAGTACTGACACTAAACAGGATCATTCTGGCAAATCAGAGGTCAGGCCAGATAAAAACAGGAAGGCTCAAGACAAGTTTCATCAAGTAAAGCACACCCAGATTCGAACACAATTTCTGTGAAGTCGGCCTCACTAATAAAAGCCCCATTGTTAATTTGTGGGTATTTGATGGTGGTGGGTGTGCTTTGCTTTGTTCATGGATGCTGATTTCGATGACAGAAGCTTTCAACAGACAGATCCAATGATGACTCATGTAGTAGCTGTTTACAGTACATGTGATTTGGACTGTGCGGTTATTTTTTGTAGTCAATGGTAACAGTGTGCTAAACTCTTTGAAATATTTGTATGTATAAAGATATGTAAAAAAAAAAAAAAAAAGTGCATCAGTCTACACCCATACTTCCTGAGCCGGTAAAAAAAAAGCAGACGTGGGTAAGAGGACCACTCCGATGGTACATAACACACAGTGGTACACAGATCACATCAGTATTCTCCTGCAGGACTCTCCAGCCATGTTCCTGGAGATCTACTGTCCAGTTGGTTTTCACTCCAACCCTAACCCTAATCTGTTACTACTAATCAGCAGCACAATGAGATCTGTAGCCGTTGAATGAGGTGTGCTTTGTTGGGGTTGGAGTGAAGACCTACAGGACAGCAGATCTCCAGGAACAGGGTTGGGAAGCCCTGATCTACTGCATGCAAGCAGACTGTGTCCTGCATGCGCTGTGCAGTATGTCCTTTAACAGCCATGGCCAGGTGACGAAGGATACTGCAGATGAGATGTGCATGTTTGTACTTTATGCATCTTTGTGATGTGCTTGGAAGTTGAGATGGATTACACCCTGGACCTGGTTTCCTTGCAGTGCAGAATATTGAAGCTTCGCCATTTACACAACTTGTAACCTAAAGGTTGCAGGTTCGATTCCCAGGTAGGCTACTGCCATTGTACCCTTGAGCAAGGTACTTGGCCTAAATTGCTTCAGTGTAAATCCAGCAGTATGCATTGATACTATGTAAAAAAATGCAAAAAAGATGTATAAGTCACAGTGCATAAGAGCATCTGCTAAATGCCAGCAATGTAAAAAAAAAACAAAAGACATTTCCTTTCCAAAGGTAGCTGTGAAGCAGGCCACTGCTGCTCTCTGTGAGCCCCCCCCCTTCCCACCACTCCTCCCTCACAGGGCCCAGTCAGAGACCCCCACAGTCACGACCCTGAACTGCCCTTGACCAACATTCTCCTGCACCAGAGCCCTGAGGCCTGGACAGCAGTGATACAACTGACCCCCCCCCCCCCCAGCTATTCCCAGCACAGAAGAGTCTTTTAACCACCTGCATTATCCACCCCCCCCCCCCCCATTCCAACATTACCCTTCAAGGCTTGCCAAGCTGAGGGCCTGACATTGCAGTCAGCATGGGTTAGGGGTGTGAGGTTTACAGGGGGGGTACAGCCTGGACACATGTCTGAAGCAGGCAGCCCCCCCCCCCCCCAGAGAGCAGGATGCCGGCCTGCTAGAACATATGGCCTCTGTGCGGATCACGGCTGGGCGCGGTGAGCAGGGGGAACGTTGCTATGGCGCGGCCAGGCCCACTTCCTGTATGCAATCAGAATATAAATCTGGTTCATGAAGCACGATGTTCATTACACGGCTGGAAATTTTAAATTTATTTAACTTTCTTTTTTGAGCCTGTCAAATTGAAGCGCTCACCTACACGACCCAGGTGTTCGATTCACAGTGGGGGGGGGGGGTCAACTTCAATTTCAGCCCTGTCAGACCAGGAAATCAACTGAATTTCAGTTAAAGGACTGAAAAATCAATATTGGGGAAGCTGTGCAGGAGCCAAGAGGATAAACGGATTTCAAACAAAAATGGCATTTATTTGCTAATTCGTCATGCTGAAAGAAAAGAAAATGAACAAATGAGGGTGTGACGTTATTCAATTGTTCATTCTGCCAATATTTAATGCTTTGACTGAGCCAAAATGCATTAGAAATGGAGTGCTTCATTATCACAGATGGAGTATTTAAACAGCAGTCGAATAGGAATGATTCCATCCAACCGACTTTTGGGAAAAATTCAAAAACTTGTATGGCTGAGATCTGGGCCAGTGTTATTATAGTCACGTGCAATACAGTTTCACTGTTTTTACGCTACAGATGCTGAGTGCAATTTAATTAATACAATATGAGCACTATGTATTGAGCTAATAATTTAATGTCCAAATATCTTTACTTATTGTAAAAGGGCCATTATTGTTCAAGTTTAATATGATTATTTTAAGGACAATGGTTTATTATTATTATTATTATTGTACAGCTTTCAAGCATCAATTTCTAGGAGAAATCTTACTAAGTGTTCTTTGTATAACTTGATTAAAAAATAAATGAAAGGTGACAAACTCCCTGTGTGCGTGTTTATAGTTCTAAGTGTCATAATTCTGTATCTCTGGTTCATGCTAACTGGTGTCCAAGAGACAGATGTGGGCATGTGGATGGGGTTAGGTCTGATGCAGGGTATGGATCATAACAATTGAGAATATTCAATGAATGGGGTCCCAGTGAGTCTTAGTCCAGAAATGAGTCTAATAAACCAAAATCAGTGCCTCAGTGTAAAATCAACTATATTAGAACACTTTAAAATCTAATATAGTATCAGTGGTCCTATCTGGACTCATGTACACTATATTAGAGTTGATTTAACACTGAGCTGTGAATAGTTCAGGTTGGAAACCTGATTATGCTGGGCGTGGCCAAAAGTCCAGTAAAGGGGATGCGTGATTGGCTGGGCTGGAAAGGTGTCAATCAGCAGGTGGTCTCCGCCTCATTGCATGATGCTAGCTCTTCTCTTCAGCCAGGGCCCTGCCATCTGCCAGGGTCAGCTGTGCAGGTGTGTAGCCCACTGGCGCTGTCAACGCGCAGCCAAAGGAGGCGGCCATTTTGCTTCATGCATTCTGGAAAGTTCTCTTCTGAATAGACAAAGGATTCTCTAGTGATGCGACAGGCTTGCTAATGCATATGGATGTTCCAGAGCAGGGGAGAAATCAGAGACAAAAGAAAATAAAGAGAAAGTGAAACATAGACAAATGTATGTATTTAGTTTACTAGCAATAAAGGACAAAAAAGAAAAAGAAAAAATATGAAAGAAAAACATCTGACAAAATATGTATAAATTTACAAATATTTAGAGGGGTGTCTAAAAAACTGCATTAGATGACAGGCGTTTAAATGAATGAAAAAAAGGCTTCAAATAAGACAAGAACAAATGTGTGGTGGTTCGGCGCTAATACCGCTAATGTTGTGACGGATGCAGAATGGCGTTCAGAGCAGACAGGGGTGTGGGATGGATGACCGTGTGGTTGAGCAGACTCGTGGGTTGTAGCTGCACAAGTAGAAGAGATCTATTACCCCCCCCCCCAGCCTCATCCCTCTATCCATGCCCCTTCTGCCCCTCCCTCCTACAGCTACTGACAGCTCTATCAATCTCCACTGTTTCACTGTCTGCACACAGCAGCTGCCACAGACCAGAGTGATGTCTCTACACTTCTCTGGGAAAAGGGGGAGGGAGAGAGAGAGAGAGAGAGGGGGGGATAGAAAGAGAGCAAAAGAGAGAGAGAGAGAAAAAAGAAAAAGAGAGAGAAAGGAGTGCAATCACTACAGCTGACGATGTCAGCATGGTAACCGTGGTGATGAAAATCTCTGGTGCGCAGGCCCCCTGTGTGCCCAGTGGCATATGCAGCAGGGCGAGCTCACAGCCCAGGAGGGCCCAGTGGCTCATGAAGCAGGGCGAGCTCACAGCACTGCAGGGCCCAGTGGCATATGCAGCAGGCCGAGCTCACAGCCCAGGAGGGCCCAGTGGCTCATGAAGCAGGGCGAGCTCACAGCACTGCAGGGCCCAGTGGCATATGCAGCAGGCCGAGCTCACAGCCCAGGAAGGCCCAGTGGCTCATGAAGCAGGCCGAGCTCACAGCCCAGCAGGGCCCAGTGGCTTATGAAGCAGGCCGAGCTCACAGCCCAGCAGGTGATCCCAGTGGCTCATGATGATTGCTCTGGCCGAGCCAGAATGGGCAGACGGGCAGAAATCACTCCACTCCGTGCTCCTCACAAAGAGAGGCGTGCCGTCAGAAGGATGCCAAGAGATAGCACGAGAGAAAAGAGGGAAAAGATAGACAGGGAAGGACTGAGAGAGAGAGCGTACAGAATCATTATTCATGGATTCTCCTCCTCCTGAGCGAAAATTGGCAGCACACGCACACAGCCCCAGAAAGGTGTGGCTGCGAGGTCTTTGTGTCGAGTCACCTGACGACAGACAATCCCCGGTCCTGGCAGGTGTCAATCACACCGTAACGAGACAGCTCAGTGGCACGTCCTGCAGTTTTGTCGGTTTGCGGCGTTATCAGTGGGCCAATCACCACAGGGACAGTCAGCCAATGAGCTCACCTTTCACGCTTGATTCAGGAGATTAACCGCATTGGTCAATTACAGTACGGAGATCAGTTAAATAAAGCAAATATAAAGACAACTTCATTATGCTGACGATGACTTTTCCCAGTCCATGAATAAAAACCACGAAAGCGTAAGACTTATCCACCCTGACAGCATCCAATCCAGTATTAGAGCCCAAGTACAGTGATTCTCAACGTTTATATCGCCACCTGGTGGCAGCAGCCTAATGCTAGTTTACATACTTACGAACTGTATGAGTTAGTCTTGCAGAATATTAACTCAACAAGCTAATGAAATGTATACAAGTGCCCAGAGTGTTTTTCAGTACAACTGAATGCAGGCCCTGATTGAGAATTTGAATTTTGATCAAATTGAGGTCATTCCCATTCAGACTTTGATCTTAAATCCCAGCATCATGGATAAATATGTATCCATACATTTATTAAATTAGTTTTATGTGCTGTGTTGACAGCATTAACATTTAATGAACAAGCAATGGAACATGGAATATATCTAGGGGGTCACTCCGATTTGCCATACGCAGCACTCACACAACCACACAGATATATACACAGTGTACATACGCAATAGTTTTATATATACTATACATGTGCATTACTTATGATTCTGCGTAGGGGTATGCAGTGTGTGTGTGTGTGCGCGCACGTGCGTGTGCAATGGCAAATAATGGCATTGAAAATCCTGAGGAGCAGGACTTCCCACATACACATGCGTGCCACACCAGACAAACGCAGGCCCCCGAGGGACGCCCAGGAAATGAACTGCAGGATGATTAAAGAGTTACACGCGATTCCGTATTCCAAAAGGCCCGTGGACAAATCGCTCAGTTTGCCCGTGGATTGAAAAACGTTCGCAGAAAGACCCGCACGGTTAATTTTTCAGTTTAATTAGGGATGAAAGGCGCTCGAGCGACCAACGGCGTAGAGAAATGCAGGCTTGCAGCAGCAGTGCGCATGGATCTCCCCCCGCTAATTGCCTGAAAGCTTGTTAGCGCCCGGCTGAAACTCACTGGAAGTAATGAAGCAGCGAGGCTGGTTAACTGCAGGGAGGAGGAGGCGGGTTGTATTTAGTTAGCAGGACGTGCTAATATCGCAGACTCCGCATTCACGGCTGCACAGAACAGCAGCCACACTGAGGTAACGTGTGTAATTTAATGCTCAGTTTACGATAACCAGAGGAACAGGTTTGCTTTAATTAAGCCATGATTGATTTAATTTAACCCTCCTATTATGTTTGGGGTCAATTTGACCCCACTCAATGTTTACTGTCTCTAAAAATATGGTTACCATACTTTTTTCAGCTAGGTATTTCATGACTTTTCCTAACTTTATGGGGAAAACATGGCAAACATGAAATTAACGGAAAAAATTATTTTCAATGTCCTGTACACATGTTGTATGCATCGATGTTGTTGGGGTCATTTTGACCCCAAGCTCTATTGTTATATAGATTGGACGGAGTGTAGCACAGTGGGTAAGGAACTGGGCTTGTAACTGAAAGGTCGCAGGTTCGATTCCCGGGTAGGACACTGCCGTTGTACCCTTGAGCAAGGTACTTAACCTGCATCGCTTCAGTATATATCCAGCTGTATAAATGGATACTATGTAAAAAGTTGTGTAAGTTGCTCTGGATAAGAGTGTCTGCTAAATGCCTGTAATGTAATATAAAACCATAATTTTGATCTTGTTTTTGTTGTGTTGGCTGAGGGCACTTTCACATTCATTTGTGTGTGTGTGTGTGTGTGTGTGTGAGAGAGAGAGAGAGAGAGAGAGCGTGTGTGTGTGGGTGTGTGAATGTGTGAGGAGAAAACATAGTTCCCACGAGATGTCTGATCATTCTCGCAACATGGGGGCGGGGGCAAACTTATAATAAGGGCTGCACACACAGCCCTCTAAACCATTTCTCTTTGCATTTGTGCCTCAACTAAAGATTTTGAAAATGACCACCAGACAGAGGCGTATATTTTCTGCCTCTGAGGTTCACAGATCTTGAAGGGTGAAAGTGATTTAGATGAGGATATGTCTGAGACTGAGGATAATGTTGAGGACCCTGATTACGTGGCATCCTCCTCTGATGATAAGAATGAAGCCTTTGAGATACCACATCCTGTTGTTTCTCAACCACCAATAAACCCTCCTGTCATCTCTCAACCCACAAGAAACCCCCCTGTCATCTCTCAACCATCAAGAACTGACATGTTCACTTCCAAAAATGGAAAACTACTATGGTCCAGATCCCCAGTTGAAAGACAGGGCAGACTTAGTGCTGCTAATGTCATCAAAATGGTTCCAGGCCCCACCAGATATGCTAGCAGTCATGTACAAGACATAAAGTCTGCATTTGAATTCTTCATTACACCATCAATGCAAAAGGATATTCTTGAGATGACAAACTTAGAGGGAAGGCATGTGTATGGTGACAATTGGAAAGAGCTGGATGTGACCCACTAGCAATCCTGTATTGGGTTGCTTAGTTTGGCAGGAGTGTAAGTCAAAAAGTGAAGCAACAGCAAGCCTTTGGAATGCTGACACTGGTAGGGCAATTTTTCCAGCCACAATGTCTCTGGAGACATTTCATGTTTTCTCCCACATTATACGCTTTGATGACAGGAAAACAAGGCAGGGTCAACAGGAGCGTGACAAACTTGCACCTATCTCGTCTGAATGAAGAATTGATACCCACGGGTACCTAGTTGAGCGGTTATGTTCATTTTTTTTATCAGAACTCAATTCTGGTGATTAATTTACTTTTTATTGGTGTTTCTTCATTATTGAATAACTGTCATATGTTACTTATTGATGTTGTGAAGTGTTTTCTGAACCTAAACATTTGACATGTTTGACATTTTTAATATTTTTTCCTGGGGTCAAATTGACCCTGAACATAAAATGTTACTATGTTTGATAATAAAAGGTGTGCTTCTTTCCAAATGTTATTTTTCCTTTTTAATGAGCACTTAATACCAACATATAGCCCTGCTAACACCAAAACATACCATTTTAGGTCAATGAATGAGATTGTACAGTCATTTGTATATTTTGCAATAGTCATATAAAATCAATACTTGATGTATAAGGGGAAGATGGGGGGAGTCATGTTTTATTTAATGGGCTATTAAGATGGTCAGTAGAAAGGCCTAAAGTAGCTGAGAGAGAAACTTGGGTAACACTTGCAGTTACAATTATTTTCTGCAGGCTTATATTGCTGGGGTCAAACTGACCCATTACATTACATTACATTACAGGCATTTAGCAGACGCTCTTATCCAGAGCGACTTACACAACTTTTTTACATAGCATTTTACATTGTATCCATTTATACAGCTGGATATATACTGAAGCAATTTCGGTTAAGTACCTTGCTCAAGGGTACAACGGCAGTGCCCTACCCGGGAATCGAACCTGCGACATAAAAGTTGCTAGTTAATTTGAACATAATAGGAGGGTGAAGCGGTTTGCTCCTCCATGCTGTTGAACCGAGGCAAGCGGCACCAGCAGCGTGTGCACTGCAACAACAAAACTAAAGTGCAGGAATCTCAACAGCAGGAAGTGTCACGTGGACGTGCCGGTGACCATGGCGACAGAGTAGCACGAAGCCTCACACACTGACGGCGAGGCCGTCTCTCTGGGCAACGGTCCGTATGGCTGCGCCGACCCTACAACGCACACGCGTGTCACACGTGTGCGTGTGTGTGTGTGACTGGCGGTGTCGAAGAGTGTGGAAGAGTGTTGAGGCGTCACAAGTCCGTGTGCTGCAGCCTAATTAAAACACACTTGATCCTGTTTCTGTAAGAAACTGAACACTATCAGTGTTCTGACCACTTCCTCCCCATGTCACACAAAGGATTTCCTAGATTAGTTCAGGAAACACAATAGCCCACTGAAGCCACAGTTCTGTGTTATTTCACTTTGGTATAACACAAGCAACTTTGTGGAGCCTACCCCATTGTGTTTGCATAGCGTGAATACTAGCGACATCAGCTGTCCCTATTGACCGTTAATGGCATAGCTGTACCTCCCGATTTTTAAATATTCAATGTATTTTTAACATTTCATTGCCTTGTGTTAACAGTTGAGATAAAAGGACACAATATAATAACTGATATCTCTCAGTCTCTCTGCAACAAAACCAAACAGCACAACTCGCCCCATCATTTTCAAGGTTTTTCTTATTTTTTTATTAAAAAAAGGAACAATGTACAATCAATTCTGAACCTCAGCCTATACACCATATTCCCCAACCCCACTAATTTATTATCAATTAATACAATCAGAAAAAATATGAATAGATAATGTAACCCAAAAACAGAAATACAGTATATTCTAGTAAAATTGTGGTGTCTGTTCAGCCTTACCAGACCAAGCACACCAAACTATTCGGCTTAAGTGCAGTATAGTGGGGACCGCTAGACATTTCCCTCTTTTACCCTCTTCCACCACAAGGTGGTGCCAGTGGGTACACAAATAAATACACACGGCGCACACCCCCTCCCTTTTCTCATTATGATTCCAATCAGACTGCAAGGGCTCTAACAGTGTACAGGTGGAGCAGGGGTGGTGGGAGGCAGTGGGATATGTGTAGAGTGATTCTGAACGTGACGATGTGTGGAAATTAAACTAATGTTTTCTCCCCAGCAGGAGCTGGGCCACCTTACAGCAGTGTCGGGCCTAAGACCCAAATAACGGCTTAGCGCAGTGTGAGTCAGCTAACAGTGTGTGCCACTGTCTGTGTGAGCCTTGTGTTTACCAAGCTCTGACGGTGTCCAACCCAGCCAACCCGGTCAACCCAGCCAGCCCAACATCCTGAGTCAAACTCCAGGACAATCCGTCCCCACTGTGAACCTCTACGGTCACTCTGTTACATTAAACTACCAGGCCAAAGTGGGCTGAACTGGGACAGCCAGGCCTGAGAAGCTCCTAACAGGCATCACCTCTGACCTGGCTCAGTAACACCACACCTGTGTTTGGTGCCGAGTTTGGATGAGGATATCCTCCACATACAAAAAAACAACAATCCTAAAAATGCATCTTACACGTGTTCCAACGAATAACGCGGGCGATATTACTGCGTGGTTGAACAGACAAACATTTGCAGACCTTGAGGGTCTCTCCTTGGCAAAGTGCTGATACAGGACAGTCCAGCATAGTGATGAAAACAGTTCTAACATTCAGTACAGTGCAGAGTCAGAGACTAGAAGGCCAGCAGGCCTCATGTCTGTGTGGTCTAATGGGGTCTAACGACTGGATTCAGTGCAAAATGCTGTGTGTGCAAATTACAGGGTTGGACCTACCCCGGGGCGGTCTGAGAACCTCTGCATGAGAGAGGCCGTGTACGAGACTAGGGCTGCGTGATGAACCATAAAGATAATAAGGGAATACTGCTGGATTAAAGATAAAACGACGAGTCTGTGAGTGTGAGTCTGTGAGTATGGGCCTGTGAGTGTGAGTCTGTGAGTATGGGCCTGTGAGTGTGAGTCTGTGAGTATGGGCCTGTATGGGTCTGTGAGTATGGGCCTGTATGGGTCTGTGAGTATGGGCCTGTGAGTATGGGCCTGTATGCGTCTGTGAGTGTGAGTCTGTGAGTATGAGTCTGTGAGTATGGGCCTGTATGAGTCTGTGAGTATGGGCCTGTATGAGTCTGTGAGTATGGGTCTGTGAGTGAGTGAGCCTGTAGGAAGATGGAGTTATGAAGGGCTATAGGCAGGACTCCCAGTGCAGCTGCAGGTCAGGGCTGTCCAAAAAGTCCACTGAAAAGACACTGGGGGGCATGTGGGAGCTGAGAGGGGCGGACCCCACCCCCCCAGTGCCGTTCATGGTGATGTCCAGCCAGTCCATGCTGTCCAGAGCACCGTCACCGAAATCCAGTCCGGGGTGCTGGGGGGTGAAGCTCAGCTCGCAGGTGTCCATGGGGGAAGGGGGGTGGTCTAATATACTAGAAGTGCTCAGCATTTGGTTGTGGAGGTCGTCAATCAAAGTCAGCGGCCCGCCGGGCTCCACCCCTATCAGCGGCGCCCCCGTGGTGCTCTCCAGGAAGTCCTCCAGACGACCGTTTCCTGTCCCGCCCCCGTCTCCGGGCACGCTCGCCCCCGCAGTCTTTTCCGTGGGCCCCCGGGACGGCACGGATTCGGGAGGTGAAGGAGGCGAGGGGAGGAGCGTGGAGGGGGTGGGGGACGGGAGAGGGGCGCTGCTGGGATGCACGTTGGACAGGGACGGGTCAGGGTCTGCTTTGAGCCCTGATGACAGTTCTGAAGAGAAAAAGGAAGTAAGAGAGTTAAAGACATAAATCCCTGTGATGGACAGCGGGACATGCAAACAAGCTCGTTCTCTACAGGGCTAATAAACCACTCAGTACGGGAAGAGCAGATTTGTGCTGAAGGGAACTGAGCCGCTACAGCAGACAGTCACAGAGCTAGCGGCTGTGACCGCTCCTGTGCAGAAACTCAAACAGAGCCGTGGAGAACGTGACGCTTTCCCTCACCTCCGCTCTGGGTGAGGATGTCGAACAGGTCGTCCATGTGCTGGCTACAGGAGCCGCTTTCCTGCAGAGAGGAAGAGACGGGCGTCCGTTACCATGGAGGAAGGACAGAGCGCGTGTGAGAGCGAGAGAAGAGAGAGAGACAGTGAGATGGAGAGGTGCTGGTGGGGAGATGGAGTGATGGAGAGGTGCTGGTGGAGAGATGGAGTGATGGAGAGGTACTGGTGGTGAGGAGAGATGGAGAGATGGAGAGGTGCTGGTGGAGAGATGGAGAGATGGAGAGGTGCTGGTGGGGAGATGGAGAGGTGCTGGAGGGGGGATGATGTGATGGTGAGGTGTGATGGGGAGACAGAGAGATGTAGTGATGGACAGCTGCTGGTGGAGAGATGCAGAGATGGAGAGGTGCAGGTGGAGAGATAGAGAGATTGAGAGATGGAGAGGTGCTGGTGGGGTGATTGAGAGATGGAGAGATGGAGAGGTGCTGGTGGAGTGATGTAGAGATGCTGGTGGAGAGATGGTGAGATGAGAGATGGAGTGATGGAGTGATGGAGAGGCACTGGTGGAGAGAGGTGTACCTTGCGCTGTGAGGAGCTGGAAGTCTGTTTGGGGGCTGGGGAAGGAGGTTTGAACAGAGTGTGCTGATCAAGACTGGAGCTCCCCTCCCCCTGAATAACAGAGATATTAACTTAGCGTTACAATACACACTGCAGCACAAAATAAACCACATTACCCATAAACACATTCAGGGCAAAGCAAGTCTATGAACAAGAGCAAATCAACACATACACACGCACACACACAGCCACAGAACACAATGCTACGGGACAACTGAAATACACACACACACACACACAACACACAGCTTACAATCAGCTTGTGCGTGGGGGAGGAGGGGGTGTGGCCTCCAGAGGGAGCAGACTCATCGCTGAGAAAGAAAGCCTGCTGATTGGCTGGAGCAGAGAGAGATAAGCCCGCCTCCTGAGAGCTGCAGATCACCACGTGCAGTCCTGGCTTCTGTCCCTGGGAGAAATATAGAGAGTAAAAATCTTGTGCCAAACATCCAACACATGTACAATTCTCAGATGTTCTCATAATGTGAGAATTGTTCCCTGAGATCTTAAACTAGGATGGGCAGAAAATGAAAATTAACGCTGCAATATCAGTTCTGGAACTAAAGCCATTTTCTCCACAAACCTGATGTTAAGTTTCGGACAACAGTCAACATTTATTTTGTAAAGCCTCCATCTTGATTCTACCTTTCTGATTGGCTGAGTGACGAGACCTGGCTGCCGCGGCTGTTTTGATTGGCTGTCCATGCTGGCAGGCTGAGAGGCTGATTGGGCAGGGATTTTACTGGGAGAGGAGTGTAGTCTCTGATAGGGTGAATGAAAGAAAAACAAATGGGCAACCAGCGAATAATAAAAAAAAAAGAATGTAATAACTTAAACACATTTCTACTCCTTTCTTTTCAAGCTTTTTATATTGAATACATTTACCCATAATATAACCATTATATGCCTTTTATATACAGTACCCATTATATACCTTTCTATACCAATCATACACCCATTATATACCCATAATATTTCCATTATATACCCATAACACTCACATTAGAGTATATACTCATCATATACCCGTTATATACCAAGTCATATCTGTAGGCCTGCCCCATCACTGCAGCAGCCTGCCTTGTGTCTGTGCACTCCCTCCAGCACAGAGGAGCAGAGAGTAATAACACAGGTCCTCCCTGCTCAGATTTAGCCAGGTTACCTGCAGTGTGATGCGGCTGGTAGCTTTTCCCTGCGAGGACCCGTTGCGCTGGCCCTCCGCGTCGCGACTGGTCACCGCGATCAGGTAGTGGTTGCCGTTGCTGTCGGTCACCAGGGTTGGGGCGGGATGCATCTTGAGGAGGTCCAATGAGAATGAGGGGGAGGGGTCTGGGGAACCAGACTGTGAACTGTGGAACACTGGGGACACCTGGAAAAGAAAACGGCAGAAAGGTGTTTAAAAAGAGATCCTGAGAGAGCCAGAAATGATAGTAAACAGCAGCCACTCTGGAGGGTAACATGTAGAACATGTAATTAACTCAAGGGATCTTTCCCAAGACTGACACCTGTAATATAATAATATGTTAGCCTGACGTTTAGCGGATTCTAAACTTAAACAGCTAAACTGAGCGGAACCAGAGAAAGGCGTTCCTGGCCGGGCCTTATGCAGCAGAGACACGAGCAGAGGAACACGTCTGACCTGCTCAGACTGCGACGGCCTCTTCTGCTTCTGCTGGCCCTGCTGCAGGAGCAACTGCTGGAGCTTCCGCTCTGATTGGTCACCCGGCCTCTGCTGGAGCTGCCGTTCTGATTGGTCACCCGGCCTCTGCTTGAGCTGCCGCTCTGATTGGTCACCCGGCCTCTGCTGGAGCTGCCGTTCTGATTGGTCGCCTGGCCTCTGCTGGCGCTGCTTCTCTGATTGGTCGTCCGACCTCTGCTGATGCTGCTGCTGTGATTGGTCACTCGGCATCTGCTGGAGCTGGAGCTGCCGCTCCAATTGGTCACTCGACCTCTGCTGCAGCTGGAGCTGCTGCTGTGATTGGTCGCCTGGCCTCTGCTGCAGCTGTAGCTGCAGCTTCTGCCGAGATTGGTCGCCCAGCCTCTGCTGCAGCTGAAGCTGCTGCTGTGATTGGTCGCCCGGCCTCTGCTGCACCTGAGGCTGCCGCTGTGATTGCTTGCCCGGGCTCTGCAGCAACTGCAGCTGCCGCTGTGATTGGTCGCCCGGCCTCTGCTGCAGTTGGAGGATGGTCTGCATCGGCTGTGTCTCCTGCCGCGCCTCCTCCACCCCCGGCTCCGCCTCCTCTTTGACCGCCGCCCCGCCCGCGTCCCCGGGGGGCTCGTCCTTGACGGGCGCGTGGGCCCCGCCCCTCTTGCCCTGCTCCAGCTGCGAGCGCAGGGTCTCCACCAAACGCTGCTTCTGCAGCAGCATGCGCGTCAGCTCCTCGATCTGCTTGTCCTTCTCCTGCAGCATCTGGTCTTTGTCCAGCGAGCCCACCGCCAGGGCAGAGGCATGCTGGGATAGCAGGCAGGCGCTCTCCCTCTGTGGGGAGGGGTGCAGGCGCGGCTGGGTGAGAGGGGAGCTGACCTGCTTAGAGAGGAGACAGCAGACATTTTACAAACTAACCCATAAAGAGACAAAAAACAAAAGCATCAAGTTAATCAATGCTTTTTTTGGAGGTGATGACTACCATTTCTCCTGATGCTAGCAAATATTGACTCTTTGACTGTTTGTTTGCAGGTGTCACAAATACATTATTGGTCTTAGTACCTTATGGCATCTTAAAATACTGTATTTTTCCTCATTTAAATTCCCTCCCATGCTTATTGTTGTTTCTCTGAATTCTCGAGACTACAGTAATTTGGCAACAAACAAACGGACCCTGGAGGACAATGAAGATCTACCTGAAGCGTACTGGAAAGCTTTCTGTTTCTGTACTTTACTCTCTAATCGTTCTAGTTTCACTAAATCCTCAGTAAACTCCAGTCAGCTGCTGCACTTTGTTAGCAGCGGGGAAAAGCCCTACCGTTTCCCCAAACACGTCCCCGTTACAGCTGCTCTCGTCCAGGCTCATCCCCGGGAACGAGCGCTCCGAGTAGGCGGGCGACAACGGCGGGGAAGAACTTGTGCTGCCGAAGTGCATTATGGGATTTGGAGTCCCAGCTGTGACCATCACCGGCGAGCTCGCTAAACTCAAGCCCCTCTCTCCTGACTGGTGGAAGGCGGGGGCGTTCCCATGGGAAGGGGAGGAGCCAGCAGGCTGGGTGTGCTGATGCTGCTGTTGGGGTAGGGAGTTTTTCGGGGTGCTGCTCCCTGACATCCCTCCTGCGGCCGCCGCACCCCCGTTCTGCTCCTGGTAGTTCCTCAGCCTCTCGATGAGGTCGTTCTTGGTGCCCGACACGTGCAAACTGCGCAGCTTGAGCTCCTGTTTCAGCTCAGCGACCTGGGGGTGAGAGTGATCGCCGCAGAGTGTCAGCACCTTTCCTTTCATGACACTAAATTATACTGATCTCTTAAAATACATCAAACATGTCTGGCTGCTTCTGCAATATTTTATGGCACACCTTTAACTCATCCAGGTTAGGAGGCAAAGTTCCCGGTTTGGCCCCTCCCACGGGAGCCTGGCTTTGACGGCTCAGACCACTTTGATTGGACGAGGCTGGGGATGAGGTGGGTGCATTCCGTGATTGGGAGGGGCTGGTGTTTGTGGAAGACTGCGGATCTCCCGAGGGTCTGGCAGGGGAGAGATGAGAACAGAAGAGTGTTACTAAACCAACACTCAAGCACACAATCTGCTCAGATGGGGCAACCAGCTCGGTCGCAAAAGAGGCAGTGAGAACTAGTTAGACACAGACACAGGCAGGATGGAGTGGTAGTCATAGAGACAGACTCACTTGGGTGGGGCAGGCAGGATGGTGTTGTAGTCATAGAGACAGACTCACTTGGGCGGGGCAGGCAGGATGGTGTGGTAGTCATAGAGACAAACTCACTTGGGCAGGGTGGGCAGGATGGTGTGGTAGTCATAGAGACAGACTCACTTGGGCGGGGCAGGCAGGATGGTGTGGTAGTCATAGAGACAGACTCACTTGGGTGGGGCAGGCAGGATGGTGTGGTAGTCATAGAGACAGACTCACTTGGGTGGGGCAGGCAGGATGGTGTGGTAGTCATAGAGACAGACTCACTTGGGCGAGGCGGGCAGGATGGTGCGGTAGTCATAGAGACAGACTCACTTGGGCGAGGTGGGCAGGATGGTGTGGTAGTCATAGAGACAGACTCACTTGGGCGAGGCGGGCAGGATGGTGCGGTAGTCATAGAGACAGACTCACTTGGGTGGGGCGGGCAGGATGGTGTGGTTGTCATAGAGACAGACTCACTTGGGCGAGGCGGGCAGGATGGTGCGGTAGTCATAGAGACAGACTCACTTGGGTGGGGTGGGCAGGATGGTGTGGTTGTCATAGAGACAGACTCACTTGGGTGAGGCGGGCAGGATGGTGTGGTTGTCATAGAGACAGACTCACTTGGGTGAGGCAGGCAGGATGGTGTGGTAGTCATAGAGACAGACTCACTTGGGTGAGGCGGGCAGGATGGTGTGGTTGTCATAGAGACAGACTCACTTGGGTGAGGCAGGCAGGATGGTGTGGTAGTCATAGAGACAGACTCACTTGGGTGAGGCAGGCAGGATGGTGTGGTAGTCATAGAGACAGACTCACTTGGGTGAGGCAGGCAGGATGGTGTGGTAGTCATAGAGACAGACTCACTTGGGCGGGGCAGGCAGGATGGTGTGGTAGTTGTAGTGCTGCTGCTGCTGGTTGATGATCTGCAGCTGCAGGAAGAGCTGCTGCTGGTGCAGGATTTTGGCGTAGGAGTCGTCCATCTGCGGGGGCGGCTCGCGCTCGGCCTTCTGGTCGGGGGGGATGTACTGGTGGTACTTGAGCTTCCTCACCTTGGGCTTGCTGTCCTTGGGCCTCTTGGAGCGCTGGGACGTCCGGTCCGAGCTGCACCTGGACTGCAGGGAGGCAGGAGGACAGGAGCGGGTCGGTCAGCTGACCCCAGCGCTACGGGACGCTAACAGTGCAGTCAGTACAGACCCGTCCCGCAGCAGCAGCAGGACAGACGGACACAGACGCACCGCGTCTCGTAAGAGGGGGAGAGGGAAGCGCTCGTATCCAGGGAACAGGGAGGGAGGCATGGAAACGAGAATACCGCGCTGCTGCGAAGCGCTCGCTCACCTTGGTAACCCCGGCGGAGGGGCGGGACCCTGTCTTAGCCGTTGTGCCATTGGTCAGCCTGTGAGGGAGGGAGGGCTCAGAGGCGGAGAGGAGAGGGCTCTGTGAGAGAAACTGCAGAGATGCAGTGAGAGAGCGGTTAGGACACTGTGAGCGTGCACGAGTGCGTGTGGCATGTGTTTGTGTGTGTGCACGTTCCTGAACACGCGTGCGTACATGTGCGTGTGTGGGTATGTACCTGTGTGAGGGGGAGGGGCATTCATCTGTTTGGAGGAGAGTGATCATACCTGCGTGTGGGTGTGTATATGAACCTGTGTCGGGGAGGGGGTGTGTATGTACCTGTGTCGGGGAGGGGGTGTGTATGTACCTGTGTTGGGGAGGGGGGGTGTGTCTGTACCTGTGTTGGGGAGGGGGGGTGTGTCTGTACCTGTGTTGGGGAGGGGGGGGTGTGTATGTACCTGTGTCGGGGAGGGGGTGTGTATGTACCTGTGTCGGGGAGGGGGGGTGTATGTACCTGTGTCGGGGAGGGGGGGGTGTATGTACCTGTGTCGGGGAGGGGGTGTGTATGTACCTGTGTTGGGGAGGGGGGGTGTGTACATACCTGTGTCAGGGAGGGGGGGTGTGTACGTACCTGTGTCGGGGAGGGGGGTGTGTATGTACCTGTGTCGGGGAGGGGGTGTGTCTGTACCTGTGTCGGGGAGGGGGGTGTATGTACCTGTGTTGGGGAGGGGGGGTATGTACCTGTGTCGGGGAGGGGGGGTGTGTATGTACCTGTGTAGGGGAGGGGGGGTGTGTACGTACCTGTGTCAGGGAGGGGGTGTGTATGTACCTGTGTGGGGGAGGGGGGGTGTGTATGTACCTGTGTCGGGGAGGGGGGGTGTGTATGTACCTGTGTCGGGGAGGGGGGGGTGTATGTACCTGCGTCGGGGAGGGGGGGTGTGTATGTACCTGCGTCGGGGAGGGGGGGTGTGTATGTACCTGTGTCGGGGAGGGGGTGTGTATGTACCTGTGTCGGGGAGGGGGGGTGTGTATGTACCTGTGTCGGGGAGGGGGGGTGTGTATGTACCTGTGTAGGGGAGGGGGTGTGTACGTACCTGTGTCGGGGAGGGGGGTGTATGTACCTGTGTCGGGGAGGGGGGGTGTGTATGTACCTGTGTCGGGGAGGGGGGTGTGTATGTACCTGCGTCGGGGAGGGGGGGTGTGTATGTACCTGTGTCGGGGAGGGGGGGTGTGTATGTACCTGTGTCGGGGAGGGGGGGGTGTGTCTGTACCTGTGTCGGGGAGGGGGGGTGTATGTACCTGTGTTGGGGAGGGGGGGTATGTACCTGTGTCGGGGAGGGGGGGTGTATGTACCTGTGTTGGGGAGGGGGGGTATGTACCTGTGTTGGGGAGGGGGTGTGTATGTACCTGTGTCGGGGAGGGGGGGTGTGTATGTACCTGTGTTGGGGAGGGGGGGTGTGTATGTACCTCTGTTGGGGAGGGGGGGTGTGTATGTACCTGTGTAGGGGAGGGGGGGGTGTATGTACCTGCGTCGGGGAGGGGGGGTGTGTATGTACCTGTGTCGGGGAGGGGGGTGTGTATGTACCTGTGTTGGGGAGGGGGGTGTGTCTGTACCTGTGTTGGGGAGGGGGGGTGTGTATGTACCTGTGTAGGGGAGGGGGGGGTGTATGTACCTGCGTCGGGGAGGGGGGGTGTATGTACCTGTGTTGGGGAGGGGGGGTGTGTATGTACCTGTGTTGGGGAGGGGGGGTGTGTATGTACCTGTGTAGGGGAGGGGGGTGTGTATGTACCTGTGTCGGGGAGGGGGGGTGTGTATGTACCTGTGTCGGGGAGGGGGGGTGTGTATGTACCTGTGTAGGGGAGGGGGTGTGTACGTACCTGTGTCGGGGAGGGGGGTGTATGTACCTGTGTCGGGGAGGGGGGGTGTGTATGTACCTGTGTCGGGGAGGGGGGTGTGTATGTACCTGCGTCGGGGAGGGGGGGTGTGTATGTACCTGTGTCGGGGAGGGGGGGTGTGTATGTACCTGTGTCGGGGAGGGGGGGGTGTGTCTGTACCTGTGTCGGGGAGGGGGGGTGTATGTACCTGTGTTGGGGAGGGGGGGTATGTACCTGTGTCGGGGAGGGGGGGTGTATGTACCTGTGTTGGGGAGGGGGGGTATGTACCTGTGTTGGGGAGGGGGTGTGTATGTACCTGTGTCGGGGAGGGGGGGTGTGTATGTACCTGTGTTGGGGAGGGGGGGTGTGTATGTACCTCTGTTGGGGAGGGGGGGTGTGTATGTACCTGTGTAGGGGAGGGGGGGGTGTATGTACCTGCGTCGGGGAGGGGGGGTGTGTATGTACCTGTGTCGGGGAGGGGGGTGTGTATGTACCTGTGTTGGGGAGGGGGGTGTGTCTGTACCTGTGTTGGGGAGGGGGGGTGTGTATGTACCTGTGTAGGGGAGGGGGGGGTGTATGTACCTGCGTCGGGGAGGGGGGGTGTATGTACCTGTGTTGGGGAGGGGGGGTGTGTATGTACCTGTGTTGGGGAGGGGGGGTGTGTATGTACCTGTGTAGGGGAGGGGGGGGTGTATGTACCTGCGTCGGGGAGGGGGGGTGTGTATGTACCTGTGTCGGGGAGGGGGGTGTGTATGTACCTGTGTCGGGGAGGGGGGGTGTGTATGTACCTGTGTAGGGGAGGGGGGGGTGTATGTACCTGTGTTGGGGAGGGGGGGTGTGTATGTACCTGTGTCGGGGAGGGGGGTGTGTATGTACCTGTGTCGGGGAGGGGGGTGTGTATGTACCTGTGTCGGGGAGGGGGGGTGTGTATGTACCTGTGTCGGGGAGGGGGGTGTATGTACCTGTGTCGGGGAGGGGGGTGTATGTAACTGTGTTGGGGAGGGGGGGGTGTATGTACCTGTGTCGGGGAGGGGGGTGTGTATGTACCTGTGTTGGGGAGGGGGGGGTGTATGTACCTGTGTCGGGCAGGGGGGGTGTGTATGTACCTGTGTCGGGGAGGGGGGTGTATGTACCTGTGTCGGGGAGGGGGGGTGTATGTACCTGTGTCGGGGAGGGGCTGCTGCACTGAGCCAGCGCGTCTGGCGGCGAGGGTAGGGAGGCGTGTCCCAGTGGTGAGCAGTGATTGGCCGGCTGGTCGGGGGAGAGGGCGTCGCTGCTGTCCTCGTCCAGTGAAGAGCTCTCCCCGGCCCCCTTGGGAAACTCCGCCTCTGAATGAGACGGACGGAAACGCAGGCGTTACCACGGCGACTCCATCGCGGTCACAGCCTGACTGCCTGCAGTGGCGGAGGCTGCTGTGAGCAGCTGCTGATAAAGTTCACAAAGTTCCCTTTATCACCCGCAAGCCTGCGTCAGTGGAACCTGCACCTGCAGTCTGTCAGCTCTGCCTGGACTTTCCTAATCCTGCTACTTCTCAGCACAGGCAGCCAGCGCCACATGTCTGAGCATTCAGCCATTCATAAATCAGCATTACTCAGGTTAGCACGGCACGGCACGGCAGCCGCCCGAGGGCACGTTTTACTCCACCGTTACATACCTGCTGGGCTGGGAGCACACATTTAGCCTGCCTGCGATGCTGTGTTTGAGGCTGCAGGACACTGATCTGGGTACAGCGGTTACCTGTGTTTGCTGTGTTTGAGGGTGCAGGACACTGATCTCGGTACAGTGGTTACCTGCGATGCTGCGTCACCTGTGTTTGCTGTGTTTGAGGGTGCAGGACACTGATCTCAGTACAGCGGTTACCTGTGTTTGCTGTGTTACCTGTGTTTGCTGTGTTTGAGGGTGCAGGACACTGATCTCAGTACAGCGGTTACCTGCGATGCTGTGTTTGAGGCTGCAGTGGAGGACGGGCAGAATGTTCTTCTGGATGAGCTCGATGGGCCCGGGCCGGTGGGAGATTTTGTCGTTGAGGTTGTCCGCCAGCCGCGCCCGTTTCAGCTTCAGCTGCTTGGCCTGGAGGGAGGGCTCCGCGGACGTCTCTGGGAAAACGAAACGAAACGAAACGAAAACGAAAGGGCGCCAAGGGAACAGGGGTCAGAAGAACAGCCAAAACAGCTGGACACACACAGCCTAAACAGAGCTCAACACAGTCCTCAACCACAGCCAGGAGGAAACGGATGGGCTGCCACTCTGTACAGCTTTCTGCAAAAAGCGCTTTACAAACACAACTGATTTGATTTGATTTGATGACTGGAGTTCGCTTAGCATGCCACATCAGAACATAAATAAAACGATGTCAAGAACAGGCCATTAAGCCCATCTAGCGGCCCAGAGAGTATCCGCCATGACAGAGTCTGCACTTATCAGACACACTTCTGACACGA
>CM077285.1:69177470-69222470 GCA_039654925.1 Anguilla pacifica | reverse complement strand
GCTCCATACGAGGGACCGCGTGTCCTCACAGGTGAAGTGTTCACAGACGGAGCTCCGTAGGAGGGACCGCGTGTCCTCGCAGGTGAAGTGTTCACACACGGAGCTCCGTAGGAGGGACCGCGTGTCCTCGCAGGTGAAGTGTTCACAGACGGAGCTCCGTAGGAGGGACCGCGTGTCCTCACAGGTGAAGTGTTCACAGACGGAGCTCCGTAGGAGGGACCGCGTGTCCTCGCAGGCAGAAAGAACACAAACAGAACTGCTACTTTCCAACCACGCAGCGTCAGAAATGGGAACAGAAGAGTGACCTTCCAACGTACTTCCTCTGTTACATAAGCGCGTCGGCCGGGTCGTCCGGAGGAGCACACGCCCTCTGCCCGGACCCCGCCCGACCGTTGGGCGTGACGCAACGCCCCTGTGCTGAGAAGGGCCTGACGAAACCGGCGGGGGGGGGGGGGGGGGGGTCTTACAGCACAGCGGCTCCTGGCCCGGCTCCGCCTGCGGGCGGCGTTGCTAAGCTACAGTTACCGTGCCGCCGTTCTGGCCCGGGGGGGGGGGGGGGGGCTTCTGGACCCAAATCCCAGGAGGGGCGCTGCTATTGCAACGCTGAGCCTGACGCCCAGGTCGGACTCCTGCGTTCTGGAGGGGCGCAGGTGATGCGGAGGTGAGTCACAGGGACACACGGGCCAGAGGCTGATTACATAATAAACCACCTGCTTGAGCAACGCGTTGGCTTCACGAGGCAGGGCCAGTATTTACACCGAGTGCCCCGCCCAAAATGCATCCCACAGCCTTTCGCCCGTCATAACCACCACCTCAAAACCAAAAACAAGCCCACCAAACTGAGCACAGCACTGCGCTCAGCATTCTGTGAGACGATGTTCTGTGCCGTGAAGAAGTATTCGCCCCCTTCCTGATTTCCTCTTTTATTGCACACTGTGTCATACCGAATGGTTTCAGATCTTCATACAAAATGAAATATTACACAAAGGGGACCTGAGTAAACACTGAACAAATTTTTACCCTTACACACACACACACACAAACACACACACACACACACACACAAACACACACACACACACAAACACACACACACACACACACACACACACACAAACACACACACACACACACACAAACACACAAACACACACACACACACACACACACAAACACACACACACACACACACAAACACACACACACACACACACACACACACGCTCTCACACACACACACACACACACACACACAAACACACACACACACACACACAAACACACACACACACACACACACACACACACACACACCCTGCTTCTCTCCATTCCCCATTCCGCTGCCGCTGTGGAGGAGAGAAACCGCCGGTCTCCCAAACGCACAGACAGCGCAGTGCAGGCCCGACGTCCTCCCGAGTCACACCCGACCCAAAGGTCCCCGGGAGGAGGTTTCACACAGCGTGACCCCGGGACCGCAGGTCCTCACAAGGAGGGGGAAACGGGGAGAAAGCAGAACGCGCCGCGCCGTACGTGCTCCTGCACCCGGGGGGGCCTGAAATGACCGCATCACAAGGGCCTTCCACAGACGAGCGGCCTCCCGCGGGGGACACGCTGGACGCAGAACGACCCCCCCGCTCGCCACCTCCCCCCTTTCACACCCGGCCGTGAGCGAGGCCGACACGCGCGCCACCGGCTGCACCGCGAAGCGCGCGCGAAGAGAAGGAGCGAATACGTCCACTTCCTGGTTTTTTTTTTTTTGTCACCAAAACGTCCTAATGCTCATTCCCCATCTGTTTGCATCCTGCTTTTTGGAAAGGTTCAGGGTGTTTCCCTCCAGAGGTGGCGATTTCACAAGCTCCCGTATGAGTCCACATCCTCCTTCTCCTCCTCTCCTCCTTGCTCTCAGAGGAGGAGCAGTATGAACACACGTCCTGCAGGGCCTTGTGTAAGAGGAGCTTGTAATACACCACCACAGCCTGGGGGGGGGGGTGGCTCACAGGTACTCAGGATAGTTTTGGGAGTTGCGGCTAAAGCAGGGTTCAAAGGTCAGGAGTCATAGTTCCTGGCTGTTCATGGGGAACTACAGTGACTGTGCTTCCTCCTTCAATTTGAACATTAATTAATAAAAACAAGAAGTGGAATTAGAAGGGGAAGCTTCGGGTCTACCTGAGAAGAGACCATGTGACCATCTCTGTGAGCGAGGTCCCTCTAGAGCTACACAGCTGACTCTCTAGAGCTACACAGCTGTCCCTCCAGAGCTACAGAGCAGTCCCTCTAGAGCTACACATCTGTCCCTCCAGAGCTACACATCTGTCCCTCCAGAGCTACAGAGCGCCGCCATCTCTCCTCACACCGCGGCTCTCTTCCCCCCGTCTATCAGAGGCAGCAGCGTGCGGTTAGCGTAGGTGAAATGAGCCAACTGCCACATCGGCCGCGCAGTTGCGCAAGCCCAGCAGAGCAGGAAGCTCAGTTCTGTTATGACTGCAACCGGCCGGGAGCCTGCCCTCAGCGCGCGCGGCCGCTGCGAGCGTTTAGCAAGAGCCGCTGTTGCCAAACACAGGCCCGTTTAACGAAGCAAACAGACCGGCACGCCGCCATCGTCGCAAGGCCACCGCGCACCAAACAGCCGACGGTAGCCGCGGCAACACGGCCGGTCGGTCACGCTCCCTCGCGAAACAGCTGCTATGGAAACAGCAGCAAACCAATCTCTGTTTGTACTGCGTGTGAGGCCTGACTTAGACCTCACTAACCCGTCCTCCAGCAGAGCTAGAGTCCTGAAAAGAGCAGGTTCTCAATGAATTAATACAGGCCTCCATTATCACGACAGGGGAAGTCCTGTACTGTACTGTGCTGTGCTGCTGCTCGCGCTTGATTGGAGGACAGGCAGCTTGAAAGGGAAGACTGAACTGTTATTGTGGTCTCAACAGAAGAGCCTTTAACACAGCTCTAAGTGATAGAGATCATCTCTCAGAAGCACCTTCAAAGTGCTTGAGATACAGACGGATACGAGCACAACCAAACAAATTTCCCTGCGCCAACACACGCAAGACACACGCAAACGCGCGCACACACACACACGCACACACACACACACACACGCCACACTTTCAGTTTGTGTGCGCTGTAACCAACGAAGTAAATCCAGCAAGTCAGCGTAAATTCAAATGAAACTGAACGCCTCCCCACAGCGTTTCTGCAATGGCATCACGATGTTTCCCAACTGCTGGGACAAAGCCACAGCAAAAAGCAAAAAGACTGATACAACAATGGCTGCCACTGCAGGTGGTGAGTGTGTGTATGTATATGTGTGTGTGTGTGTGTGTGTGTGTGAGAGTTTTTGTGTTTGTGTGTGTGTGTGTGTGTGTGTGTGTGAGAGAGAGTTCGAATCAGAGAGTTACTGCGACCAGAGGGGAGGAAGATGAAGGTGCGGGAGTACGAAGGGCACTTACGTGGCATGATTCCCTGGCTGGCCAGCTCCTCACGGGTTCGTCTCTGCTGGAGTCTGAGCTGGAGGACTGCATGAGGGAGAGAGCAGAGCAGGAGACAGGCTGAGAGAGAGGAGAGAGCAGAGCAGGAGACAGGCTGAGAGAGGAGAGACTCAGAGCAGGAGACAGGCTGAGAGAGAGGAGAGACTCAGAGCAGGAGCCAGGCTGAGAGAGAGGAGAGACTCAGAGCAGGAGACAGGCTGAGAGAGGAGAGACTCAGAGCAGGAGCCAGGCTGAGAGAGAGGAGAGACTCAGAGCAGGAGACAGGCAGAGAGGAGAGACTCAGAGCAGGAGACAGGCTGAGAGAGGAGAGACTCAGAGCTCCCCGGTCACCCGCACACAGGACAGACAGACGGGTGCTACGCACTCCTCCTCTCACCCGCTCCCTCCATCGCTCTGAGAAGCTCATCGCAGGCCGGGGGAGGAGAGTCAGGGGGTGGGGTGGCTGTCTCACACTTCCCCTTTATTCCGTTTCTCAAAACAAAAACTCAACACATTTTTTTTTTCTGACATTTTTAGCTTTTCTGTGGCTGTGCTACCCCTTTTTCAGAAAGAGAGAGAAAGAGAGAGAGAGGCGCAGACAGAGAAAACAGAGTGAGACAAATAGATAAAGAGAGAGACTTCGGTGTTGCATGAACTGTGAAGCACACTTTGCCGTACTCTTAAGAGCAGGAGGACTCAGGAAGGGTCTGCCTGCTCTTCTGTTTCCATGGAGCTCAACTCAAGGCTCCGTGCAACCTTCAAACACATGCTCTGCCAGTCGTCCGCACACCCATCTGCCCCAGCTGGGCTCTGAATCTGTGGGGTAAACCACCAACGTTGTCCTTCTCACTGCAGGGCATTATCTTCACACTTTTTTTTTAAAAAAAAGAAGAAGAAAACAACGCCGCCATGTGTGAACGAGCCTGTGAAAACGCACGCGGCAGAAAATAGGCCGCCTCGGAAAGTGTCAAAGTGGCTGAACGTCGGCGGCGTGACAGCGCACGGGACCGCAGGCCGGCCGGCCAACCACAGCGGCGCGTTTCCGCGACACAGCAAGAGACGCACGCGCCCCGGCGTGATGCACCGGCCCGAACGCCAGCCAGCGCCTGCGTCTGCAAGAGTGCGCCTGCGTGTGTAAGAGTGTGCCTGCGTGTGTAAGAGTGTGCCTGCGTGTGTAAGAGTGCGCTGCGTGTGTAAGCACGCCAGCGTGTGTAAGAGTGTGCCTGCGTGTGTAAGAGCGTGCCTGCGTGTGTAAGAGCGCGCCTGCGTGTGTAAGAACGTGCCTGCGTGTGTAAGAGTGCGTCTGCGTGTGTAAGAGTGCGTCTGCGTCTGTAAGAGCGCGCCTGCGTGTGTAAGAGTGCGTCTGCGTCTGTAAGAGCGCGCCTGCGTGTGTAAGAGTGCGTCTGCGTCTGTAAGAGCGCGCCTGCGTGTGTAAGAGTGCGTCTGCGTGTGTAACAGTGTGCCTGCGCGTGTAAGAGTGCGCCAGCGTGTGTAAGAGCGTGCCTGCGTGTGTAACAGTGTGCCTGCGTGTGTAAGAGTGCGCCTGCGTGTGTAAGAGCGCGTCTGCGTCTGTAAGAGCGCGCCTGCGTGTGTAAGAGTGCGTCTGCGTCTGTAAGAGCGCGCCTGCGTGTGTAAGAGTGCGCCTGCGTGTGTAAGAGTGCGTCTGCGTCTGTAAGATCGCGCCTGCGTGTGTAAGAGTGCGTCTGCGTGTGTAACAGTGTGCCTGCGTGTGTAAGAGTGTGCCTGCGTCTGTACGAGTGTGCCTGCGTGTGTAACAGTGTGCCTGTGTGTGTAAGAGTGTGCCTGCGTGTGTAAGAGTGCGCTGCGTGTGTAAGCACGCCAGCGTGTGTAAGAGCGTGCCTGCGTGTGTAAGAGCGCGCCTGCGTGTGTAAGAGCGTGCCTGCGTGTGTAAGAGTGCGTCTGCGTGTGTAAGAGTGCGTCTGCGTGTGTAAGAGTGCGCCTGCGTGTGTGAGAGCGCGCCTGCGTGTGTAAGAGCGTGCCTGCGTGTGTAAGAGTGTGCCTGCGTGTGTAAGAGTGCGCCTGCGTGTGTAAGAGTGCGTCTGCGTCTGTAAGAGCGCGCCTGCGTGTGTAAGAGTGCGTCTGCGTGTGTAACAGTGTGCCTGCGTGTGTAAGAGTGCGCCTGCGTGTGTAAGAGCGTGCCTGCGTGTGTAACAGTGTGCCTGCGTGTGTAAGAGTGCGCCTGCGTGTGTAAGAGCGCGTCTGCGTCTGTAAGAGCGCGCCTGCGTGTGTAAGAGTGCGTCTGCGTCTGTAAGAGCGCGCCTGCGTGTGTAAGAGCGCGTCTGCGTCTGTAAGAGTGCGCCTGCGTGTGTAAGAGTGCGTCTGCGTCTGTAAGATCGCGCCTGCGTGTGTAAGAGTGCGTCTGCGTGTGTAACAGTGTGCCTGCGTGTGTAAGAGTGTGCCTGCGTCTGTACGAGTGTGCCTGCGTGTGTAACAGTGTGCCTGTGTGTGTAAGAGTGTGCCTGCGTGTGTAAGAGTGCGCTGCGTGTGTAAGCACGCCAGCGTGTGTAAGAGCGCGCCTGCGTGTGTAAGAGCGCGCCTGCGTGTGTAAGAGCGTGCCTGCGTGTGTAAGAGTGCGTCTGCGTGTGTAAGAGTGCGTCTGCGTGTGTAAGAGTGCGCCTGCGTGTGTGAGAGCGCGCCTGCGTGTGTGAGAGCGCGCCTGCGTGTGTAAGAGCGTGCCTGCGTGTGTAAGAGCGTGCCTGCGTGTGTAAGAGTGCGCCTGCGTGTGTAAGAGCGCGCCTGCGTCTGTAAGAGTGTGCCTGCGTCTGTAAGAGTGTGCCTGCGTGTGTAAGAGTGTGCCTGCGTGTGTAAGAGTGCGCCTGCGCGTGTAAGAGTGCGCCTGCGCGTGTAAGAGTGTGCCTGCGTGTGTAAGAGCGCGCCTGCGTGTGTAAGAGTGTGCCTGCGTGTGTAAGAGTGCGCCTGCGTGTGTAAGAGCGCGCCTGCGTCTGTAAGAGCGCGCCTGCGTGTGTAAGAGTGCGCCTGCGTGTGTAAGAGCGCGCCTGCGCGTGTAAGAGTGTGCCTGCGTCTGTAAGAGTGTGCCTGCGTCTGTACGAGTGTGCCTGCGTGTGTAACAGTGTGCCTGTGTGTGTAAGAGTGTGCCTGCGTGTGTAAGAGTGCGCTGCGTGTGTAAGCACGCCAGCGTGTGTAAGAGCGTGCCTGCGTGTGTAAGAGTGCGCCTGCGTCTGTAACAGTGTGCCTGCGTCTGTAAGAGCGCGCCTGCGTGTGTAAGAGTGTGCCTGCGTGTGTAAGAGTGTGCCTGCGTCTGTAAGAGTGTGCCTGCGTGTGTAAGAGTGTGCCTGCGTGTGTAAGAGTGCGCTGCGTGTGTAAGCACGCCAGCGTGTGTAAGAGCGTGCCTGCGTGTGTAAGAGCGCGCCTGCGTGTGTAAGAGCGTGCCTGCGTGTGTAAGAGTGCGTCTGCGTGTGTAAGAGTGCGTCTGCGTGTGTAAGAGTGCGCCTGCGTGTGTGAGAGCGCGCCTGTGTGTGTAAGAGCGTGCCTGCGTGTGTAAGAGTGTGCCTGCGTGTGTAAGAGTGCGCCTGCGTGTGTAAGAGTGCGTCTGCGTCTGTAAGAGCGCGCCTGCGTGTGTAAGAGTGCGTCTGCGTGTGTAACAGTGTGCCTGCGTGTGTAAGAGTGCGCCTGCGTGTGTAAGAGCGTGCCTGCGTGTGTAACAGTGTGCCTGCGTGTGTAAGAGTGCGCCTGCGTGTGTAAGAGCGCGTCTGCGTCTGTAAGAGCGCGCCTGCGTGTGTAAGAGTGCGTCTGCGTCTGTAAGAGCGCGCCTGCGTGTGTAAGAGCGCGTCTGCGTCTGTAAGAGTGCGCCTGCGTGTGTAAGAGTGCGTCTGCGTCTGTAAGATCGCGCCTGCGTGTGTAAGAGTGCGTCTGCGTGTGTAACAGTGTGCCTGCGTGTGTAAGAGTGTGCCTGCGTCTGTACGAGTGTGCCTGCGTGTGTAACAGTGTGCCTGTGTGTGTAAGAGTGTGCCTGCGTGTGTAAGAGTGCGCTGCGTGTGTAAGCACGCCAGCGTGTGTAAGAGTGTGCCTGCGTGTGTAAGAGCGCGCCTGCGTGTGTAAGAGCGCGCCTGCGTGTGTAAGAGCGTGCCTGCGTGTGTAAGAGTGCGTCTGCGTGTGTAAGAGTGCGTCTGCGTGTGTAAGAGTGCGCCTGCGTGTGTGAGAGCGCGCCTGCGTGTGTAAGAGCGTGCCTGCGTGTGTAAGAGCGTGCCTGCGTGTGTAAGAGTGCGCCTGCGTGTGTAAGAGCGCGCCTGCGTCTGTAAGAGTGTGCCTGCGTCTGTAAGAGTGCGCCTGCGCGTGTAAGAGTGCGCCTGCGTGTGTAAGAGTGTGCCTGCGTGTGTAAGAGCGCGCCTGCGTGTGTAAGAGTGTGCCTGCGTGTGTAAGAGTGCGCCTGCGTGTGTAAGAGCGCGCCTGCGTCTGTAAGAGCGCGCCTGCGTGTGTAAGAGTGCGCCTGCGTGTGTAAGAGCGCGCCTGCGCGTGTAAGAGTGTGCCTGCGTCTGTAAGAGTGTGCCTGCATCTGTAAGAGTGCGCCTGCGTGTGTAAGAGCGCGCCTGCGTCTGTAAGAGCGCGCCTGCGTGTGTAAGAGTGCGTCTGCGTCTGTAAGATCGCGCCTGCGTGTGTAAGAGTGCGTCTGCGTGTGTAACAGTGTGCCTGCGTGTGTAAGAGTGTGCCTGCGTCTGTACGAGTGTGCCTGCGTGTGTAACAGTGTGCCTGTGTGTGTAAGAGTGTGCCTGCGTGTGTAAGAGTGCGCTGCGTGTGTAAGCACGCCAGCGTGTGTAAGAGTGTGCCTGCGTGTGTAAGAGCGCGCCTGCGTGTGTAAGAGCGTGCCTGCGTGTGTAAGAGTGCGTCTGCGTGTGTAAGAGTGCGTCTGCGTGTGTAAGAGTGCGCCTGCGTGTGTGAGAGCGCGCCTGCGTGTGTAAGAGCGTGCCTGCGTGTGTAAGAGCGTGCCTGCGTGTGTAAGAGTGCGCCTGCGTGTGTAAGAGCGCGCCTGCGTCTGTAAGAGTGTGCCTGCGTCTGTAAGAGTGCGCCTGCGCGTGTAAGAGTGCGCCTGCGTGTGTAAGAGTGTGCCTGCGTGTGTAAGAGCGCGCCTGCGTGTGTAAGAGTGTGCCTGCGTGTGTAAGAGTGCGCCTGCGTGTGTAAGAGCGCGCCTGCGTCTGTAAGAGCGCGCCTGCGTGTGTAAGAGTGCGCCTGCGTGTGTAAGAGCGCGCCTGCGCGTGTAAGAGTGTGCCTGCGTCTGTAAGAGTGTGCCTGCATCTGTAAGAGTGCGCCTGCGTGTGTAAGAGCGCGCCTGCGTCTGTAAGAGCGCGCCTGCGTGTGTAAGAGTGTGCCTGCGTGTGTAAGAGTGTGCCTGCGTCTGTAAGAGTGTGCCTGCGTGTGTAAGAGTGTGCCTGCGTGTGTAAGAGTGCGCCTGCGTCTGTAAGAGTCTGCCTGCGTGTGTAAGAGCGCGCCTGCATGTGTAAGTGTGCCTGCGTGTGTAAGAGCGCGCCTGCGTGTGTAAGAGCGCGCCTGCGTGTGTAAGAGTGCGCCTGCGTGTGTAAGAGTGCGCCTGCGTGTGTAAGAGTGTGCCTGCGTGTGTAAGAGTGTGCCTGCGTGTGTAAGAGTGCGCCTGCGTGTGTAAGAGTGCGCCTGCGTGTGTAAGAGTGTGCCTGCGTGTGTAAGAGTGTGCCTGCGTCTGTAAGAGTGCGCCTGCGTGTGTAAGAGCGCGCCTGCGTCTGTAAGAGTGTGCCTGCGTCTGTAAGAGCGCGCCTGCGTGTGTAAGAGCGCGCCTGCGTGTGTAAGAGAGCGCCTGCGTGTGTAAGAGCGCGCCTGCGTGTGTAAGAGTGCGCCTGCGTGTGTAAGAGCGCGCCTGCATGTGTAAGAGTGTGCCTGCGTGTGTAAGAGTGCGCCTGCGTGTGTAAGAGTGCGCCTGCGTGTGTAAGAGTGCGCCTGCGTGTGTAAGAGCGTGCCTGCGTCTGTAAGAGTGCGCCTGTGTGTGTAAGAGGGTGCCTGCGTGTGTAAGAGCGCGCCTGCGTGTGTAAGAGCGCGCCTGCGTGTGTAAGAGTGCGCCTGCGTGTGTAAGAGTGCGCCTGCGTGTGTAAGAGTGCGTCTTTCTCAGCGCTCTTGGGCGTTCCCGGCTCTAATTAGCTCCTCCGCAAACGAAGGGCTGGGACTCTTTACCCATGAGTCATCTGTTCCTCGGCGAAACACGGCCCTCCACCAGGCCCCTGCAGGGGCACTACGGGGTTGAGGAGACACCGGTACCATCGGGCAGCGCGGGTACTGCACATCATTCACACACACACACACACACACACACACACACACACACACACACACACACACACAGGGCATCTATTCTGGGGTGCAGATCCCAAAACCTCCTCCGTCTCCCCGCCCGTTTACAGGGTCGCCACTGGAAGGCCACCCTAGAAAGGGCAGAAGTCCCGCCCAGCATTGTGACGGACAGACGAGACGTAAAAACAGACTGTTTGTGGTTCGGGGGGAGGCAATCTTAATTTTTAACACAAAATGTCCCTAATCTAATGGAAGGTAAAAATGGGGTGTCTGGGGGACTCTGACCAAGCGAGAGATCACGTCCTCATCAGGACTTGAGCGGGACTTCCCTCCTTTTTTCGGGGGGCCATCCAGTACCGACCCGTTTAACACCTCCCTCCTGAATGGCACCTCCTCTCCCTTCACCCCTCCGTTTCGCGTGCTCCTCGTAACGGCAGGAAGCGCATCGCCTCAGCGACAGACGGGGACGGCACTGTGGACCCGAGCGCACAGAGTGCACTCAGGAGACCCCAAACCTGGTCAGAGCCACCCCCAGGAAACCCCAAACCTGGTCAGAACCACCCCCAGGAAACCCCCAACCTGGTCAGAACCACCCCCAGGAAACCCCAAACCTGGTCAGAGCCACCCCCAGGAAACCCCAAACCTGGTCAGAGCCACCCCCAGGAAACCCCAAACCTGGTCAGAACCACCCCCAGGAAACCCCAAACCTGGTCAGAGCCACCCCCAGGAAACCCCAAACCTGGTCAGAACCACCCCCAGGAAACCCCAAACCTGGTCAGAACCACCCCCAGGAAACCCCAAACCTGGTCAGAACCACCCCCAGGAAACCCCAAACCTGGTCAGAACCACCCCCAGGAAACCCCCAACCTGGTCAGAGCCACCCCTGTTTTACCGCTCTGTTTCCCCCAAACTGCCCTGAAACCAAACCTGCTTTCAGCAGTTAACCCTGCGTAAAGACCTTTCAGCGTTCAGACTGTGTCCTCAGACTGTGAGAACCTGTTGTTCATGCACTGACTCTGAAACTGCCCTTTAGCACAGGAGCGCTGTCACTGGGACCACAGAGATCAGTGACCACACACACACAGGCCAGATCTCACACACAGGCCACTAACACAGTCTCAAAGTTCAGCTCTAAAGGGCACGACTGGGCCAGCGCTGTACAGACGGAAATATCATCTGAGCTCAGCACACACACACACACACACACACACACACTCTCTCACTCACACACACACACACACACACTCTCTCACTCACACACACACACACACACACACACATACACTCTCTCACTCACACACACACACACACACTCTCTCACTCACACACACACACACACACACACACACACTCTCTCACTCACACACACACACACACACTCACACACACACTCTCACTCACACACACACACACACACACACACACACACACTCTCACTCACACAGACACACACACACACTCTCTCACTCACACACACACACACACACATACTCACACTCTCTCTCACACACACACACACACTCTCTCACTCACACACACACACACACACACACTCTCACTCACACACACACACACACACACACACTCTCACTCACACAGACACACACACACACTCTCACTCACACACACACACACACACACACACACACAATCTCTCACTCACACACACACACACACACACACACACACACACTCTCACTCACACACACACACACACACACACTCTCACTCACACAGACACACACACACACCCTCTCACTCACACACACACACACACACACATACTCACACTTTCTCTCACACACACACACACTCACTCACAGCCTCACACAAAAACAAACACTCACACACACACTCTCTCACACACACACATACTCACACTCTCTCTCACACACACACACATACTCACTCACACTCTCACACACAAACAAACACACACACACACTCACTCACACTCTCACACACAAACAAACACTCACACACACATACTCACACTCTCACACACAAACAAACACTCACACACACACACACCCACACTCACACTCTCTCTCTCTCTCTCTCACACACACACACACACACACAGATATAGACACAGTCCTTTCTACTACAGCGGAGCTTGAATCACCGTTGGGGAAAATGCTCTTTGGGAGAGCAGTGCAGTGGTGTGCTCAGCACATCTCAGCGTAACTGCTGACTGGTCAGTCCGAGGCAAACACTGGATGCCACAGCCGACAGTCATACACTGTGCAAGTGTTTTAATGAGAGACTACATGATTATGTCTCCATTATTCATGACTATGGCTCCCGTATGCATGATTATGTCTCCCTTATGGATGATTATGTCTCCCGTATGCATGATTATGTCTCCCTTATGAATGATTATGTCTCTGTTATGATTACAGTACATCTCTGTACATTTACTGTGAGCTCACACAACACCGCGGAAGCTGTTCCGGCTTTGTCAGACGTTGCTGCTTGCACACACTCTGTGTACACAGGGTTAGAAACTAGGCTGTTCTGCATTATCCAAAACGTCTGACATTTGCTCAGAGTACAGAAACAAGGATCTGATTCAGTGATGAGCAAAAAAAAAAGTTCTATTTTTGAGGGAAAACGGCAAGACATCACACAAGCTTAACTCTTAACCCTAACCCCTTGGGTGCACACCCAGCAAAGGGTCCCACCTTCTTTCAGGCTATGATAGGCTCTTCTCTGGTGGTCCAATCCCTGCCCTCGCTTCTCCAGACTGTCTCTGATTGGCGGAGGCTCCAGGAGGGTGGAGTCAAAGCAAAGGTATGGGTTGATGTCCAGCATGATGATCGATTTGTGCTTAAAAATATAATGACGTAGCCCCTCTGGAGGAATCCAGAGAAAGGTCAACTCCCGAAACCACGACGACGAAGGAAGCCAGAAAGACAGGAACCGGCTAGCTGCTAGCGTACGTCCGTTTCCTCATGAACCCATCTCCACTGAGGCTGAAAGGGTTATTCCAAAACACTTTACTGTGCAATCTGGCCAGACGAAACCTGACAAATTCAAAGGTCTTCTCCAAAAAAAGAAGGAAATGAATAAAAATGAACCCGGTGGCGGAGTGGAATCAGTGGAAGCGAATGAAATAATCCTCCTCTTCCTTTGCCCTTCCCTCTCTTTTCCTTCTGGTGAGAGTTTGGTGGAATGGCCAGCTACTCGGGGATGATAATCCCATCAGGAAAAAAGCAAAATGAAACAGGAACAGTCAGACAGACAAGCCACTGACGAACAGTCCTCACAGTGATACTGACCAGTGAGAGAGAGAGAGAGAGTGAGAGAGAGAGAGGCGTGTGCAGATCTCCTGTGCAGCTGTTGCTACAGTCACTCATCCCTAGTGACAGATAGTGGCAGCGAGCCATACCTACCCCCCCCCCCCCAGGCTTCAGACAGGCCTGCTGAGCTCTCTAAGCCGCTACATGCCCGCACAATCCTGATTTCAGTCATCAGAAACCCTCCAGCAAAACAATGCAATTAGGGCAGCCCGTGACTCAGAGCGAGATGCGCCGCACTGAATATCAGAGACGTAACGGACGAGAACTCAAAAGCTCACTGCCATCGCCACGCCAGCCTCCAAGCCCTGACCGCGCAGGCCAACGGCTGATTTCTGTAGCATTTCACACAAGCGTATTTACTTATTCATTAACCTTCATTTATACAGGGTAGGTTGACCGAGCATGCATGCTCTTTCGCAGCAACGCCCTGAAAATGCCCCCCCCCCCCCAAGCTGTCTAATAAAACCGCAAATACAACAAAATGGCCGACATAATGCACCAAGACAGGAAGTTTATAATAGTCACTTTACAGTGCCAGCAATCTGGACATGAGAACTGGCGCGACACAAGCTTTTAATGAAGGCTACTCTTCACAGAAATATCATTTGTTTCAGACCTTATCAAGACAAGTTTGTCGACTATCGGACACTGAAAACATTAACGTTTGATTTTTGGGCAATTAGCATAAGAGTGAAGGACAGGTATAAGCACAGGTAATAGGTGACCTCCCTTACTGTGGTGCACTGCAGGCTCAGTACAAGTTATTAAGCTACAGTATATGAAGGTAAGAGCACAGAGGTAAAGCTGTGCTTAATTACAGTGCAGAGGAACCCGTGACCCCTCCCCTCCCCTCCCCTGCTCTGCGAGGCTCTGCTCAGAATGCTGGGTGAATCCCAGCCCCCCTGGGTCCTCCCCCAGTTTAAAATAGAAGAGCCAGCTGGTCTGGAGACCTGTGGTCATCTCCACATCACCTGCACAACCCGCCATGCTGTTTCAGCTCTGAGACTCCACAAACCCAGGGGCTCAAACAGAGCACCACCCTGGCATGCACAGACACACACAGACGCGCACACATGCACACGTGTGCGCACACACACACACACACACACACAGGCATGTGCACACACACACACACACACACAGGCATGTGCGCACACACTCACACATACACACTGGCATGTGCGCACACACAAACACATGCAGGCACGTGCACATATACACAAGCACTCATACAGTATACAGGGGACACTTTGACCAACAACACACTGAATGTTGCCGTCCATATACAACGTATGTGTGTTTAATAACATGACATAAACGAAAACGGCAAAGGATGAACACACAGAGGGGAGAAATAAACAGGACATCATCAGCCAGAGGCCGAGTCCTAATCAGCCTCCTAACTACTGTGTCCTCAAAGTATGTGCTGCCTACAAAGCATACTGCGTACAGCATAGTGCATTTTTTAGTAGGTGATGGGCAGAGGCGTCACTAGGGGGGTGCGAGGGAGTGCAGACCGCACCGGGTGACACCATCAGAGGGGGGTGACATCGAAATGACTGGTGACGAGTTGAAACAGCTAATTTCTGCAATGCAGCTTACTGCCGGTTGATTTAATTTAATGTGATGAGAAGCGCTTTGTGGTTTGAATGCATCCTCGCGCCCACACCAGCCAGCACCCCCCCTCCCTCCCCCCCCCCCCGACACCCAGCCAACAACCTCCAACAGCACCCCCCCTCCCTCCCCCCCCCCCGACACCCAGCCGACCACCTCCAACAGCACCCCCCCTCCCTCTCCCCCCCCCCAACACCCAGCCGACAACCTCCAACAGCACCCCCCCTCCCCCCCCCCCCGACACCAGGTCAACCTCCAACAGCACCCCCCCCCCCCCCCACCCGACAACATCGGTTGACACAAACGGGGTGACACCAACCCTACTGACACCACTGCTGATGGGCAGTACGCAAAAAAACCCATTTTCCAACCGTACTGTGGGCGTGTCGTAAGACGCTCCGCTCTTGTGGCCACGCTCATGTCTCACTGCTGTAGCTGCAGGAGGAAAATGTCAGCAAAACTGTGCCTTGTTTTTAAAGTGAAGCCATGAGTCATATATTTATGGGACCGTAATAGTCACTCACTTCCTGAAAAGTATGCTCCGAAATATACTCAGAGAAACCTCGGAAATAAGTTCATCACCCTGGAATTCTGAGAACACCACATTTAGAGCATGTTTCACCTACTTAGCAACGTTCTCACCCAGTGTACTCGAACAGCCTCCTCAAGAGTAGACAAGTGCACTGTGATTCGGACACGGCCAAAGAGATACATTTATTTATTTTTTGCTCGTTAATATAGTTGCAATAACAACACTGGCCAGCAGAGGGGGGAACTTAGAGGGATACACCAGCTTCCACTGATGTGCATCCACATTTCCACAGAATTCTCCTTGGAGCAGTCAGGCCACAGCTTGTTGCTGTCATCCTTCCAAAAACTTCCTACTGGAATTCCATTAATCTCCCTTTTGAAATGAAATGGCACTTTCTTTCATCGCACTAAGCTTCTGCCTGCATGGTCCGGATCAAATTTCTCCAACACAAGTTTTTTTGCTTTACGGCTAACTTTTGAAAAACTGCATTTGAGGTACAACAAACACCTGATGTTTAAAGCCTCATTCGTCCCTCATTCATAACGCTTTTTGGAACGCTCTGTCCCCGGCTGCACATTTGTCTGACTCACTGCAGCATCCGGGGGTCAGGCGTGTGAACGCTGACATGCGTGTGCAGAGTGACATGCGTCTGCTGTGGGTTGCCTGCGGCCAGCCACGGCTTCCTTTCTGAGCAGGAAGTGACCCAGAGCCAAAAGAGACTTTGTAAAATGCCGGGCGGCAGTAAAACAGGAACAAAGTCCAGACGTCCCCACAGGCCAGCCAATCAGGTGAGCTCACGCAGGAAGACCACCTAATTTTACCACAGGATGTGCACTGTACTTTACTACACAGTGTCTCTGATAGGCCACATTTACTGCTGTTGCTATCACTACAACTCCTACATCTGAACAACAGCACTTACACATTCAAAGCACACACACACACACACACACACACACACACACACACACACACACACACACACACACACAGGCCATTGGAATTCAGTGCAGAGTAAAACCTTTGCTCTATACGCCCACTAGATACACAACTCTGTGTCCTTTGTGTCTCCCTGAAGCAAAACATTACAATTTAAAGCATTTCATGAATATTCACAAAGGGACGTGCCCAAAGACAATCCAGTGGCAATGGATGTTTTGTACCAGGGGCGTGCAGTGCAAATATTCACAACCAACTGGACCCTCCTGTTCCAAACCACAACCTGGGGCAATCAGCTGGACAGCAGGCAGGACGGAAGGAATGCAGGAGCTGACCATCTGGTTTCCCTACAGAATCGGTGGTGCAACAGCGCCGCGCCTCAGGGATCTGAATCTGTTCAGAACAGGAGTCAACGTCAGGTCAGCCATTACAATTCAGACGGTGTGTTCCTCCCCTTCGCCTGGAATTTGCCAAGCAAACTGCACGTATCTTTCGACCGAAACGACTCTGTCTGCATGACAAACACGCCATCTATAGCGAATAGGAATTTGGGTGTTTTGAGTCTATAAGTTAAAAACACAAACAGAAAAACAAAAAAATATATAAAACAAGAACTGTAGTCCAGATTATTGAAATACAGCCGTTTCCATGGACATTGTCTCTTAGGCCATGGCAGACTGTATGATGCACTATACACCACCAGCAGTACACAGAAAGCTTCCTGGCCCAAACCAGTCAGTCAGTCAGAAAGTAAGTAGGCAAGCAATTAATTCATTTCTGGTATGTCTGGAGGTTGTGGGTAAAAGGTTTGTTCTGTGCATTTCACTGTGAGGCTGTTTTATGACCACAGGTTGCCCGTTCATTGCTCTGGGGCCAGTTTACCTGTGCAGGCCCCTCCCTCCCTCCCTCCCTCCCTCCCTCCCTCTCTCTCTCTCTCTCTCTCTCTCTCTCTCTCTCTCTCTCTCGCTCTCTCTCTCTCTCGCTCTCTCGCTCTCTCGCTCTCTCTCTCTCTCTCTCTCTCTCTCGCTCTCTCGCTCTCTCGCTCTCTCGCTCTCTCTCTCTCTCTCTCTCTCTCTCTCTCTCTCTCTTTCTCTCTCTCTCTCTCTCTCTAGGTTTTGTGGGGACTCGGCTGAAGCGCTGAGGCAGGCCTCAACCTACTCATCCAAAACCCTTTGGAGCCTGTTTACTCAGTCTGCCCCAGTGCAGTGCCCTGTGTGCGTGTCTGTGTGGCTCCCGCTCGGAGGTGCAGTCTGTGTCTGTGCAGAGATAAACACAGGGTTTCACCTCTCCCTCTCTCCCTCTCTCCCTCCCCCTCTCCTTCCACCTCTCCCCAGGGCCGTAAGAGCTCCAATGCTTAACGGGGCTAAACCACCGCTCTCCAGCCTGTAACTACCGCACACAATGCGCCAGTGTTAGGACATTCCATTCAGCAGGAGAGCAGGGCCGCTCACGCCCAAACACGTCCCCCGTTCACCCTGCCTGACGGGCGGCCCGGACCGCGGGTCTGTGCGGTAAACAGACCCCGACGAGTCGCGCGCGCGGGGGGGGGGGGGGGGTTGGGGTTCACCGCCGGGGGGGTCAGCGCACGGGGGGTACGCCACTCGCCAGTCAACCCCCCGCCCACCGCCCCACGTTACACTGAGACTGCAGCAGGAATCGCAATCACTCCAACGGCTCTCCCCCCCGACAACATCGGTTGACACAAATGGGGTGACACCAACCCTACTGACACCACTGCTGATGGGCAGTACCCAAAAAAATACTATTTTCCAGCCGCTCTTCTCTAGAAAAGGAAGAAAACGGCTCTCTCTAGAAAAGGAAGATCTTTCATTTGTGATGATGGAATAAGTGACTTTGAAGAGAGAGAGAGAACAAAGACACAGATAAGGACAGAGAGCAAGATAGAGAAAGACAAACAGACAGAGACAGTGAGACAGCTACAGAGAGAGAGAACAAGACACAGAGAAAGAAAGAGCAAGACAGAGACAGACAAACAGACAGAGATCGAGAGACAGCTAGAGAGACAGAGAGACAGCTAGAGAGAGAGAGACAGATTGGGTCCAGCTGTCTGGGTGCTGGTTACATGAGGCCAGTGGGGGGCTGGGGGGGTGGGGTGGGTGTGGGTAGAGAGGGAGAGGGGGAGGGGGAGGGCGGTTAGGAGGAGTTCAGTGAATGGGCTTTTCGCGAGGAGAGAGGGCTTCCACCAGCACTCTGTTATTATGCTAACGTGTTACATAACCACCATCTGAAAACGCTTTTCCGTCCACCCCAGCAAACCGTGCCACCGCCACCCCCCCCCCCCATACCCCGTCAGCTCCACACCAGCGTCACACTGATAGGTGGGGTCTGCTTTGGCCTGCCATGGAGGGTTCTGGTCCATTTTTTAAAAAGTGGGTCAGGAAAAAAAAGCACATCACACCCTGGCCTGCCAACTCTTTCCATTTGCGTCTCCTGGTTCTGTCCGCAAACTCTCTAAATTCACATTTAACCTCAGCCATTAGCCTCTTTCAGTTTACACTTCTTTTCAAGTGTCTTCGCTCAGACCGCCCTCCCAGCTAACATTTAAGCCTCCCCTTCCCCACCCCAGACATCTTGCGTATGTCAGTCACCCAGACCAATAAAACAACGGCAGTCACTAATGCAGACGGAATGCAGTCAAGGCTATTTACATGTAAGAAAAAGCATCCACATGAATGCAGCGCATGCTATCTTTTCTCATTTGTAACCGATTCGATATGCTAGCATAGCCCTGTTCACAGCATGCAGGTTTCTCAGCTATGTGACTGCACACAGGGAGCTGAGCTTCAGTCACTAATTTACTCAAGCCTGAGTGCTACACACTCAGACCTGCGCTGTGCTACACACTCAGACCTGCGCTGTGCTACACACTCAGACCTGCGCTGTGCTACACACTCAGACCTGCGCTGTGCTACACACTCAGACCTGCACTGTGCTACACACTCAGACCTGCACTGTGCTACACACTCAGACCCGCGCTGTGCTACACACTCAGACCTGCGCTACTGGAGTCAGACCCGCGCTGTGCTACACACTAAGACCTGCGCTGTGCTACACACTCAGACCTGCGCTGTGCTACAGACTCAGACCTGCGCTGTGCTACACACTCAGACCTGCACTACTGGAGTCAGACCCGCACTATGGGAGTACGCTGTGATACGGGACTCAGACTTGCTCTTCAGCAGCATCCAAGTTTCAGTCTGACTCCACAGGAATTGAGATACTGAACATACAGAAGTGCAAAAAACCAGAAGGCGACGCACGTGGGCGAGGCTGAAGAAGCTCGGAAACCCCCCGCCCCCGCCCCCGCCCACCCACCCAACCCCACCCCTCCACCACCCCTTAAAAATAGGACAGCGGTGGCCAGTGCCAGGAGGCGTGGGACTCCACTATCAGCACAGACTCAGATCTACACCTGCAGCCTGGCCTCCTACCTCCACCCACAACAGAGTCAGATCCAGACACAAAGCGGTGAGGTCATCTCCTGCAGGACTCGCAACAGGACTTCGATCGATAACGTTTAACGTACTCGTTACAGACACTGAGTCACTGCACAGGTCACTGCGAACGTCAACACCGGGCGAAGGAAAGAGGCGCGGAGCAGGGGCGGGTGCTAACAGGAAGTGTGTCTGCAGGGCGGTGCCACAGACTGCTTTTTTGGTGTTGGTATATGCTCAAAATAAAAAAAATGGCACCTGTGATAAGATTAAGAACAAAGAGAAATCACTGCAGCCAGAAGGCTTACAGGGCAGCGGGCATGTGCTTCAGCATGTTTCTGTCACTGTGTGCACGTGCCAGTGCGTCTGCATGCTGCCCCATCCACGCTCCCTACCCTCCCTATCCTCAAGTCCACTAACGCACTGCTGTCAGGCCAAACCAATGGCCAGCCATTCACGGCTAATTCAGCCCTGCTAAATGCTCTCCATATAGACCCAGAGCTGTGTCTGTATTACATGCTTTTGGGTGTCTGAAGTTTTACTGAACTTAAGTGTCACTGAACTTAACACTTAAACACTTAAATACTTGAATACTTGAATACTTGAGTTCTACGCTTGTTTTAAGGTAAAAGTCGGCCTGCTTTTCTGCACATGCCCTCGAGGGAACATATGTGGAGGACTGTAAACAGGCTTTTCTCCAGCGAAGGTCATTTGTTTTTTAAAATAAAGGTTAATAAATACATTTTTTTTAGCAGCAGTAGCGGCATCTTATTCAAAAAATTTGAATTTCATCGCATGAAGGCAACATAGTCCACAACAAAATGATGGCAAACAAATTAAACTGATGTTTACTTCAAGAGTTATGAGTGGGTCAAGTGGACATGACTTTGACATGCCAAATCTCAGGAGAGATCTGCGGATTATTTAAACTCCATAGTTCACACTGAAGGAAACTTGTCCAGAAGCTTCCGAAAACCGTCTCTTTGGCCGATCACTTTACTGTGAGCCCAACTCTCTACAGCCTACAGTACTTCTCAAATACTCTCTGTGCAATGTCGCTGTGTCTGCACTGTGAGCCCTGTCTGCGCATCCATGCGCAGGTGTGCGGCTGCGTGTGCTGCCTGACCCTCCGTGCGCCTGCATCGCTGCACAGTTCCAGCCGCAGGCTGCGCGTTTCCCTGCGCTGCGGGACGTCAGTGGGGAAACGGGGCTCTGTGTCAGCGGCAGGTCTGGGCTGCGTTTGAGCCTGCTGGAGCCTGCGCTGGAACACTGTGACAGACTGTTACATAACACAGCCTCCACACACACACACACACACACTCACTCACTCACAGACACACACACACACACACACATACACACACACCCTCCACACACACACACACACACACACACACACACACACACACACACACACACACTCACTCACTCACTCACAGACACACACACACACACATACACACACAGCCTCCACACACACACACTCACTCAGAGACACACACACACTCTCTCTCACACACACACACACACAACACTCACTCACAGACACAAACACACACTCACAGACACACACACTCTCTCACACACACACACACACACATGCACACAGCCTCCACACACACACACACACACACACACACACACTCACTCACTCACTCACAGACACACACACACAGACCCACAGACACACACGCACACATATATATACCTGTATATATACACGCACATTGTGTGTGCAGTCTAGTCACTGTGTGCAAGACAATACGTGGACATATGCATTAATATTTGGGGCAAAACTTAAGCAGGTTCCTTCCCTCCTGAAATGTTCACGTCAGCCGCATTTCAACATCCTGAAACAGCTGCGGAGCTGTGCGAACATGCAGAGCACAGCAGTGCATGATTACTGGCTGTCCAGAGGCAACTCCCACAGGCACCGCACTGCAATGCAATAAGGGCTGTTCATCCAGCTGAGGGAACGAGAGGCACCCCTCCACAGGAACAACACACACGTTCCCAAATTCACTAACAATGCACAGAAATTACTCACGGGCAATCATGTGATTAAAGTTCATTTCTGCACTAGGACACCAACATGGCCACTGTCACTGCCTCCTATCAAAACCTCTGCCCTGTGAAAGCGTGTCTACACAACTGGTGCGTAGGTGCACGTTATCAATATCCGACATGGTCAGCATCAGCCTAAACCTGCTTTTAATATGCTGTGCCTACAATCCAGAATTTAGGGAGGTCCCATTTAAAACGCAGGTCAGAAGGGTTGTCGGGGGTGACCAGTTGCTCCTAAGAGTGAGTCAAGGCCAACCTGTCCCGTCAGCTTGGGCGAAAGGAATTCGGCCCCTCCCACAAGTTTTGGAACCGGATGGCCAGACAGAAAAAAGCGGGCCCGGGAGGGACTCCCGAAAAGCCGCCTGGGCGCGTTTCCCTCTGAGCCTCAGGTGCCGAGACGGTCCCTACCCCCCCTCCAGGAACAGCCCCCCCCTCGCTGTCCTGCCCGTCCGCCGTGTGTGAGAGGGAGAGGGAGACACCCCCCATCAGGCAGCAGCTCCACAATCACCTCAGAGCACCGAGTCCCAGCCCCAGTCAGGCTCAGCCGTGCCACATCTGAGAAAAAGGCTCACCGTTCTGGCAGATCCTTCACCTGCCCACCACACAGCGGGGGTTCTGTTCACTCAACCACTTCCTTCCTGTTAGACTCCTGTAAAACTGCCAGTAAAAATTCCTCCAATGCTAAGCTGATAGCGACAGACCGGTGCTGGTTAGCCGGGCTCTGTGCTCAGCGCTTGTCGTTAATGTAACTGGTCCAGTAAATACAGCAGGCTCGCCCTACGCCTCATAACAGACCAAAGAAAAGCAGAACGTTCCAGCGCTAGTCAACTTCACAACATCGCTCCCGCCCACCAACATAAACACACCACAACCTTTACAGCTCTCTGGAACCGGTGCCAGACTGGGGTTAAGACTGACAAAGCCTGGAATCTGCAAGCAGCATGAAGGTAGAAGTAGAGAGGTACCTGAGTGAATGGCCATATCCTGCAGGGATCACATGGGCTGCCGTGCTGAGCGTCTGTGAGCCTGCGCTCCAGTGAGGGGAATTACACAGAGCTCAGGGAACTCCAGCCCTGCGGCTGCTGCTCCTCCTGGCTGCTCCTCCTGGCTACTCCTCCCCGGGCCGCTCCTCGCCCAAACTCTGCGCTCTTCTGGACTGGGGGGGGGCGGGGACAGGGGCGTCCGGGATCCCTTACCGTCCCTCCTAGCGCAAAGAAACTGTGCCTGCCCGAATCCTGCTGTCCCAACACAGGCAGCCTGCGTCTGTGTGTTTGAATGGGTGTGTGCGCGTTTGCATGTATATGAATGGGTGTGTGTGTGTGTGTGTGTGTGTGTGTGTGTGTGTGTACGTGTATGGAGGGGTGTGTGATATCTTCTCGCTCTTTGAACAGGACTCAAGTCCAGCCTAAAGTCTGTCTCCGGTAACTCCTGCTGCGTTTCCCGTGCCTCAGACCCCTCTGATGTTGAGAGGCTCACTCTCACTCTCCCGCTGCAGGTCAGCCTCCATCTGCGCTCAGCCACTCACTCAAGAAAAAGTACAGGAAGAGAGGAAAAAGAAAAGAAAAAGGAGGCACTGCCAGCACTGAAACGCATTCCCATTCCAAGTCACCTTTGGCCCTTAAAGCACTGACACTCCCCACTCCTTCTGACTTTCATCCCCTCTTCCCTTCCTCCTTTCCTCCCTCTCTACCTCCGTCTCTCCGCAGTTATGCAATGCTGTCTTTCTGACAACCCCCCCCCCCTCTCTCTCTCTCCTTCCCCTCCTCCTGTCCCTCCCTCTCCCCTTCTCTCTGTCCCTCCCTCATTCCAGAACTTAACTTCCAGTCCTCGTGTACCAACGCATTTTCCTGCCGGCTCACTTTCCCTCTCATTGTCCCGCAGGCAGCAGGAATCTCCGCAATCAAGCGCCTTTTATCAGCTCCTGCAGATCTCTCACACACACACACACACACACACACACACACACACCCACACACACACACACGTGCACACACTCACACACACACACACACGCACGCGCGCACACACACACACACACACACACACAAACACACACACACACACACACACTCACACGCACACTGGCCCAGCCCTCCTTAAACGCCACAGGACCGAAGGGCACGTAAATACCCTGGGGCCATTCTCAACTGCCCCGCAGGCGGGCATTACGTCAGCAGGGGGGCACCTGGGGCGGCTGTGGATGTGAAACGCGTTGTGCGCGGGCAGAGAGCCCCGTTAGGGTCGGACAGCGAAGAGCATTCCTCTCCCAAACTCTTAATCTCAGCTCAGGGGGGGTGTCAGATTGTCTCTCCCCCTCAAGATAAGAGGGGTCATGCCATGACTTGCTGGCTGCAGAACTATGGCCGGGGGGGGGAGACGGGGGAGAGGGAGAGGGAGGGAGGGATGGGGGGAGGAGGGAGAGAGGGAGGAGGATCTGTTCATTCACACCCTTAGTGTAAACTGCATTCAAACCGTTTCACAAACACATAATCCTGCTGCTGGAGCTGTCTATACCTCAACAGAACCACAACACTGCGGTATCATGGAAATACGCAGAAAATATAATAATGAACTAGTGTACTTTATTTAAAAAAATTGCAATGCCTGGAAACTGCAATAATCTGTGCATTTACCCATATATTGCGAAAGACTGCAATATCTCGATATATTATCTCAATACATTTTCAGGACATTGCATTTCTAGAAGGCTCCTGTCTCCTTTACTGCTCCTGTGCTTTCCTCCCTGATCCGGGAAGAACTCTTTTCTAGATGCCAGTTTGTGTCTGACCACCACTCTAGCCCCAGAGACCCTCTTCATCTGCGAGCTTTATCCGTTCTCCTCTTCCCACACTGCCTCGTGACCCCCGAGATCGCTTTCCACAGAAACACACCGTCTTTATTCCCGCCTTATCTCAAAACTCAGCCGCTGTCTTATCGCTGCTGATAACACGCACCACACAAACACACCTTTCGTAAACAATACTCCTAGCTTTTCAGTAGTCAGCCAGGATTTTTTTCTTTTTTTTTGTACCGGTCCCAGATCCAGCTAGGTGGTCCACAATGAAAGTGACAGATGCCATTACTTCACAATGGAGTGTTTTACACTGACCTACAGTTCACTTCAAAAGTCAAAGGGAATGGTAGAGTGAAAATTGTTATATTTTCTATACACTGAAGGCATTTTGGATTTGAGATCCAAAGATAAAAAGTACAGACAATCAGCTTTTATTTCACGGTATTTACATGTGGAAATGTTTTACCAAGCTTGTGTTGAGTCCCACCCTTTGCATGGACTGCTCACACATAAAAGAGCAGCGAACAGAGAGGAGAGCGGAACTCAATGAGAATGATAGCAAATAAACTGGGTGTATGAAAAAAGACAGGATCCACGGGTATAAACACCATACAGGTCAGACAAGGAAGACATTCTGCAGTGAATGACAGACGAATCCTAAGAACTGTGAAGGAGAACCCCTAAAACAACGGACAGTGACATCACCAGCAGTGTCCAGAGGGCAGGGGTGCAAACACCACGAGCCACCTTTATGCAGAAGACAGAATTACAGACACACTGCAAGATGCAGACCTCTCATCAGCAGCCAGAATCAAAAGGCCAGATTAGAATCTGCCAAAAAATACTGAGATGAGCCAGAAGAGCTCTGGAACAACGTTTTATGGACAGATGAGACCAAAAAAAAAAAAAACCTGTACCAAAGCGAAGCAAAGCTGAAAGTGTGTAGAAGGGAAGGAACAGCCCATGCTCCAAAGCAACTGGTGTCTGTGAAATATAGAGGAGGTGGTGTCATGGCCTGGGCATGTATAGCTGCTTCTGAAACAGGCTCGTTCGACTTTAGTGATGACGTAGCAGAGGACGGCAGCAGCAGGATGAATCTGGAAGTGTACATTCATCAGCGTGAAAAAGTGGAAAGTTTTGGACCGGCCCAGTCAGTCACCTGAATTAAATCCAACTGAATACACATCTGACTTGCCGAAGAGGAGACTGAAGACAGAAACCCCCCCCCCCCCCCCCCCCGAAACAAAGATCAGCTGAAAGCAGCTGCAGTGAAGGCCTGGACTGGAAAGGGATTTCCAAAGAACATCCCAAACCAAGCCAAAGTGCCTTCACTTGAGTTGTCAGTATATTGGCCAAGCTCACATAGCACAGTAGGCCGGCCCATTGCATGCACTCAGACAAGTGGAAGTATACGTGTTCATCCTGCGTTGCCACTGGAATGGGCTCCCATAAATCACAGGTGTAGGTGGAGCGTACACAACTAAGGTGGACAGTTACAAAGAAAGTCTCAGGCTCTTCTGAGCCTCAGAGATGACTCAGCTCATCTGACCGAAGACCACATCCTTGCAACAGCATGACATATTATCACGTGACTTAAGTGTTTCAGCTGCAAATGAAAGCAAGGTTTAAAAAAAAAAAAAAAAAAAAAAAAGAAGCCAATTTGATTTCCTACGACCAACCTATCACTCTTCAGGGAAAAAAAAACCAAAGATGTGCTGATCATAACCTCAGTATTCTAACGGCCTCTTCCATTTTGCTCACTCATAATCAGTTTCCCCAGAGATTGTATCCATGGTGACAGGAACAGAGAAACAGGAAAGCAGTGATCATGACCGTGCCTGCCAATCATTACAGTTGCTGTGACTGACCTGATATCAGTTTTTGGCCAATTGACAGTTAGGAAAGGAAGCAAACTGGATTACTTTCGCGGCGATTTCTGAACGAATGTCTATGGAATTATTAGAGCCAAATTAGATCATGTTTTAACTCCTCACAGCATTATTCTGGGTAGAGAGTGAGCAACCAATATAACTGCTGAAGGGTAGAAAGAAGAATGAATGACTGTAGATTAAAGTGATATCAACTCACCATTCTTCCTCTCTTGCAAGGGCAGCAGACAGGGGCTGGACTGGAGCGACAACTCCTGCAGCTCATTGGCCACCGCTTCACTCTGTGGGCTGGGGGCGGAGCCCGGCGCAGAGGTGGTTGCCATGCTGCCAGGGCTAAGCTCCTCCCTGCTCTGCGGTTCCAGCGTTGCCAGGGTGACAGAGAGATGGCGGCAGACAGACCTGTGGAACGGACAACCAAACGCGCAGTGAGAATTCCGAAGGCAAGTTCAGCATGGAACCGTGCTGTGTGGCCCTGCGAATAGGAATCGCTTGACAGCCATTGGCTGCCATCAGATCTGCTGTTGCTGCTGAAACAACCTGGCCCAGCCTCCTGAGTTTAGCCGCAGTGACAGATAACTGTCACGGCAGGGGTGAGGATGGACTGGCATCTTTTCACCTTGGCTGCATGCGAGGGGGGATTCTGAAGTTCAGGCAGTGCAGACTGCAGCAGAGAGGGCCAGGCGTAAGCCAGAGGAAGCAGGGGTGCATGGGTACTGGAAGTAGGGGTGCATGGGTACTGGAAGCAGGGGTGCGTGGGTACTGGAAGCAGGGGTGCGTGGGTACTGGAAAGGCACCAGCACTGCACGCTGCCTGCAGCTGAGCGGGTGACAGGACTTGCCCTAGGACAGCTGCTGTCTGCCTGGTTCCTACACACACATTCCAGCAAAAAAAAAAAAAAAGAAAAAAAAAACACACACACACACACACACACACACACACACACACAGACACACACAGACACACACAGACACACACACAGACACACTCACACACACACCCACACACAGACACTCACACACACACACCCACCCACACACAGACACACACAGCTCCTGTTCCACAGCCTTGACAGCACAGGAATGTGTTCCCTCAGGGAACAGCCAAAACAAAAGCCTCCCACACACCCACTGAGCACCGTGCCTCAACACATCACAGGGTTGCACACATGCGCACACACACACGCACATGCGCACACACACACGCACACACAAGCGCACACATACAGGCTCTCACTCACTCGTTCTCTCTCTCACAAACACACAGACACACACACACACACACACATACACACATACACGCACAGGCTCTCACTCTCTCTTTCACACACACACTGCACGCAGCCTTCTCACAGGAGACCAGGCCCTTCCACTGACCTCACTTCCTGCCACAGGTGGGTTCCTTTCAGCCACAGACTAACAACGAGGCACAGCCTGAAGCAGTGAAGGGGGTCCAGGAGCGTGGCACCGCCCACCCCACCCCCAGTCTATCTGTGGAATGCAGTGCACAAGCTGGGAAAGCATTACAGTAAACAGCAGAGTGAGTGGGGGGGGGGGGTGGTCTGCTTTCCCACCCCCACTGTCCACAGCTCCTGTGTCATGCAGGGACACGCCTGCTGAGGCCTGGTTTTCTTGTGCAATGTGCAGCAAGCACAAACAAGCACATCACACACACACACACACACACACACACACACACACACACGCTAACACATCACACAATCACACATGCACACACACACACACACATCACACAATCACACACGCGCACACACATCACACACACGCGCACACACACACACACAGTCACACATGCACACACATGCGCACACTCATTACACACACACAAGCGCACACACTCACGCAGACAGGCTGGCCCATAGACAGACAGTGTGGCAGGTTGTGAGGTCAGCTCATAGCTGTGTGAGAGAGCTCACCCAACAGGGAGCCCCAGCTGTGAGAAGTTGGGCTGATGTGCTGCTATGGGGAATAAAATAAAATAAAATAAAGTAACTCCCTAATCTACACTGAAACCTTAGGGGAGCAGACATGGAGGAACCCAGTACATTAAGTCCTGAAGCCTTTTTGAATGAATTCTGCCTGCACACTGGAGTATTTTTAATGTGATATAACTTCCCCTCAGGGAAGTGTGTGCGTGCGCATGCGTGTGTGCGCGTGTCCTAGTCTACAGCTATTTATTGCTTTTTCCTAGTAAAAGCTGAGAACCCAGGTAGTGTATGTGTTTATTCCAAGGTTCCGCCATCCTACGCCCTCTCTTCCTCCTTCTCCCTCGCCCACTCACTCCGCACTCAAACAGACAGACAGTACATACAGACAGACAGGGACAGACAGACAGACAGTACCAACAGTGCAGACAGACAGACAGTACAGACAGACAGAACAAATGGTGCAGGCAGACAGACAGAGAGATAGACAGTGCAGAGAGACAGACAGGTAGACAGTGCAGAAAGACTGACAGACAGTACAGACAGACAGACAGGGACAGACAGGGACAGACAGACAGTACCAACAGTGCAGACAGACAGACAGGGACAGACAGACAGAACAAATGGTGCAGGCAGACAGACGGACAGATAGACAGACAGACAGGCAGACAGGCAGACAGACAGACAGACAGACAGACAGACAGACAGACAGACAGACAGACAGACAGGCAGACAGGCAGACAGACAGACAGACAGACAGGAGGGCCTAAGTCTCTGGCAGGACTAGAGAGCAGAGCACTCAGCCAGCGGGCTCCTGGCTCAAAGATGAGCATGTAGGAGGGCAGAGGGATTACTCTCCCCATTCAAAGAGCCCTTCACAAACAGTGCAGAAATAATCCCACTCAATCCTGGAAGAATGGGCCTAATTACTGGATGATACGACATCAGAGCTCAGCGTAATTCACTCCTCCAAACTCAGCAGAGAAAAAAAACGTATTCGTCTGCTCAGTGTCCACCATTTATATCTCCACTGAACACGGGAAGTAAATGGATGGACTGCTTTTCACAGTATCCAACAAAGATGAAAAAGAAAAAAGACATTCAGTCTGACTGAGAATAGGAATATGCACTTTATGCTTCCCACAGTGGAGATAAAATGCGCTTCCTTATCCTCAATCAGCTTCTGCAGCATTGCAGACACAACTCCGTCAACACTAAGAATTCCCCTGTACAAGAGTGCTATGACAGTACTGAAACCACACCATTGCAGGCAATCTCAAACCAAGTTCTCACTTCTCTATCTACGCAGACATTTTAAACGCAAACCTGACTGTAGCTCCTCACAGCCTGGTGTACTGTGAGCCTAACTTCATTCCCAGAATCCTTCAGTGCACGTTGTCATCTGTTCAAGTCGCAGAGGGGAGACAGGGGGAAGAAAAGCCCGGGAACACAGGACAACGGGGTGGGGACGCTCCTACGTCTTTACTCCCATTCCCCAGACCGATGACCTCACCGAGCTCATTCTCCTGCGCCTGTCCTCCTTCTGGGCGGCTCCACAGCTGGGACAAACGCGAAACAAGCGACCTGTCCCCTTCGCCACAGAGACGACGGTGAGCGCCGCGCGCCGGCCCGGGGTGCAGCCGAAATTAGGACAGCAAACCAGCGTCAGGGGGGCAAAGCCGTACCGCTCAGAGGCCCTTTCGGAACAGGGGCAGCTGGGTCCCCGCCCTGGCGTGGCACCCCGCCCAGCTGTCTGACCCGTGATGTCACCAGGGCTCTGCCACGAGCAAGGATGATGTCACGATGTAATGGAAAGTAATAACACGCTGATGTGGACCAGCTGTTCTCCATTCCCTGCACACGAATGCAATACGCTCTCCAGTGCACTCCATAAAAAAAATAACACCAGGACACTGTACCTGTATCTGGAGTGTTGATACCAGAGTATAAAGTGTCTGTTCTGATATTTACAGTATATACACAACAGCGTGAGGTGTACTGTACAAACTTGCATTGCAATGCATGGATACAATCCATAGATGACAGACAAAGAGGATTGTGGGTTTTTTTTTTTTAAACCTGTGCAGTCACACGTCTGTACAGATCTGTTGAGAATATTACCCCCAGGTACTCTGCTATTCTCTCCTGCAATTGAGCGATTCATAATACAAGAATTTTGTTCTAAAAACAAGGTTTTGAAAACGTTCTTCCGAAGAAGAACCCTGGATTCATGTGCACAAAAAAACATGATAAATGAATGAGGGTCAATGAGGAACGACAGGAGCGCTCACAGGAACCAATTAACAAGATTTTACATTTCAGCAGCTGGACATTTTCACAGAGGCAATTCAGGTTAAGCACCTGCCTGAGAGTCAGACCCACAGCCCACTTTCCTAACCAATCTGCTGCACTGCAACCTCCTTTCACTGCTTATCTCCAGACTCATTGCATCCACTCAGCAAAATTAAACACAAGATGTCCTCCACATATCAGACTGGAGGGCCCAGGCTGGCCAGTACACATTATTCTTGGCAGCTGATCAGATTATTTTTCATAGCATGACAGGCGGTGGAAGAGTGGCCTGATGACCCTTTTGTGAACTCGCCCCGAGTCTATGTGGAGAGCCATACTTCACAGTTAACAAACAAGAACTGCGATGGCAGAGCCAGGGGAGGTCGACAGGCCGCACGGCTGTGTTCCAAAGCAGATGGAAACTGTCGTAATGATGGAACTTGGAACGTGGTTTTAAACAACAGCAGGCCTGGAGTTCAAACGTGCGTCTGCCTGCGTCTGCACCTACGTCTGCCTGCGTCTGTGCCTGCGTCTGTGCCTGCCTGCGCCTGCCTGCGTCTGTGCCTGTCTGCCTGCGCCTATGCCTACGTCTGTGCTTGTGTCTGCCTGCATCTGCCTGCGTCTGTGCCTGTGTCTGCCTGCGCCTGTGCCTACGTCTGTGCCTGTGTCTGTGCCTACGTCTGCCTGCGTCTGTGCCTGCCTGCATCTGCCTGCGTCTGTGCCTGTGTCTGCCTGCGCCTGCCTGCGTCTGTGCCTACGTCTGCCTGCATCTGTGCCTACGTCTGCCTACGTCTGTGCCCGTGCCTGCGTCTGTGCCTGCCTGCATCTGCCTGCGTCTGTACCTGTGTCTGCCTGCGCCTGCCTGCGTCTGTGCCTACGTCCGCCTGCGTCTGTGCCTGCCTGTGTCCACGCCTGTGTCTGCCTGTGTCCGCCTGTGCACACACTGTGCCCTGTGTTTCTCTGAGAAGTCAATGGCGAGAGCACTGTCTGTACCTTTTCTGTTCTGCCACACTGTTCGCCACGCCCTGCGGCGGAGACAGTCCCATCGGCGGTCCAGGTGGCTCAGAGGTTAAGGCCTCTGCCAGGAGCCGACCAAGACCCTACACGTAGATCTGGCAGAGGCGGGTAATCTGCACACGGGTAAGTGGCATGACGTGCCAGGTGAATGTTCTGTGCCGCCCATCTTGTCATTTCAGGCTGGTTTGATGTGTAGAGGCCATAAAACTACTACTACTATTATTATTATTATTATTATTATTATTATTATTATAGGCTTCTACATGATGCCCTATGTATAGGCTCTCTCAGTTTGTCCCATGCTTAAACGCATGCAATTAAACATTAAAGTCAAAGAAACACTACTCAGCATGTACCAGGGTCCAACAGTAATGCTTCCTGAGGCAAATAGAACCAGGTGTCAGAAAAATTAAACTGCCATGCCGCATGCCCCCAACTGATTCATTCAAATCTCCATGTTGTGGTGCTAAGCTAGCACCGGTCTATGGCTAGCACAGAAGGCAGAGGAGGAGCCTAGTCATGTTGGCTACTGAGACCAATCAGCATAATATTTATTTTCTTTTACTTTTAATATTACGTCCCCAGTACCTAATGATATCAGGTAATAAATAAGTTAGGCAAATGCTATTACAGAGGCTCTGTGTTTTTATGCAATTCGGGTCAGAGGAAAACTTGCCGTATCCAGCCCAGTATAAGTTTACTTAGGGCAAGCAGGTTCTTTTTTTAGCCAATTTGCCCAACCTGGCAAGTGTGAAACAGCCTTAACATTGAACCCTGGGGCACACCAGTGCAGTGCATTAAACAAGTACAGGGCTTAAACTGACAGATGTGAAGGCCAGTGTGAAAGGGTTTGGTCACATGTGTCTTGTGATCAACATCAACTCCTCCCAGGACCACCAGAGGTGCCCAGCGCTCAGTTTTTGGGCCACTGAGCTGACTAGCACAGGCCTGGGAGAGAGGACTGTTCGAGAGAGAGGGCAAAGTATAAAATCCATAAAAGCATTCTGAGAAGGGATTTTAACAAGAGCAAAGCAAAAAAACAAAAAGCAAGATGCAAAAAAAGAAGTTAAATGACACGAAGGAGACTGATGTTATTGAGGAACTCAGTGATTTCAGTACCTTGCTATTTCCTGTATGATAAGAAGATGGGGATTTCCATTTGTGCAGGAGAAATGTTTACTGAAAGAGAGGAGGAGAAAATAGGGGTGAGAGGAAATACAAGTCAACTGCACACAGCTAAGGTCTGCAGACTCTGTACATGTTAAATACGACATGCAAGACTAATAAAGACAATAATGCATTTTTTTCCTGCAGGCTACATTTAATAATTCACAGCTCACACAATACATGCACAAAAATGCATCGCCCAAGGCTACTGCACATATCTATATTCCATAGGAGACAGGCAGGCTGCATTTGGACTGTCTTCATACGTAGACTGCAGAATGTTTTTATCTTCTTTCTTTAAGGGGGGGTGGGAGGGATTTCTGCCAATCGGAATTTGCAGTTGTAATTCTGAGTAGATGCCGTCGGAGACGCGCTCGATCGCGCCTCCTTCACACGACGCACCGTCAGCTACGGCATCACTCCGCAACGCGCAAGTTAACCTGCCGCAGCAGAGCCGCTCGAACCGACGCAGCTGGTGCGGAGGCAGACGCTGCCATGCAGAGGAGTTGTGAGGCGTGAGATACGCTACCAACTCACACCCGCACCTGGGCAAGGCGTCGATGACACACTGTACAGAAACGTCGTTCTGCTATAATGTGTCTCAAGCACAGTCGGTCCTGCGCAATACGCTACATAAGCGGGTGCTTAGGGCCCGCAACGCAAACCATCAGGGGCCCCCCTAATTATTCTTGAACAGGGCTGCCCAACCCTGCTTCTGGAGTTTGTCAGTCAAAACCTAACAACGCACACCTCATTCAAAAGTAAGAGATCTCATTGTGCTGCTGATTAGAAGTATCAGATCTGCCAAATTGGGGTTGAAATGAAAATATACAGGATGGTAGATCTCCAGGAAAAGGACTGGGCAGCCCTAACCTAAAATAAATATCATTTTAAAAAATGTTTAGCTGGGGGTAAATTAAATCCTATTTAGGGCCCCTTGAGGCCAGGGCTGTCACTGGTCTCAAGGGCGGTATGGTCCTGTTACACACAGTCTCCACTTAAATCTAGAGCTAATCCTTCAACTCTGAGGACATGGGCCTGTCAGAAGAAACCGGTGGTTGTATGCAGTGGTTACGAGTAAAGAAAGCCTTAAGAGTGAATGAACCTCCTTCAGAACACTTCGAGGCCTAAACACAGGCTCACACATGCATACGTCAAGTGTTGAGCAGAACCTTGTTTAATTCCTGTAAAATCTCCATCGCGCGGTCTTATTCCTAGAAAGGACACTAGGACAGTGGTACAAAACACGAATCCCCATAGAGCAGACACACTTATTCCGAACAGTGTGACATGGCACTACTATACGCGTTCATCAAATGGTGTGTGTTTCCCAGAGACAGTAATAAATAGGTGCTTCCGCATTTCGTCTGGGGAACCTGGTTAACACTTAGAACCGGCTACATCATTAGTATTAACTGCGGTTCCGCATGTCCATTTCTGAATGCAGATTGGATGATTTTCAGCCAGCCATCTACTTGAACAGCAGACGCATCCTTTTCTGAGAAATATGGAACTTGAACTATATTTGTCATGTTCTCAGTGACACAAGTAAGGCAGACAGACACAAGGACAGCGATGATCGTTGGACCATATTTTTACAAAACATATGATAGTCACAAACATTTACAAATGGACAGCTAGCCAGCTACCGTTACATACGATGTCTGATTACGACCCCGGTAGATACACAACCAGACAGATTCCAAGTCACGACAACATCTACGGTTCAAGATAAATAGCCCATGGTCTTTACACAACCTTGCAAATGAACACGGCAGCGGTAAAGCCAGTTAGATAGCAACTTATGTCACCAATATCTTGCCCTAAATTGGCCAACTGGCTGGGTAGCAAGACATCAATTAGCGTTAGTTGTCTACTCTATCCTAGCTAACTAACGTTACATATAACAGAAGACTCACCCGAGACACTTCGACGAGGTGTGGCAGGGGTTACTTTCGATACATTGTTCCACGTACGTACTCAAATATAACTGCAGTTATTGTGACCACTTCCCCTCCCCATTTTGCTAGATGGCTCAAATCTAAAACGTAGGCAGCTATGTAGCTAGCACCATGCACACCGCAATATGCTCACCACGCAGGCGTCTCAACATGCAAGTTAGTACCGGTAAATTGCCGAGTTTTCTTGCAAACTATCAATATACTTCAGAATGGGGATTGTTTTAGGGCGTGCTGTCACTGTCATGTACCTCTAATGAAAACATACATTTTCTTAATTATTACTGTGACTGTTGTTGTATTTATGGTTGATGAGAGTACTTCACCCTCCCTGTGCCAGACTTCCGACTACACACAAAAAAAAACTTCAGCCGGAAAACCCTCCCAACCAAACAAATAGGCTACACTGTGAAAAAAAGACTGGCTACAAAAATGGCCAATAACATGACAGTTTTTTGATGTGACGTCACATATCACGTTGATTAACCCCAATAAGAACTCGGCAACTGTTCTGCTCGTTTCGCAGAAGTAGCCTATGATTGCAACCTGTGATCAGAACTCAACTAAACAGGTCTATGAGTAGCGATCTGTGTGTTTGGCCTGGTTATGGTGATATGGGACTGCCTTTTGATGCTGTGTAATACTTGACATGCAATGCTTTCGATAAAAAAAACGGTTAAATTGAGTCTCGGTACTTTTATAGTTAGCACAGATGGCTAGCGTTTGCTGGTTAGTTTAAAAAAAAGTAATTTTCCTTGAAGAAATTAAAAATTACGTAATTTCCGTAGTAGCAATACACATATCCTTTTACAAGTGGTTGCGGTCAACAAGTACATTGTTTTCTCTACTTACTTAACAAAGATAATTACTAAAAATATGAATGCAAACCTTTAATCATATAAGGAGGCATGACAAAACATTCCGTAAGGTTTGCGTTTATGGATTGGTGATGGTACGCTGTGTTTTCCAAATCTGACCAATTTTGCTCAGACAGCAATGGTACACACCGTGTGGCACATGCTCACCTAGTCGGCATAGCCGACTTGGCATTACGGAGTGATGCCAAGTACATCAGGTGTACTGATCACAAAGAGCTTTAAGTTGTTATTATTATTATTATTATTATTATTATTATTATTATTATTATTATTATTATTATTCCATAAGTTATCTTATGGGGGGGGGAGTAGATAACGTATCATAATAATAATAAGAATAAATGATAAATATTATGAATTAATTAATGAATAGTAAATAAATAATAAATAAATTTCAGTACCGGTAGTCTACCCATTTGATTAATAGTGTACTTGCACGCCACTTAGTGGCAGTTTGGTTTTACGCAGCCATTATTAAATTGTTATTTTACTCGTGTGGAGTGTAGAATATTACAAGGGTAGTAAAATTGAGTCAGACGTACGTTTTTATCAATGTGATTACACCACAGTCTAGGGGGTCTGGCCCTTTGCCATTTCCTTGAGAATGACCATGGAAAATTGGTCTGTGTAGATGTCAAATCCTGATCCTTCTCCAGTGTCCGCTGTGGATGCCCGCCCTGCAGAGCGACATATAATCCAGACACTACAGCGACGTAAATACGCATGTCTTCATGGCATGAATTGCATATTTATGCGTGGAGTGTCTGGGTTAACCCCTGAGCCGGGTCCTCCTGGGTAGGCTGATTATGATAGCGAGCTTTGGGCCAGCAGAGTGTGGTAAGAGGGCACTTACTGCTTTATGTAAAGAATAACATAGGATTCCTCTGGTGGGTCAGTGCTGGACTCTGCTATTGCATGCTTTGATGAAATTCCCAGAGTGACAGACCACAAAAACTCAAGAAAACTTTAAAAATTTTGTTGTCAAGACATAAATGTTTGGGCCAATCCCTGTAAATAAACCAGTCCCTGGTAATAATAATAATAATAATAATAATAATAATAATAATAAAAAACATTAATAAACATGCTATGAATATTAATTCACTGTTATGAACATTAAAATAACAAAGGATGTTGGATCAGCATGGGTCCAATGTTGGGATGATCATCACCGTATTTCAATAGAGATAATCTACTTTCTCACTAAACCTCAATATAGTCAACAGTATAACAACAGAATAAGGCAGAGAGAGAGAGTGTGTGTGCTTGTGTGTGTGTGTGTGAGAGACAGAGAGAGATCCTTACTGATAGCTGAGAGAAACTTTGCACACAATGGCCAAATCTATAATTTTCCCAGAATATCTACCTAGCATATGCTATAAATCTTTAGTTTTTTAGCACAACATTTCCTTTCATTTTTATGCAGATGACACACAGCTTTATCTCCCCCTGAAACCAAACGACCAGTGCAAATTCAACAGTCTCATGGACTGCCTTGAGGACATCAAGTGCTGGATGGCTCAAAACTTCCTGCAGCTGAATGAGAGCAAGGCTGAAATTATCCTATTCGGCCCCCCTGACTCCATCAAATTGATTACCAGCAGCCTAGGCAACCTGTCCACCCTTGTCAAACCCTATGTCAAAAACTTTGGAGTGATATTTGACTCCGCCTTTAAATTTGACAAGCAGGTCAATGCGGTAGTAAAAGCCAGTTTCTTTTAGCTTCGCACCATTGCCAAAATCAAGTCCTTTCTGTCATTTAAAGATCGTGAGAAAGTCATACATGCCTTCATATCCTCCCGCTTAGACTGCTGCAATTCCCTGTATGCTGGGATTAGCCTGTCGTTCCTGCCCGCCTGCAGCTGGTCCAGAACGCCGCAGCCAGGCTCCCGATGGATACCCGGAAGAGGGACCATATTAGCCCCATTCTGGCCTCTCTCCACTGGCTACCAGTCTGGTTTAGAGTTGATTTTAAGGTTCTCCTGTTTGTCTTTAAAGCCCTAAACGGGCAGGCTCCCTCGTACATCACAGACCTTTTAACCCCTTACTCCACCTCCGGGTCCCTCAGGTCGTCTGACTTGGGGCTCCTGGCTGTCCCACAAGCAAAACCTAAGCTCAGGGGTGACCGCGCCTTTGCTGTTGCTGCCCTTATATTTTGGAACAGCATCCCCCACTCAATTAGATCTGCCCCCTCCATTGATTCCTTCAAGTCCAGGCTGAAATCATACTTTTATTCTCTAGCGTTTGGATCCGTCTGATGTGATTCCTTTGCGCCTATGCCTATGACTTCTAGATTTGTGCCTATGCATGTGTTTTGATGCTTTTTACTCTGTGATTTTACTCTGTGTTTCTGTTTTTATTCTGTGATTTGTTTTTACTCTGTGATTTTACCTGCCCGTACAGAACTTTGGTCAACGTGGGTTGTATTTAAACGTGCCTTATTAAAAAATTTGATTTGATTTGATTTTTCTTAATCTATCATATATTCTGGTGTTACTGTTCGGCCGGTACATTGGATCACATTGGAAATGATACATTCAGACAACATTCTGGCCATGTCACAAAACAGAAATTCACACATGACTATGGGTAATACCATAAGTAAGACTAACAAGTCCAAAGTAAACATACTGGATTTTCAGAACATTCTCACAGTATGGTGAGGTCACATAAAAGATAAAGACCACATTTATGACAAGATGAACATTTTTGATATAATTATTTTTAAATACCACAGTATCACAGACAGAGCATTCGGTTCACAGATTTAAAAATACATGACTTCAAAAAAGGAAAACTATAGGCATTGCATTATTGTACTGGCAGGTATGTACATTGTAAAGAAATCACTAGCTTTGATGACTAGTTAGTTTCCTACAGTTGGATTTGAATGAAAAAAATAACTTTCTATAGTTTCTTCCTTAAAAAGGTAAAAATGTTTGTCCCCAGTGAATTTCATCATGACCTGTTTTGTTTGAAGTGAGCAGTAGAGGCACATTGGATTTTTACAGTTTTGAACGGTGCTGTGTTAAGACTGATTGTCTATATATTTTCTCGGACTTCAGCTTTGTTTTTGATAATAGCTGAGAATCGGATTAACTTAATTTCCCGGGGTTTATACCCCTTAAGGTCGTCCCACATGTACTCTGGCGACAGCAGCTTGGTGGGCTTCTTGTGAACAAGGTACCTGTTGAGGTGGCTCTCTTCCTGCCAGGCAGCCTCCAGGTTGTTCTTTTTGTCCTCCTCTAGATCTTCACGGCATGTTTTGGTCAGTTTGTGCACGTCCTCTATACGACCCCCAAACACGGCAGCCATGTAGTAAAAATCCCCCTGGTCTTTTGGGACGTAAGCCTTGGAAGCAGGACGCCGCTCGTAAGTGAACTGCTCACGGTCCAAGGTGTAGAACCATGGGTGAATCGCTGCGACCAGGGTGTCCAGCACCTCGGGTCCCCAGCGGTTGTGGAACCTCATGTCCACGTCCAGGCAGTAGATGTAGTCGGCCTCTTTGCGGATGCGCTCCTCGATGGTCGTCTGGATTATCTCCATCCTCCGTAAGGAGATCTCCTGCCAGCGGTTGAACTTGGGAACCTGGATGACGCTGAGCTTCCTCCCAGGGGCCAGAGTCACCGCAGGCACCTGCTTGGGCTGGTCAGTGAATACGTAATAGTGCACTCTGAACCCCACCATGTAGTGCTGCTCAGCTGTCTCCAGGAAATCGCGCAGAAAGCGGGTGTATCTATCAGAAAACATTAAAAACTGGAGTCGAGTCGCCTGGACGGATTGCAAAAAATTTAAACAGCCTTTACAGCAAATAAATTGGTGACCAGAAAATGTTCTCATACCTTCCAACAGCAAACACAGTGGTCGCAATGGTAAGGTTCAGGGGCTTGTACATGTTGTCAATTATTACAGGATCAAACGTTCCTTCCCAGACAATGGGGGCCAACCATGGAGTGATAGTCAACACATCAGGCCTCCTGAAAAACACATTAAAGTAGCAGAGAAAATTAAATCGCATCATTAGTACAGGAATGGATCTATTAAGACTTAAAGGGGGGAATTGCACTTTCAAACACATATGGGCTTATTTTGTTTATATTGTCCTTCTAATGCAGTGGCGGACTCAGGCTGTTTGAAGGGCAGGGGCGAAAAAATAAAAAGGGCACCTACTGCACGACATGGGGCCCCACCAGCAAGCTATGATGCATCGTGTTTTCTCACTTGGAAGAGCATCTAAGAGGGCACTTCATGAGTTTTTTCATCAGAAAGACATCTGTAGGAAACCTCAAGTTTATCCCATTGTAAGGGCACCTATATGGCACCACATCACATTTTCTCCACTGGTGGGGCATCCATTAGGAAACTTCCCCAGATTCTCACGCATGTAGGGACACCCTTTACAGCACTGCACCACATTTTATCCACTGGAGGGGCACTTCTCCATTAGAGGAGCACCTAATTGGGCACTTCATGATGTTTTCTCACCTGTAGGAGTACCCTATACAGCACTGCATTCCATTTCCTCTACTGGAAAGGGCACCCTTTGGGACACTGTTATGTAGGGGCAGCATAGAGGGCACTTCATAACGGCACCCTTTTCCATAGAAAGGGCACCCATAGGGAACGTCAAGTTTAGACCATTGTAAGGGCACCTTACAGGGCACTGCATCACATTTTCTCCACTAGAAGGGCACTCATTAAGACACATTATCTAATTTTCTTGCTCTAGAGGGCACATCATCATAATTTATTGCATGAAGGAGCACCCTAGAGGGCACTCAATCAATTTTTTCCCATGTGAAGGGCAGCCAATAGGGCACTTCCTCTCGTTTTCGCCACTCTAGAGGGAACTTTAGCGACGCTTTTTCAACCAGGGGGGCACCAAGGGGGGCGGTTGCCCCCCCTGCTCCCCCCCCCCCCCGAGTCTGCTAGTGTTCTAATGAAGGCGTCGACCTTCATTTTTCGATTAGTTATTTCGTTTTAAATGTCTAATGTTAGAAACAAGGACCTATTTTTTATTTTTTTTAGCACAAGTCCACATAGTAGTAGGGTTTCTGGTTTTTTCTTCTTCGAAGAAGAAAAGCATAGCGTAGAACTCGTGCAATGATATGCTGCCTAGGTCTACTTCCTGAATTTGTAAAGGTAAGCAACAAACCATTGTAAAGTATTAACAAAACGAAATAACTAGTCGAAAAATGAAGGTCGACACATTCATTAGAAGAAAATTAGAAATAAAATAAGCCCATATGTGTTTTAAAGTGTAATTCCCCTTTAATAGATTTTGTAAATTTGCTGAAATCCACGAAGGCACACATACTTAAAAGTTAGATTTGGCTGGTTAAATGCGCCGGCTTCACTGATCAAAGATCAACCTACTGTAGATGAACTAATGTCTCTTAAACCTGGTTGCAGGAGCCCACTGTGTTTGAAATTTTTGTTTCCAATGGACCTGCCAATGAATTAAGTTCGATTGAACTGTAATGAATGCTATTCTTCATCTGATATATTTAATCTGATATAAAATATTTGTAAAAGGTGTAGTAGGAACAGATTTTCTTTCAACATTTTTGTTAATATTTGGTCCTCAGTCTGTCAGTCATGTTCATTGAATTTAACTGTTCAGTTACTTGCACATTACACCTTTGAATAACGTCATAATTACTCTTTAATTAATTTAATTAGCAACTTTATATAGCTAATTAGTTAAAGTGGTCTAAATGTACACAGAATCAATTTTACTTATTTGTTTCTACTAGAACACATTTCCTGTGACCCAGAGCTGTAACAAAATACCTGCAAGAAGTACAGTACTTACTAAAGAGATATTGACTGGTATTCAATCTGATCCAAAACAGCTTAGAATGTACAAAGGAAATATACAATAGTACAAAGGATTTCCTAAGCCATTACATCGTCTTCATGGAGCAGACAGTTTCATCCGACTTATAATGTTAAAGAACATAGAGTGCCCTTCCAAAGTACTGGAACCCTTGATAAAGGTGAGCAAAAAGGCTGTATTAAATTAACAATACATTTAATAACATGTATTGTATGCTCAAGAATGGGAAAAAGATATTACTTCATAGTGACACAATTTTTAAACAAGTATTCATTTCATTCAAGATTGCGATTTGTATGTACACTTACCGCGGTGCCAAGAGCCAGTACTGCTCATACTCTAATCTGAAACCGAGAGAGGCTATATTGTTTTTGCCGCAAATAAACATGAGAACCAAATATTTTCACAGCAAGGAGAGACAAAAGACATATTGTGCTGACGTAAAAAAAGAGGTGACATAAAGGTGACCGTGTTTGAAACTACCTTCTGTGTGACATGTGCTACTGTAATTCAGAGTTGAGTAAAATGGCCAAAAAAAAATGCCTGCCTTTGAACTTTACCCTTCTGGAATGGTTGGTTGAAGACTGCTGTGTCTCCATAAAAGGTCCTTTGGACTGAGGGATACAGTTTCAGGCACAGAGCAGAGAGATACTACAAATGAGAACAGACAATCTGCCAGCTGACACATTAATAATAACTTTCACACATTGCAAGCCACATTTTCCTAAACATAGCTGATCTTTATATGCATTTACTTTTGCCAAGTGCCATTTTTGACTGACGGACACCAGCAGACACAGTGAAAAAAAAAAGCACTTGCAGGAAATCAACAGGCCTAATTTCATACCTAGACTGGTATCAGTGCAATAATCCTAATCTAATGACGTTACTAGGCTTGAGAATGTTATCTGTATTCAGCGTTATAATTATTTATACTTCCTTTTTCTGTGCATACAAAGCAACTTCTTCATTCAAACTTTAATCATCATATCCATGATTAGGGCCACCAGTTTAAACTTGTATTTCAATGGTTTTCCTCCAGGGGTCCCCATAGGTACTCCAATGGCACAGTCAAGTGGCTAATTGTACTATTGAGTTTCTGATTGAGATATTTATAAAAACAGTTAGTTTATCTAATTTGGGGGAAATCAGGAAGGAAAGTGAACGTGGACGGAAGTTTAAATGCTACGAAAAACATGTCTTTGAACAAAGTCTCCTCACTCCTGGTCATGGAGAGACACAGTGCTGGCTTTCCTGGTAAATAAATCATAACGTGAGTAGGACAGCAATTAATCAAAGGGATACAATGGGACAACTGTTTGAGAAGGGGCATGACAAAGTGACTATTGTGACCTCTAGTTGGTGGAGGACTGCAGAAAAATGTGAGAAAACAAGGGGAGATAAGGGGTTTTTGAGATGCTATGTCTTCCTCAAGACTGAATAGCTGTCTCTGTGTATTGTTGTATGTTCAGTTGACTGTTGTACTGTCTGTAACTATTGTGTAGGCCTACTGCTGCTACCTTGGCCAGGTCTCTCTTGAAAAAGAGATTTTAATCTCAATGAGACTTCCTGGTTAAATAAAGGTGAATAAATGAATAAATAAACTGGTGGCCCCATCATGATGAATTATGGTCTGGTTTATTTATGGGCAACTGCATGCTTTGCAGGGGAACATTATAAACAAGATCTATAAAATCATAGTGCAATAAATAAAAGACAAAAGTCTAGATTTTCAAAATATAAGACACATTTGAGAGCATGTGGTGACATTCTTATCAATTGAGAAAAGACCTAATTGAGTTTTTCCACTATCCTTTAAAATACCTTTTCCTGTTAAAGCCAGGATCTTGCTGAAATGATGACTCTGAAACTTGATGGTACTACCAATTAGTCTGAGGAAGTGAACAGAAACAAACGAACAAAAAAACTGCATTACATTACAAGAGATCGGAAGAAAAAGAAAATATCAACATTAAGAAAAATGTTGACAAAGAGAACCATGAATTCAGTCAGTCTGGACTCACTATTGTAGGCTATGTATGCAGTCTAAGATATGTCTGGTATGGTGTCAAGCCCAGACTTAAATATACCAAGAAGTCTCATCCATGTACTCATAAATGTCTGTAGTCCTGTTCCCAACGTGAGATATTTCACAATTAACACAGACCGATGTTGCTGAAATTTCCAATTATATGAAAAAACAGTGGTAAGAAGAGAAAGTGGTCTGTTGTCCCTAAACTATGGATCTTATGATTTTGCTGGAGAAAGATGAGCAGCCTCCCAACCTGATTTCCTGGGGAAAACCCCTTAACGCCAAGAATATAAAAAGGCTATTTCCACATGGGTGCACTACTCTCAGATAAAGCCTTTCAAACTTTGTGGCAACACATAGCAGATTGTAGCATTATTTGAAGGGCAAGTGTACCATCAAGACTATGTATCAAAATTTAGGAAATGTGCGAATGATTATTCATGTTATACTGTTAATGCACATAGAAATGCAGGTTCATCCCCGACCTTTTCCCCACCACTACAATAAATAAATAAATAAATAAATAAATATTTATCTAAATAAAATAAATTGTGCAGATAACTAAAAAGCAGTGAAATTTTGCAAGGGTTTTCCCAAGATGTCCCAAAACACTATCTACACTGCAAAACATCTACAATTCTTCATTCAAAATCACATTCTTTTTTACAGAGGTCAATCAATGATAACTTGTTTTTAGTGTCAATATCTTGCAAGAATTTGCATTATTCTGAATGCTGAAATACGTATGTTAGCAGGCAGGAATTATGACAGAAAACTGATACTAGTTTGAGTTGAACTTGTGTCACTGCTACTAACATTACTGCTGTGAATGTTACTAACATTGCCAGAGTCCATTAGAAGCTTTACAAAAGAGAGAGATGGTCTGTATCTGTGGCAGCTGCAGCAGCCTATTGTTGCTTGCAGCTGCAAGTATGTTGTTCACCTTCCAAACATTCCATCAGTGTCAATCAATGAAGCATTTTCCAGTGTGAAATTATAAATCTCAAAAAAAATATAAGCACAAGCAGCTTGGTGAAGCTACTTGCCAAACCTGGTAGGTATTGCTGAAAAGCTGAAGGAGGAGCAGCGTACAAAATGTTTGTGTGGAATAAGATGTAATAATGAGAACACTAAATTTGACTGGGTGTGAACCATAATACCATAATATACCATGGGCCAGATGCCAAATTGAGTAACTTTCTACACACTAGCAGCTATGCAACACTACGCAATCGCTTAACTCGAAACTGGTGGTCCATGAGAGTTGCACCGAATATAATCAAATTAGTTCATCCCAACCCATGTCCACATTTTAGAAAATATATGTTGTTGAAATGTGAACCCAATTCCATTGTCCTTTCCTTTATTAATAAAAGTTCCTGTGAAAAGCCAATGTGGGATTTGTGAAACATGTGCAGCCCTTTGATTGTGTGCATATCCTAGAGTATGTGTCTCAGATCATGAAGGATCTGTAAACAGGCCCTTAGTTGCAGCAGTTGTGCGCAAGGTGTATATATATCAAATACCT